>OX377618.1:79640621-80110621 GCA_947397865.1 Polietes domitor | reverse complement strand
CCACCAACAAATTTACGGAACGATTAGATGCAGTTTCAGAGCGTACATACAAAACGGCACAATATACCTTCTGTGAAGCATCACAGAACCCATGAAGCTGAATCGTACTTGTTGGATGAAAATGTACCCAACGAGGAATCTTAATAGAGTTAATGAACGTAAAATTCTGAATGAAACCATTCCATTTCAGCAATATGTTCGGTTTTACCTCTTCATCCTAGTTTACGCCATCTAACCACAAATCCTGTAATAATATCTTTGATTGGATAATTATGGGTGCCAGCCATCCTGCCGGGTCAAACAGCTTCGACACTGATGACAGAATCTTTCCTTTTGTCATAATATTATGACTAAATAAATGCTCAACCTTATAGACGATGGATTCATTTAACGCATCCCGCAATATGCCAAGAGTTTCTGTTGAGTTTGAACCATCAATCTTCAACAATTTGACAAGAGATCCGGATGATTAGCTGACAGTACATCGTCTACATACGTTTCACGTCTCAAAATCTTTGAGGACAACGGACTTTCCAGCTCCGTGTCCTCGGCCAACTGCAAAAGTATGCGTATAGCCAAATAGGGAGCACAATTTATACCAAAGGTGACCGTTGTCAGCTCATAATCCTCTATTTTACTAGACTGAATAGCTTTATTTACCACGATTTGGCGGTACATTTTCTCGATGTCACCATTGAAGACATATCTGTACAAACCCCAGTTTAAAATCACTACCATGAGGTCTGTTTGCAATGTTGGTCCTATGTGTAAAACATCGTTTAACGAAAAGGAACTTGTTGTTTTACGAGAACCATTAAATATCACCCTTACTTTTGTGCTAGCACTTTCGAAAAACCGCATGATGTGGCAAATAATATGAAAAAAATCCGTTCCTACAAACTTATACAGAATTGGTACTTGTCATATGACCTAAAATCGAGTATTCGTCCAGGAGATTGTTATATATTTCTGTGAGGTCCTTGTCTCTCTGCAACTTGACCTCCATATGTTCGTACTGTTTCTTTGCTATGAATGGAAACAGTATCTGGAAATACCCTTTTAAAGGGTAATCTCACAAAATATCAAACGTCCGATTGTAGATACGTCTTTTTATACTTGTCCTTAAATCAAACTCGGACGAAATTGGAATATGTCGCACTTCCTCCTGTTCCCAAAATTGTCTTATCAATGATTTTATATCTTCATGACTTCTTGAAACAACGTCCACTGTCGTAAGTGACACTTCTTGTTGCCTAATGGGATCATATATAACCAGCTTTAAATAGAATTTTGCGCTAGCATATTTCTCAGTACGTGCTCCCTTTCAACACGATATATGGAATCACATCACTGCTCAAGAGCATATTAACTTGTGCTGAAATGAGGAAACCCGGGTCTGCCTAATTTAAATCACTCACATCGGTGAGCTCGGAGATGGGAATTGTTCGTGTAGGTAACAGGCTCGTTAAACTCCTGACTATTAAGACTTAACCACTCAGATGAAAGTCCAAAGCCCCAGCCCCAACGTAAGCCAAAACAGGAGCAAATTTTGGTTGACGTGGAGAGCCCCAATCCAGACGCACATCGGTTAGTCCAGCAGATAGTGTATGGAAGACCAGGATTGCGGCCAACTTCAGTTTTTTACTGTCTTCTTTTTACGTTTTGTAAAATAATTAAATAATTATAAAATCAGTTTCAGTGTTTTTATTTAAAAGAACCATTTAAAAGAACAGTTAACGCCTTTTACTTACGTTACTTTGTGTTACTTGTGTTTTCGTTGCTTGCATTTTCGTGCAACAACAACCACACTATGCAGGCTTCTCACAAGGATCCGTCTTTGAGAACCTAACGAGTCCACCAACCTGGTAGGATCTCGTTCATTTACTAAATATAACTTAAATGGTTTTAAGAATTCTGGATTTTAAATAGCCCCCCCTGCTCGTCGATGCATGTACGCATCTTACCAAAAAGATGTTCCTTTCTGCTTTGAGAGTTGAGACAGGAATAGCCGCAATTGTTTCTCGAATGGATTGCTTTAGTTCATTCGAATTTTTTGGTTTTGCTTTGTAGACTTCCTGTTTGTAATAACCCCACAAGAAAAAGTCAGGTGCAGTAAGGTCAGGTGGCCAGGGGGTCCAACGGAATGTGGAGTTTCTGGATATCAGCTTATTGGTAAATTTTTGTCGAAATTCTGTCATAACATGTCGTGCTATGTTCGGAGTTGCACCAATCGGCAAGTCTGCTGCGTTCAGTTCGTTGCTCATTTGAATTTTATATGGGAATAAGTCCAAATCATTGTGCATAATTGACTGCAATGACTGCTTATACCCATTTGAGCAGATAAGCTTCTCATTGAAATGCTTGGATTATTTTGTATGGCAAGAGCTATTGTTTCCTCCATCCGAACTGAAGGGTTTCGGTGGTAAGGTCTTCTTTTGACTGTCCCATGCTCGGCAAAATTGTTAACAAGTCTCATTATGGTCCATCTGCTCGGCCAAACGTGCGCCTATACCCTCTTTGAACCGAAACTACGGACCCAGTGCGTGATAGCGGCAATCCAAATTTTTGTTTCAGTGTCCCAGTTATCCTTTTTTTGTTAAATCTAAAAATCAATCTTCAAAATAAAAAAACAAATAACCAGATTCATTAACCTCCGTTTTCATGAAGCTCGGTTAGTGTTAACCAACTGTTATAGATGTCTAATTCCACACAACCTAACAGCTCTAACTTTAGTCCAACGGAGCTACTGGGGTAAATAGTAAAAAAGAAAATTCCAGAAAATTTATAATATAAATGAATAATGAATAAATCTCCGGGCCTGTGAGGCATTTCAGCACTTGTAAGTGCTCTTCGACGCTTGCCCTTCGCAACCTTGCATACCATGAAGGCGTCTTCCCAGCTCGTTAGAAGATTGCGAATATACAGCCTATACCTAAAAATGTGAGGCTAATAACCCTGCTAACTACCGCCCGATTGCGATTTACTCCGCGCTGTCGAAGATTATGGAGAGTATGGTAAACCACCATCTTGTGAGGTATTTAGTAACCAATGACTTACTTAATGGTCGACAGTATGGCTTCCGTACGAATCGATCTTCGGGAGACCTGACGACACTACCATCCAAAAAGTGGAATCGATCCTTCCACCAGTTTGGTGAGAGTAAGGTCGTTACTCTAGATATCTCCAAGGCCTTCGATAGAGTTTGGCACGGCGCACTCATATCAAAGCTTATCGCTTTTGGTGTTGGTAGTGACTTTTCTCGATTTATATCGAGCTTCCTCAGAGATCGCACTATACGTGTTGTTGTAGATGGGTTATCATGCGCATAGGTTAACCGCAGGAGTACCACAGGGCTCAGTCCTTTCCCCTCCCTTTTTCTTATTTTCATCGACGACCTCTTGGATCGGACTTTGAATCCCATTCGCGGATAACAGCAACTTCTGTCATTCATACTCATTCGATCATATACCAAGTGTTCTTTGTTGTCACACAAGCGATTCACTGATCCAACGGTGTCGTCCATTTCAATGAACGGTGTGGATATTCAGCAATCAGATACAATTGATATTGATGCAATGCGATGTCCGTTGGACAAAACATGTATTTGATCTGTCGAAAGAATCATTCAAATGTTTAGTCTTTTTAAAACGGTGTAAGTAATACTCCACTCTATCTGATCTTCTCAATATCTACACTACATATATCAGACCACAGATGGAATACAACTCTCACAAATGGTTAGGTGCTCCAGGATACTTTCAATGTGTTTGTTCTTCGGATATCCGTGAGAACGTTCGGTGTGTACAAATCTGTGAGGTAAGCTGCAAGTCGACTGCATTTAATTATCGGTCTCACAGACATGTAATAAAGCGATACCCAGTAATGAATAAAAACAGATAGAATATGTAAAATTCAAATTGTGGTTTTATTCAGTTCAGTGTGTGTCTGTCCTTACCGTGTCAGAGTTCGTAGAACAAGAGACGTTGCTATTTTACTGACGACGAAGAAGTCAAAGCTCACACCAAACTCCATTCAGCCAGAAATATCCATTGGAACTTTCTTTAGAAGTGGAAACTCTTTATCCAGTTGAGTAAAAGCTTTTCCTCGTTAAATATGACTGGTTTCCAGCTTTACATGAAATAGTAAAAATGGCATAGTATATATTTATAGAATCTATATATTTCAATTCATTAGTGGCTTAATTCAATAACATATTAATGTTTAATACAATAAATAAGAATTTTGTTAACAGGTATACGCGACTCTCCGGGAACTCTCACCCATTTGTTGTCGATTGGAAAACCGGTCGCACTACAGATTACAGAATGAATTCGTTCTTCGCCCGTGATATCCGTATCGACTTCCGGCAAATATCTTCAATTACGGCACTACTCTACACTACTCCCTCTTTCCTCCTCCCAGTACCTTATTTTCCTTACGCCAACGTAATACATCAGATATCCCCTGAGTGTTAGTTCAGTGAAAAAAGCCCTCGATTTGTTTTTACATTTGATAAACATGACGCTTATAACCGTTAGTATTTCCTTTCTGCACCATATCTCCAACACCAATTTGACGAACTTTGACCTTTGGCTAGGGGAATTGCTCGATAACGCCATAGAATTTCTTGGACATTTTCTCATAAAGGGTTTGTATCGTTGTCCATGGATTTTAGATTTGATTTCAAAATTGTCACAAGACCATTTGTAGCCTTTCAGCAAGACCATTTGTAGCTGGGTGACCCGGTGCGATAAACTTTTGGACAATACCGGCAGCATGACATAATCCCTTGCAAGTTTAACTTGGAAAATTGTGATGTTATTTGACACAATTACTTGAGGTAATCCATGAGTGTAGAAAATGTCTTCTAATGAAGTAATATTTGATTGTGTTGATGGAACATTCTTTAAGATAAAAATTTCTGTACAATTCGATTTTGCATCCACCATAATTAAAAAGTGATAATTCATGAAAGATCCGGCGTAATCAATATGAATTTTCTGTTGGTTCTTCCCAGTGATGCAATATAAGTTTTGGAGTACTTTTTTAACCATTGACAGCTGGTACACTAGGGCGGTCACAAAAAATTGATTTTGAAATTTCAATCGTATCAACCCCCTAAAATGTGATAGCGGGCTGAAAATGATACTGGGAAAGTTTTATCTCAATCGGATAACAATAACACGTACCTCACTGAGAGTCAAATTAAAACAAATGCGATTTTTTACAAAAAATCTTGGTTTTCCAGCTCTAAATTTAAGACTATTTTATCTAGAAGTCGGATTCTATCTTTATTTGATAGAAAGTTTAATTTTTTACAAATGTTGATCTTTTTCATATTTTAGCTAAGTCTGATATTTATAGCCAAATAACTTTTTTTTTTGAAAATGCTATAAAAAAACTATTGAATATTTTCTCAAATTTCTTTTTTTATCTGAAAGTACAATCCTTCCGGTTTATAATGGAAAATAATTTCATTCAAATGGCTGCCTCGGGCACCCTACAAATAATAGTCCAACGGTTGAATAGTTGAAAAAAAAAAACGTTAGATGGTGGACCCTACATATAGCTCCAAATGTGGATTGTCATGTGGAAGTCTGAAACATTAAAACAATTAACTACATCTAATGCAAAACTATTTCATTTATTGCATTATGTAAAATATTAAAAAAAAATCATTTAAAATAAACATTTGAAAGCAAAGACACCAACGATAATATGAGAACACTAAAACCCTAATCGAGAGCAACACGTGCAGCACAAATTAAAAAAGAGGAAGACTTCAAGTCAACTTTTGACTGTGCTGTTCGAATTTTTTACATATGGGCATCTCCCAAACAAGGTCCATCAAATAAATTAATCAGACCACACTAATAGCTTTTAACTTTATTACACCCTCCACCTCCAGGATGGGAGTATACTAACTTTGTTATTCCCTTTGTAACACCTTGAAGTATCGATCTGAGACTCTATAAAGTATATATATTATTGATCGTCATAAAATTCTAAGATGATCTAGCCATGTCCGTCCTTCTGTTGAGAAAAACGAAAGTCCAAATTGGGTAGGATCATGAAATTAGGAGTCAAAATAGGATGGAAATACAACCAACCAAATGGTTGTAGCTGAAAATGCTTCCAATATCCCTCAATATTTATGGTATTTAAGCTTTTTGATGATTTCTGCCTTATATTTACTTTTTGAATTGACTTGAAGTATTAAAAATTTGGCCGGCCGAACTTTACGCCTTTTTACTTGTTTGTTTCTTGTTTCGATAACTTTTTCTATTAGGAAACTTGAAGTTAAATTGTTCTCTCTTATTTTCATTAAAGTTTTAAGTGTTATAACGAAAATTATTACTTTGATATACTACACGTGGAAATAATTGTAGCGTCTGTCTTGTCGCGTCCGTTTTCCTGCTGTACCTAATTAAAAAATCTATAAGATATTTTTCATATTTTACAAATCTACGATAAAATCTACATATGAGCATCTTCCCAAAAGGGTCTACCAAAGAAATGAAATCAGACCACACTAATAGCTTTTAACTTTATTTTTTCCTTATTTCGACAACTTTTTTATTATGATTCTTGAAGTTAACTTGTTTTCTTTTATTTTTAATAAAAGTTGAAGTGTTACAACAAAAATTACTTTATTATTTATTTTATTTTATTTATTATTTTATTTATTTTATTATATTACAACGAGTGGAAATATTTATAGCGTCCGTTTTGTCGCGTCCGTATTTCTGCTGTACCTAATTAAAAAAATCTAAGAGATAAGTCTCATATTTCATAAATCTACGAACAAAATATATCCTCTTACCTTCATTTACATGTATGTATGGTGTTAATGCCAAATATTCGTGGTCCATAACCGCAGGCCACCCTAATATTCTCCCGCCGAAACTTTGTCACAGCTTGGCTGTGTAGCGTCCACACATGCGCAAGTTCTAATAGTTTTGATTGTGTTCGTTATTCTCTAGTTCTAAATATGGCTACAATCCGTCCTATGTACTCTCTCCTTTCACTTTCTTCCTACAACATTGTAAAATAAAACTTCACTTGTTATCCGAAGCTCAACACAGTCTGTTTATCTTGGTAAGACTCCTGCTAAAAATTGTTCAAATTCCAATAAAGGAAGAAAACTTTAAATTCAAAATTCTAATTCCTTGGTGTTTTTTTTTTCTTTTATTTCCTATTTTCGGTGAACAATTTTTGTGAGAAAATATTCCCACGTCCCTGGTAATATTTCCTGACTCACAGCTTAACACCTACCAATTTCTCCAGGAAACAACAAACAACAAAGCTTTGGCGTTTTCATTTTGGTCCTATTCGAACCGGATTTGTGCTACAGCTGTGAGGATTTTCAAAGCTCCAATCCATCAAATCCATTTCATTCATCTAAATCATCCACGGAAATACAAGGTCAGTTTGTGTTTTGTTTATTTCTAAAAAGTGAAACGATAGTGCATTCATAAGAGCTACCTTCTGTAGCGTTCAAAGTCCGATAGTTCATGAGTGTTTTGCCGACGGCAAATTGAAATTTTTCAAATTCAAAAATACCTGCACAGTGTTCTAGAAAGTTATTCGGGTATTTTATATATCGGTGTGAAATTGGTGGAGATTTTCGTTCTATTGTTAAACCATTAGTTTCGTGAAAAAGAAGATTAATATTCGCATTAGTTCTCGGTAATTTTGGAATTTTTTAACAAAATTATATCGTTTTCATTTTTTTGTTCGGTCGCGAAACAGTGTGTTTTTTATTTATTCTTCTTCTTGCTGTCGCGTTGGTGGTGCATCGTAAAGAGATTGCTCTATTCCTTTTTTTTCGTACAATCGCACACATACGACATACATTATTATTAGCCACCAAGTATTCACAGCCATCCACATACGTATTAACATATATTTGCATGAGTACTAACATACATACATACATACAAACATTCATTGCCTACCTACATTGCTCCACATCATTCCGCTCCAGTCTTGACGTCGCTATAAGAGTGTGGCTTATTAAGAGAGTTTTAAGAGTAAGCCAGGTCGCTCTTTCATTCTCTTAAAAGGTACCCCTACAGTCCGGTCGAGTCGCGACTCAAGTGGTTGGTAACATATTTACGCTATTTGTTCAGATAGTGGAAATATATTCGGGGTTATCTCGGTAGTACTCCAACTCGACCTGTAGTGTACCCTACACTCGGTACAAGCCGATATTCAGATATTTTAAACTGGTTTTCTCATTTTTCTTCCGATTTTTTGGGAAAAAAGCTGGTTTTTCGTTTCACGGATATTTTTGTTTTCATTTAGCGACAAAATTGGATTTGCACCCTACAGTCCGTTATAGTCGCCATATTAGAACAATTGTAAAAAAACACTTTTTTGTTATTTTCCTTTCTTTTTCGCGCAAATTGTCCTTTCGTGAGTATTTCTTGATCTTGGGGAACATTTTCTGCATTTTTTAATATATAATAATTTAATATATAAGTATTTTGTCTGATAGATAAAATCTATTCTATTGAAATCTAGTTCAGATTAGTTAATACAGGTGAAATTAAATATTAATACATCGTTTTCCAGCTCACACGTGGTCAGTTTTTTCGTCTCATTATTAGGTTTTTTTTTCCTAATTTCTTCAATTTCCGACAGATTATTCACATTCTTTCGCACAAAATGTCTTTGGATTCGTTCATTCGTCTAGCTGATCGTCTCGTTGAATTTAATGCAGACATCAGTGATAACAAAGTTCCGCTATCTTCCTCTCATTTTATACATGTTCATCAGGAGGAGTTAAAGTCCATCTGGTTAGGAATTAAGTCTTCATTCGACAAATATCTGCATGAGCGGGATAGTGAAGAAGACGATGGTGAGGAGGAGGTGGACGGGGAAGGGGGAGAAGCTTCAGAGCTGGAAACACTTCGTGCCAAGTACAAGAGTACATACGTTACGTACTGCAGTTGTCTGGCCAAGTTGACTCAGCTTTCGGAAGACTTTACAAATAGAGTGGTACAGAAAGAGTCTCCTGCCCATCGCCCCGTCCCTGCTTCTCAGCCTGAGTCTTCTGATAGTCATTCCAGCTATTCTTTCAATCTTCCACCGTGTGACACCGAGATTTTCCAAGTGGATTACATGTCATGGCCCACATTCAGGGATATGTTTACTGCGGTTTACATAAACAATTCTCGCCTCAGTCCAGTTGAACGCTTATTCCATTTAGCCCAGAAGACCCAGGGTGAAGCACGCGACATAGCTAAGATGAGTCCTTTGACAAATCAAGGTTTTCAGTTGGCGTGGAAAAACCTTTGCGATCGTTATGAAAATAGGAGAATTTTAGTTAATGGTCAGTTAAAGGTTCTTTTTAGTCTTAGCTCCATTTCATCCGAATCCGGGCAAGCTATTAAGCAATTGCAGCGGGATATCAATTCGTGTATCTCAGCATTACAGTTGTACGACATTGATGTCAAAAGTTGGGATCCCCTATTTGTTTTCCTTTGTTCAAATCGACTTCCAGATTCAACTTTGACTTTGTGGGAGCAAGGCTTAGCTGACAAAACTTCAATTCCGAAGTGGTCAGACCTTGACTCCTTTCTCACAAATCGATATCGTACGTTGGAATCCGTTTCAGAAATTCGCAGCCAGTCTATGTCTATCGATCGCAAAGGAGTGTCATCTAGTCAGAATTCCAAAAATTCCAAGAAGATTAGTTCATTTCGGAACAAAGTTTCAGGACCGAAATGTCCGTTATGTCCTAATGAGTCTCACATCATCCGAACGTGTCCTAAGTTTCTAGGTATGGATATAAACGGACGGTATTCAGAAATTAAGAAGCTTGGGCTTTGTTTAAATTGTTTCTCAAAGACTCGTGGCGTTAAGGGGTGTCCCAGCCATCGCTGTTTCGACTGCAACAAGCCGCACCACACTCTGCTGCATAGAGGTTCTGAAGATTCACGTCGCAATAATTTGCCGGTGCGATCATCTGGTACAAATACCAATTCTTCTCTAAATCCTAATTCCGCTCCTTTCTCTTCCAATCCAATACAGTCCACTAGTTCAGGGGCTGGAGTTATTCAGACGTGTTTTTCGACCAATTCTCGGGGTGTTCTGCTAGGGACGGCACTGGTGAATGTGTTGCACCTAGGGGTAACTTATCAGGCCCGTGCGCTTCTTGACTCAGGTTCAGAAGGAACTTTTATTTCGGAGAGATTGTTCAATGTTTTGAAGCTTCCTTTTAATCGCACGAGTGCTCGAATTTCCGGCCTGAACAATTCCGTGTCCGCAGTAGTTCAGAAAGAGTGCACTTTCGCACTTGGCTCACGATTTGATCCGAATATTTCCTATTCAGTCGATGCGTTTGTGGTACCTCATTTGTCTGGCAATCTTCCATCACACACCGTGTCTGCTGACTCCTTTTCAAACCTTCCGCAAATTCAATTGGCAGACCCGCAATTCTACACTAGTTCGAAGATAGATATTCTTATCGGCGGGGACTTTCTACCATCGATAATGCTATCTGGTGTAAGACGCGAGGTTTGCGGTTCACTGATGGCCCAAGAAACAATTTTCGGATGGATTCTGACGGGTCCGATTTCACTTCGTTCCTCATCTCCACGGTGCACAGTTGTTTCGAATTTCTGCGAAATCTCTTTGGATAAAGAGATTTCTCGTTTTTGGGAGGTGGAGAATCTTCCAAGGAAGAACTTTACGTCGGCTTCGGATAAATTCTGTGAGCGGTTGTTCGTTGCGACTACGAGGAGGAACGAAGATGGAAAATACATTTTTCATCTTCCCTTCAAAGAAGGATATCCTAACGATCTTCAAATAGGTCAATCCAGGATAAGTGCAATGGCGCAATTCCTTCGAAATGAAGTTCGCCTTTTGCGAAATCCTGATTTCAAGAGAGAGTATGATCAAGTTGTTCAAGAATACGTTCAGTTGAAGCATATGTCCTCAGTCCAGCCTCCGAGTTTTAGCAAAAATCCTCTTCATTATTACTTGCCGCACCATGCAGTTATAAAACCGGAGAGTACGACCACTAAAGTTCGAGTGGTCTTCAATGCTTCTTCTGCGACCTCCAACGGGTTAAGTCTTAACGACATTTTGCATACTGGCCCTGTTCTACAAAATGACTTAACGGTTCTGATTCTGAAATGGAGGTTCTTTCGATTCGTGTTTAACGCCGACATCCAGAAGATGTATCGGCAATATTGGTTCATACTCCCTTTCAAAGAATTATATTCCGCAACCGCCCAGATGAGAATGTTCAAGATTTCGAATTGAAGACAGTGACCTTTGGGGTCAATTGTGCTCCGTACCTAGCTATTCGTACTTTGCTCCAACTAGCTGATGATGTTCAGTCCAGCCATCCAATTGCCAGTAAAATCCTGCGCAACTCCATGTATGTGGACGATGCACTTGCTGGTGCACATTCAATTCCTATGGCAATTCACGCAAAAAATGAGCTAAAAACCGCTCTTGAATCAACTGGTTTTTCATTGAGAAAATGGACAGCAAATTCAAAGGATATCCTAGCGGATCTTCCATCCGATCATTTGCTGTGTGAAGATTTCCTGAATTTCGATGACAGTAGCACAGCAAAAACGCTAGGAATTCGTTGGAATGCTCGTTCTGATTCATTTTATTTCACTACAAAGCCCTTCCCAGACTTCTGCAAAAATACAAAAAGGGAAGTTCTCTCCCAAATTTCAAAACTTTTTGATCCTGCAGGTTGGCTGTCGCCATGTATCGTCGTGGCCAAAGTTCTCATGCAGAAGATATGGTCTGAAGGCACGGGTTGGGATGAAGTCTTAAGTCCTGACACTCTTTCACAATGGAAGACGTTCCAATCCGATTATTCCACTCTTGACAACGTTCAGATTCCCAGGTGGATCAACTATGTTCCAAGTTCCAATATTCAATTCCATGGTTTCTGCGATGCTTCAGAGAAAGCATACGCAGCTGCTTTATACGTACGAATAGCTATCGGTAGTCCCGTTTCCACTCATCTGGTATATTCCAAAGCAAGGGTTGCACCAATAAAGACACTATCCATTCCGAGGTTGGAATTATGTGGGGCGGTTCTTTTAGCAGAGATGATAGATACCTTGCTTACAATGTTGGATATTTCGAAATATTCTATTTTCTGCTGGACTGATTCCACCATTGTCCTTTCCTGGCTGTCCAAACCTCCTTGCTGTTGGATGACTTTCGTAGCCAACAGAGTGTCTAGTATCGTTCAGATGATTGATCCTTCGAAGTGGCGACATGTTCCATCCGAAACTAATCCTGCAGATCTCGCTAGTCGCGGACTTCTACCTCAGGATATAGTCAGAAACGATTTCTGGTGGTTTGGGCCTTCATGGCTCCAAGAACTAGCTGATCGTTGGCCTGATTCCAGTCTTGCTACAATTTCCGAGACTGATTTGGAGCGTAAGTCCATAAAATCTCATTTTTCCTACTTCCGGAACTTTGAGGACATTCTTGAACGATTTTCTTCCTTTCCTAGAGCGCTTCGGGTGGTCGCTTATGTGTATAGATTTTTCTATCGTACACATCCTAGATACCGTTCCAACTTCTCTAAAGAATCCACTTTGATCACGAGTGCTGAACTTACTATGGTCAGAGATGGATTAATTTCGATGAGTCAAAAGGCCTATTTTCCTAACGAGTACAACGTATTGTCATCCAAAAGTCCGATCCCTCCATCCAGTCCCATCTCCAACTTAAATCCTTTCTTGGACTCCGATGGTCTAATTCGCTCGCGTGGTCGTCTCGAATCATCTCCAGGCCTCTCGTAAAGTGAAAGGCGCCCGATAATACTGCCATATAATTGTCAGTACTCCAGGCTCTTGATTCATTTCATTCACCAAATCACAATTCACGGTGGCAACCAACTGGTTCTTCGGATGGTACGATCTCAGTACTGGATTCCGAAAGTCAAGAACCTAGTAAAGACGACAATCAATAAATGTAAGACATGTATTCTATACAAGAAGCGTTGTCAGAAGCAGCTCATTGCTGCTCTTCCTCCTGAGAGAACAGAGTTCTCGCGTCCATTCACTCGTACTGAATTGGACTTTGCGGGACCTTTTGACATCAAAAGCTATAGCGGACGAGCATGTCGTATAACGAAAGGTTACGTCTGCGTTTTCGTATGCTTTGTCAGTCCGTCGTCCGATGCACTTGTGTTTCTCTGTCGTCCGTGTTGTGTGCCGTTCAGTTTTGTGTCAAAATAAAGAAAGGAAAAAAAATTGAAACAAAATACCGAAATCATAAACAACAACAAAATAGATCAAATGAAAAACAACCAACAACAATAACCGCGTCGCGCCGCGCCGACCAAAACATTTAAACAACCAAACAACCCAACAACGACAACAATAACATCAGCGCGAACATCAAAAACAACAAAACATCGCAGCAGCATCCATAACAGCCGCACATCACTGACCACACATCTATGTCCGCTCCGTAGTGTGTGCGTTGTCTCCTATTTCTCAGGAGCCGACTGACTTTTCGGCCCTGACTCCGGGACATTTCTTAATCGGGTCTCCAATACTTACGCCAGTAGATCCTCGTGTGGAGCAAAGTCCTGCCTCCATTCTTAACAGATGGCAGAGACTTAAGGTGATTCATCAGAGTTTTTGTACCCGATGGAAAAACGAGTATCTGCGTGAGCTTCAAAAGCGTGTCAAGTGGCAAACTTCCGAAAAGAATATAGAGAAAAACACACTGGTAGTCGTGAAGGACGACAATCTTCCACCAAGTTCTTGGCGTCTTGGCAGAATTTCCAAGACGTATTTCGGTACCGATCACCGTGTTCGGGTTGCAGATGTGATAACTCAGAAGGGTACCATTACGCGGCCCATCACTAAACTCGTCGTTATTTCGTCCGAACACTAATTTCCTTCCAACGTTCCAACTATTTCCTCATCCTCCTATAGAACACCATGCCCAAATCTTCAGCAAAGCACCGTAACAACCGTAGTCGCCAAATCGGATTCCGGTCGCGTCCTTATGGGCCAAGCTCGTTCCAGTGCCGGGTCTGTAAAGGAAGGCACGCGCTGAAAGACTGCAAAAAGTTCATCGATATGAACATGTCCGACCAATCCAATACAGTCCACTAGTTCAGGGGCTGGAGTTATTCAGACGTGTTTTTCGACCAATTCTCGGGGTGTTCTGCTAGGGACGGCACTGGTGAATGTGTTGCACCTAGGGGTAACTTATCAGGCCCGTGCGCTTCTTGACTCAGGTTCAGAAGGAACTTTTATTTCGGAGAGATTGTTCAATGTTTTGAAGCTTCCTTTTAATCGCACGAGTGCTCGAATTTCCGGCCTGAACAATTCCGTGTCCGCAGTAGTTCAGAAAGAGTGCACTTTCGCACTTGGCTCACGATTTGATCCGAATATTTCCTATTCAGTCGATGCGTTTGTGGTACCTCATTTGTCTGGCAATCTTCCATCACACACCGTGTCTGCTGACTCCTTTTCAAACCTTCCGCAAATTCAATTGGCAGACCCGCAATTCTACACTAGTTCGAAGATAGATATTCTTATCGGCGGGGACTTTCTACCATCGATAATGCTATCTGGTGTAAGACGCGAGGTTTGCGGTTCACTGATGGCCCAAGAAACAATTTTCGGATGGATTCTGACGGGTCCGATTTCACTTCGTTCCTCATCTCCACGGTGCACAGTTGTTTCGAATTTCTGCGAAATCTCTTTGGATAAAGAGATTTCTCGTTTTTGGGAGGTGGAGAATCTTCCAAGGAAGAACTTTACGTCGGCTTCGGATAAATTCTGTGAGCGGTTGTTCGTTGCGACTACGAGGAGGAACGAAGATGGAAAATACATTTTTCATCTTCCCTTCAAAGAAGGATATCCTAACGATCTTCAAATAGGTCAATCCAGGATAAGTGCAATGGCGCAATTCCTTCGAAATGAAGTTCGCCTTTTGCGAAATCCTGATTTCAAGAGAGAGTATGATCAAGTTGTTCAAGAATACGTTCAGTTGAAGCATATGTCCTCAGTCCAGCCTCCGAGTTTTAGCAAAAATCCTCTTCATTATTACTTGCCGCACCATGCAGTTATAAAACCGGAGAGTACGACCACTAAAGTTCGAGTGGTCTTCAATGCTTCTTCTGCGACCTCCAACGGGTTAAGTCTTAACGACATTTTGCATACTGGCCCTGTTCTACAAAATGACTTAACGGTTCTGATTCTGAAATGGAGGTTCTTTCGATTCGTGTTTAACGCCGACATCCAGAAGATGTATCGGCAATATTGGTTCATACTCCCTTTCAAAGAATTATATTCCGCAACCGCCCAGATGAGAATGTTCAAGATTTCGAATTGAAGACAGTGACCTTTGGGGTCAATTGTGCTCCGTACCTAGCTATTCGTACTTTGCTCCAACTAGCTGATGATGTTCAGTCCAGCCATCCAATTGCCAGTAAAATCCTGCGCAACTCCATGTATGTGGACGATGCACTTGCTGGTGCACATTCAATTCCTATGGCAATTCACGCAAAAAATGAGCTAAAAACCGCTCTTGAATCAACTGGTTTTTCATTGAGAAAATGGACAGCAAATTCAAAGGATATCCTAGCGGATCTTCCATCCGATCATTTGCTGTGTGAAGATTTCCTGAATTTCGATGACAGTAGCACAGCAAAAACGCTAGGAATTCGTTGGAATGCTCGTTCTGATTCATTTTATTTCACTACAAAGCCCTTCCCAGACTTCTGCAAAAATACAAAAAGGGAAGTTCTCTCCCAAATTTCAAAACTTTTTGATCCTGCAGGTTGGCTGTCGCCATGTATCGTCGTGGCCAAAGTTCTCATGCAGAAGATATGGTCTGAAGGCACGGGTTGGGATGAAGTCTTAAGTCCTGACACTCTTTCACAATGGAAGACGTTCCAATCCGATTATTCCACTCTTGACAACGTTCAGATTCCCAGGTGGATCAACTATGTTCCAAGTTCCAATATTCAATTCCATGGTTTCTGCGATGCTTCAGAGAAAGCATACGCAGCTGCTTTATACGTACGAATAGCTATCGGTAGTTCCGTTTCCACTCATCTGGTATATTCCAAAGCAAGGGTTGCACCAATAAAGACACTATCCATTCCGAGGTTGGAATTAAGTGGGGCGGTTCTTTTAGCAGAGATGATAGATACCTTGCTTACAATGTTGGATATTTCGAAATATTCTATTTTCTGCTGGACTGATTCCACCATTGTCCTTTCCTGGCTGTCCAAACCTCCTTGCTGTTGGATGACTTTCGTAGCCAACAGAGTGTCTAGTATCGTTCAGATGATTGATCCTTCGAAGTGGCGACATGTTCCATCCGAAACTAATCCTGCAGATCTCGCTAGTCGCGGACTTCTACCTCAGGATATAGTCAGAAACGATTTCTGGTGGTTTGGGCCTTCATGGCTCCAAGAACTAGCTGATCGTTGGCCTGATTCCAGTCTTGCTACAATTTCCGAGACTGATTTGGAGCGTAAGTCCATAAAATCTCATTTTTCCTACTTCCGGAACTTTGAGGACATTCTTGAACGATTTTCTTCCTTTCCTAGAGCGCTTCGGGTGGTCGCTTATGTGTATAGATTTTTCTATCGTACACATCCTAGATACCGTTCCAACTTCTCTAAAGAATCCACTTTGATCACGAGTGCTGAACTTACTATGGTCAGAGATGGATTAATTTCGATGAGTCAAAAGGCCTATTTTCCTAACGAGTACAACGTATTGTCATCCAAAAGTCCGATCCCTCCATCCAGTCACATCTCCAACTTAAATCCTTTCTTGGACTCCGATGGTCTAATTCGCTCGCGTGGTCGTCTCGAATCATCTCCAGGCCTCTCGTAAAGTGAAAGGCGCCCGATAATACTGCCATATAATTGTCAGTACTCCAGGCTCTTGATTCATTTCATTCACCAAATCACAATTCACGGTGGCAACCAACTGGTTCTTCGGATGGTACGATCTCAGTACTGGATTCCGAAAGTCAAGAACCTAGTAAAGACGACAATCAATAAATGTAAGACATGTATTCTATACAAGAAGCGTTGTCAGAACCAGCTCATTGCTGCTCTTCCTCCTGAGAGAACAGAGTTCTCGCGTCCATTCACTCGTACTGAATTGGACTTTGCGGGACCTTTTGACATCAAAAGCTATAGCGGACGAGCATGTCGTATAACGAAAGGTTACGTCTGCGTTTTCGTATGCTTTGTCAGTCCGTCGTCCGATGCACTTGTGTTTCTCTGTCGTCCGTGTTGTGTGCCGTTCAGTTTTGTGTCAAAATAAAGAAAGGAAAAAAAATTGAAACAAAATACCGAAATCATAAACAACAACAAAATAGATCAAATGAAAAACAACCAACAACAATAACCGCGTCGCGCCGCGCCGACCAAAACATTTAAACAACCAAACAACCCAACAACGACAACAATAACATCAGCGCGAACATCAAAAACAACAAAACATCGCAGCAGCATCCATAACAGCCGCACATCACTGACCACACATCTATGTCCGCTCCGTAGTGTGTGCGTTGTCTCCTATTTCTCAGGAGCCGACTGACTTTTCGGCCCTGACTCCGGGACATTTCTTAATCGGGTCTCCAATACTTACGCCAGTAGATCCTCGTGTGGAGCAAAGTCCTGCCTCCATTCTTAACAGATGGCAGAGACTTAAGGTGATTCATCAGAGTTTTTGTACCCGATGGAAAAACGAGTATCTGCGTGAGCTTCAAAAGCGTGTCAAGTGGCAAACTTCCGAAAAGAATATAGAGAAAAACACACTGGTAGTCGTGAAGGACGACAATCTTCCACCAAGTTCTTGGCGTCTTGGCAGAATTTCCAAGACGTATTTCGGTACCGATCACCGTGTTCGGGTTGCAGATGTGATAACTCAGAAGGGTACCATTACGCGGCCCATCACTAAACTCGTCGTTATTTCGTCCGAACACTAATTTCCTTCCAACGTTCCAACTATATTTCCTATTTCCTCATCCTCCTATAGAACACCATGCCCAAATCTTCAGCAAAGCACCGTAACAACCGTAGTCGCCAAATCGGATTCCGGTCGCGTCCTTATGGGCCAAGCTCGTTCCAGTGCCGGGTCTGTAAAGGAAGGCACGCGCTGAAAGACTGGCCCATGACCATTCACATGGAACCTACTTCAGCGATGATGGATGTCACCACTGCCACAAGTTCCATCACACACTGCTCCATGTTGACCCGAAGCTACGCGACCAGATTCTGCCACGGCATTCGAGGGCACATTTCCGTTCACAGTCTCGGTCCCTCTCCCCTAGGCCTTCAACGTCAAAGGGCTCAGCATCTAGAGTCCAAAGGCCCTTGGCTACGGCACCATCAACGTCGAAGGCAACAACGCTATCCGCCATAATAAGACAGAATAGTGTCATACTGCTCCCCACAGCCTTGGTTAAGATTGAGGGAAAGAAGGATAAGGCTGTGGCACGTTGCCTTCTCGACTCTGGGTCGCCCTTTAGCCGTATCTCCAAGAAGATGGTCGAAAAGTTGGAGTTACAAACGTTGACCCTGAAGGACGAGACTTTATGCCCACTGACCCTTTGTTCCAGGTTCGACGCCAATACCAAAATCGAAGGCATCTTCCGTGTGGACAACCGCATTGCCCTAAAGACCCCCACGGAGTCCTTGCCGGAAACTTTTAAAGGCAATTTTCCACATTTTTTTTACGCCGACCCTAAATTCTACGCGTCTTCACATGTGGACATCATAGTCGGCGTCGATCTGTATCCACGCGTCATAACCGAAGGGGTGTACACGAAAACTGGGTTACCGACGGCATAGAGCACCATCTTCGGGTGGGCTATTTACGGCTCCTGCACAACATAAATCTCTTTAAAATTATTTCTCGTTTCTTTTACAGTAATGAATTAATAAATTGAATTGCTATAAAATGCACTATCGTATTCTCATTCCACAAACAAACCACAAACTTTCTTTTTCAGCTACATCCAGTTCGTTCCAAAGTTCGTTTTCATACTCCAACACATGAATTCCATAGCGAAGTTCCTTTCGTACATCCGTTGGGGTTTGAACCATACCTTTGGATCTTCATGAATTTATTTACTTAAGTTATTAATTAATTTCATTCATTCCTTTCCTAATTTCTATTATTCATTCATATTCTTTTTTGTATTCATATTGCTTCCTAATTTGTAACATATCATGTAATACAGATTTCTTTGTACGACAGGAGCAAGTATGTACGACGAGACTTTGTAGCGACTTTCATTGCAGCGGCACTGCAAGGCGGGCGGTGATGTTAATGCCAAATATTCGTGGTCCATAACCGCAGGCCACCCTAATATTCTCCCGCCGAAACTTTGTCACAGCTTGGCTGTGTAGCGTCCACACATGCGCAAGTTCTAATAGTTTTGATTGTGTTCGTTATTCTCTAGTTCTAAATATGGCTACAATCCGTCCTATGTACTCTCTCCTTTCACTTTCTTCCTACAACATTGTAAAATAAAACTTCACTTGTTATCCGAAGCTCAACACAGCCTGTTTATCTTGGTAAGACTCCTGCTAAAAATTTTTCAAATTCCAATAAAGGAAGAAAACTTTAAATTCAAAATTCTAATTCCTTAGTGTTTTTTTCTTTTATTTCCTATTTTCGGTGAACAATTTTTGTGAGAAAATATTCCCACGTCCCTGGTAATATTTCCTGACTCACAGCTTAACACCTACCAATTTCTCCAGGAAACAACAACCAACAAAGCTTTGGCGTTTTCATATGGAAAAACAAAGTTCTCAACAAATCGGTGAACTTTGTATATTTCTATAAGAGCTTCAAAAGTACTTTTTTTTTGATAGCGTTCGTTTCAATGTATAATTGTTTATAATTTTGTACTAAATCCTCACAATATATTTTTTAAAATGTAGTACTCTTTAGGCACTTTAGAACAATAAAATGCTGATCGACTTTTTCTGCTTCTTTTTTTTGCGTAATTTAAAGCGTGCGTATGTCGTGTCCGGGTCACTGGACATAAAACAAAATAAGCAAAATGTTTTCCATATCTCGACAAGCTCTCAAATATTTATATTTGAATGATAAAACTTCTAAATGCAAAGTTCATTTCCCATCGGATGCAAAAACATAATTCTAGTCATAACCCACAACATTTTGTCATAAGTGCCATACGACTCCGCAGGCAACAATTTCGACAACAAAGAACTAATCTCAGACCTTCTTTATTTACCATGCCGCCATCATATTCTAGAAAATTTTTTAAAGCAAGTTTTCAATTGCAAAATGGGCTCCTCATATTTTTTGAATATTCCGGGACAAGTGGTTAAATATAGACAGAACGAAAACTAAATGGTTTTAGCAAATGAAAACATTAGAAATGAAATAACCATTGCAGATCATTTTCTTTTTGAAGAATTTAAATACTCTTGGGTAATATGCGTTTATGCTATTTGCTTTTAAATAAATGAAATTTGTTTACATTAGAAGTAATTTGTGTTAATGTTTTCTGACGTCCGCATGGAAACATTTGGGACTATACTGAAATAGTTTAGAATTTTGAGTCGGAAAATTTATATTTTTTGTAAAATATCGCCTTTTTGCAAATTTTGTCCTCAATGATTGGACTAAAACTTTTCCAATCTCCTTTCTTGCCCGTTGTCACATTTTAGGGGGTTGAGACCTATCATACACTTAGAATAAAATGACTGCTATTAACAGCAGACATTGTTTGTTTCAACAGGCTCTTTTTCTGTTATTACAACAATTTGTCTGCAATAACTGCAAATATTATAGCTGTTAATTAAAATTAAAAATATTAATGACGCCAGGTCTTATATTTTTATTAGTCCGAGACAAATGCTAATGAAACGCATAATATTTTTTTAGAAAAGCATGTTTAATATATTCAACTGACTCACAGTGGGTTAATGAATCCGTTTAATAGCTATTCGATTTCTCTAAATTATTTCCGACTATACCCGATAGGTTAGAAAACATGGTAGATAGACTAAGGTATGATAGACTATATCTTCGAAATTTCTAATAGCCCACAAAATATTTTACTCCGAGTCCTTTACAATTACATCATAATCTGAATTTAGCGGTAACAATCGGTTTTAGCTGTCAGTTAGTGTGACTAAATAAGGTATACATATATCCGTTACACATACATACATACATTATATAGTCTGAAACTGCAGCACAAATAATAATATGATCGATGATATAAATACATTAATCTATAAGCAAAATCAAATAAACATACCTTTAAAGTAATAGATAAAAAATTATAAAGCCGTTCTAAATGAATTTGTAATGTTTGGAACAAAATAACTAAAGCGTTGGAGAATATTTTTTGTTTTTAGACTGCAATTTTTTGCGTGAGGTGGACAAAGAAATGAAAAATAATTTTGGAGGGAAATCTAGCAAAAGTAGTGTAAGCAGTCTCCTTAAAAATTCTCCAAAACTGACGAAAAACTGTGATGAAATTCATATAAAATATAAATCTCTCAATATTGATATCAAAAAATTAATTACGGAATTTAAAAAGCATAAATCAAACCATTCGACCAAAAATGGTTAGCGGACTCAAACTATTCTAAGGCGATAAATAATTGTTTTAGAATTAAACTTTTTGTGTCAATGTTAATGGATCACGTACAATTTATGAATTCAGTACAAATTGTCTAAAGGTCACTTTAAATACACAGAATATTTGCGCAAAACATCGCTTTGCACAAAATTTTGCATTTGTGGTTTTACACCAATTTCCTTAATCTAGTAATCGACTCCGGAATTAGAGAGTTAATTTTAAACCATAAATCAATAATTCCTAACGTCTTTTAAGTAGTATAACATATAACGCATCGCACATGTCGTGAACGCCAGACCTCAAAACCCAAAAAACAAAAAAAAACAAAACAGAAAAAAATAAAACAGGCGAAATACAAAATTAATAAGAAATAAATGAAGTAGCTGCCAAAAGAAACGAAAGCTTCCGCTGAAATTATAATGTAAGTATTTGTATGTGTTAAACAATGTTGTTCATTGAATTTGTTGTTAATATTTATTTTACTACCGCAAACAATTTTGCCTCTTGTGAACCAAAAGACGGCGAATAAAATACGAAAAATATCAAAAGGTGCATTTCATTGAACAAATTGCATGCATCTTATCAAATGTTTCCTTTTATTGCACAGCTGGAACGAAAATATTTACCAAAAATATTAGTGGGTAGGAATGTATAGGGATATTCGGTCCACGCCACAGCGTCTTTATGAAATATTCCACAGATTTCAAAGCAATCTGTAAACACCGTACAAACAGGCGTTGTTAATCAACTTTCTAGCGGAGAGGTAAATGAAGTTTGTGTAAATACAAAAAGTAATATATACAGCGGATAATAAAAATTAGTAAAAATTGTGGTGTGTAACGGAATCTGGACAAATCGTTTTAAAGTAGTGCTTATTCAATTCAAAACGATGCACGGGAACGGGAGCTGCCACCTAAATCAGTGTTTATTCACTCAATTTAATTTTTTAAAGGTGCCGTTAACAACAAACTGAAGTTAGCTCTATCCCTCTGTAATTTGACGTTATCTTTTGTATTTAGCAGAGTAGGTAAACTCAAAAGAATTTGTTAGTAAAAGAAAGCGAAAATGCTGCTGAAAAAGTGACAGCAGATTGTCCCTGCTAAAATAGCAAACAGTTGTTTGCTGTTTCTTGGAACAAAATATCACGAATGAAAAAAGGTTATCTTGAAACATTAAGCATATGTATGGAACAGTATGGTATATAAATATAAAGAAACGAAGAACAAATCTTATTTTTAAAATTGTTGTTAATTAATAATTCCTATTCTTCCCCTTAACCATCATTATCAAGCAGCATTTAACAAAAATACACATTCAAATAACTCTTAAAAGAGTTAACATTTTAAGATTTTTGTACATATAATATATATTATCTCGAACACTAAAAAATTCTACAATTTTTTTACAAAATATAAGTTTTATACAATATTAACGATTATAATAATAGTTTTTTAAGAAATATCTTTCATATCTCGTATTTTTTAACGTATCGTATCAATATGATTATCTTTGGGCTGCTGATAGGTAGCAAACAATCTCTGCTGTTAATAGCAGACATTTTTTTCTTAGTTAATGTCAAATATTTATAATTTATACTATAATAAAAACTAATCGAAAATAAAATTTGGATATGCGTTTATTTGTAAAAAGGGGGTAAGGCTGCGTTATTCACTAAACAATTTTTACTGTAACAATATATTTGTCTGCTGTAACAGCAAGCATCCTCCTGCTATTAGATCAGCAAGACTGCTTTCTCTTTTTCAGCAGAAAAAGTCTGCTGTTACAGCAGTCTTTTCTGCTGTTGTTCTTTTGAGTGTAGAAGGCAATACATTCCCCTTACACCTTGTGACCATCCTACTGGCATAAGTTCTCACGATGCTGTTCCATAAAACATACATTCTCGCCATTTGTCTTATTTTCAAGGTGCCCAATTAAGCTCTTTTAAAATGTCTTCTCGCAGTTTCTTCGGAATTAAGTCCCGATTTGATTTTAGCATGACACCGTTTTGTATTGAGTATACAGATTCACTGTCACAAAGTCCAAATAGCGTCATAGTATCCAAAAAAGGCTACGGGCCAAATGACATTTAAAGCATAAAATCTATTACAATTTTGTAATTGTAATTGTAATTGTTTGAAACGAGATTGAAGATGAGCTCCTTATATCAAATCGAAAAGCTCGATGGACAGAATTATGATTCCTGGGTTATCCAAATGCGAAGTGTGTTGGTGCACAGTGGATTTTGGAAGACTGTAAATGAGACAAAGGTGGAATCGAGTATGACTGTTGAGGAAATGGAGAAATTTAAGGCCGATGACGAAAAGGCTCTGGCGACGATTTTTCTTAGCGTAAAATCCACACAGTTGAACTATGTTAAAAACTGCAAATCATCACGAGAGGCGTGGAAAGCGTTAGAAGATGTGTACAAGCCACGGGTACCAATACAAAAGGTGACACTGTACAAAAAGTTGCTTAATCTGGCAATGGAAGGTGACGACATGGTGAAGCACATAAAGTCGTTCACAGAAGTAACGGAAAAGTTGGCAGGAATTGGCATCGATCTTCAGGAGGAGTTACTCAGCATAATCTTGCTGTCTAGCCTACCACAACAATTTGAGAATTTCGTCATTGCAGTAGAGACGCGGGACAGTTTACCCAACTTGAATGTTCTGAAGCAGAAACTTCTCGAAGAGAGTGAGAGACGAAAGAGCGAAAAAGACGATAACTGCGGTTAACAGGCGTTCAACATGAAAACATCAAATTGGAAGAGAGAAGGAAAAGCAAGAAAGACAAACGACAAGCAGAAATTCAAGGGCAAATGCTATGTGTGTGGAAAAGCTGGTCACTATGCAAACACATGTGACAAAAGAAAGCAGCAAACACAACAGCAACAACAATCTTTCTCTATGCTTGCGGTGGTTGATTCTTTGCGCAGAAATCAATGGTATGTCGACAGCGGTGCGACGGCTCACATGTGTAACGACCGCAACATTTTCGTTCGGTTTGAGGAGCATCACGAGCAAATAGCGCTGGCTGGTGACAACTTCATAATGGCTCAAGGCAGAGGAGACGTTCAAATCAAATCGAACATATGTGATGTTGTGCTACGTAATGTTTTGTTTTCCCCGAGCTCCAGGCAAATTTTATATCCATTAGTAAAGCTGTCGAACATGGGTTCGTTGCAACATTCAACAAAGAGGCAGCTGAGCAACTTTTTGCAATGGATTTCAAATGGCACAACAGATTTGGTCACTTGAACGGTAATAGCCTTGATATGTTATCTAGAAAACAAATGGTTAAGGGTATGAAGTTGGAACGAAGCAATTCTAATGAACGAAGCAAGACGTGTATGCTAAGCAAAGTACACGCATACCCGTTTCCAAGAGAGTCGTTGTCAAGATCGAACGAATTGTTAGAATTGGTGCACAGTGATGTGTGCGGACCAATTAATGTTCAATCGATTGGCGGTTCTGTATATTTTCTCACATTTATAGACGACAAATCTCGTCGTATTTTCGTTTACTTTCTGAAGAAGAAATCTGAAGTTTTCGGAAAGTTTGTCGAATTTAAAAAGGTGGTCGAGCGACAGACTGGCAAAAAAAAATAAAGGCACTTCGTAGCGATAATGGTGGGGAGTACATTAATGCTGATTTCGATGCGTATTTGAAGCAATGTGGTATTATGCGACAATTGACGGTGCCCCACACACGCCACAACAAAACGGTGTGTCAGAACGTGCCAATAGGACATTGGTGGCAATGGCGCGGTCGACAAAAGGCGGTAAGACAAAATTCGTGGCACGGAGTGAGTCGTAAGTTATGGTTGGTTATTCGCTTGTATCAAAAGCATACGTCGTGACGCCGTTTTTGATGAAGGGAATTTCAGCTGTGATTCTGATGACACAACAAAGATGGTGAATGTATGAGGCCTGAAGATTTTGTTACGATTTCAACTGACAACAACAACGGCGTTGCTGATAATGACAATGATGTAACTAATAATGATCAGGCTGAATGTGTTGATGAGAATGCTGAGAATTTCGACACGACTGATGAAGAAAGCGATGAACAGAATGATGTGGTTGATGCAACGTTGGAACCAGTTGGTGGCGCTGATGGACAAGTAATTAAATTTGGACCAGGTAGACCACATATACAAAGAACCGGTCATCCAGGTCGTCCACGGAAAGTTAAGAACGAATTGTACTCGATCAACGATAGCGCTATTCCACAGAACATCGATGAGGCTATTTCCAGTGAATATAGGAGTCAATGGAAGAAGACAATGAGAGCTGAAATCAACGCGCTCGAGAAAAACATGACATGGAATCTTGTTGATTTGCCTCCAAACCACAAAGCTATTGGAAATAGATGGGTTTTTGCTCTAAAGCGTGATAAGGATGGCAACATTGATCGTTATAATGCGCGCTTGGTGGCGAAAGGCTGTAGCCAGAAGTTCGGTATCAACTACACTGAAACATTTTCTCCGGTGGTGCGATATGCGACTATTCGTATGTTGTTGACTTTGGCTGTGCAGGAGAAAATGCATCTTCATCAAGTCGATATAAGTACGGCATATTTGAACAGCGATCTCGAGGATGAGATATATATGCGTCAACCAGATGGCTTCGTGAACACATGTTATCCCGATAAGGTTTTGCGACTCAAGAAGGCGATATACGGACTGAAGCAATCCGGTAGAAACTGGAACGAGAGACTTGATGGCGTATTGAAGAAAATGGACTTCGAACCATGTGGATACAAGGCGGAGTTCAATGGTAAGCTTATTTTAGTCGCAATTTATGTAGACGACTTGATCATTGCTTGTAAAGACAAGGACCAGATCTTGAAGTTTAAGAACATTTTGTCTGAAGAATTCGAAGTAACCGGTAACGGAGGTAACGTCATAGACCGCAAGTCATACACTGGTTACCTATTCTTTATTGGTGAGTGTGCCATATCATGGGAGTCGAAGAAGCAGCCTACCATAGCTCTAAGCTATGAATCCCGTATTCCACAACCGTACGAAACACATAGATATAAAGTACCACCATGTTCGTGAAGTGGTTCGTAGTGGTGAAATCTTATTGAAGTAATGTCCAACTGGCGAATTGGTAGCTGACATCCTGACAAATAATCTACCTAAATCTAAACATTTATATTTTGTAAATTTAAATTGAAATTTTCTTTATGTAAGAATGCATCCATGTTGTGGAGGAGTATTAGAATTTGGCAACCCTTCACTTGCAACATGTATGACTTCATTTTCTTTTCCCTTTTTGTTTTACTCTGCATCAAATTCATATCATTATTTGTATTTAGTCTTTAAGTTGATTTCAAACAATAAACATCTCAAACAAAAGCTGCTGTATTTCGTGTACATACGAGTGAATCTTACAAGGAAAATTATCTAGTAAACAACAGGTATTTTCATAAGGAACAATTTTCATTTCGTTTTACAAAATCTTAATATAGAGCTACGGCTAGCACAGTAAAGTTATCTTGCGTTGCCAGCCTTCGGCCGGGATTAAAGAGTTTCTCCTCTGGTGTATGTCCAAAGCCGGCTATGCTTAGAAGAGAAGGCCCAAAGTCGGTTACGGCGACGCACAGTAAACGTATCATGCGATGCCGGCTTTCGGCCGGTAAATACGCCCTCTGGGTATTTATTTTCTACTCTGAGATATGTCCAACGCGGGCTACGCAAAACAGAGGCGTCCTGAGTTACCGGCCTTCGTTCAGGCTTAAAGATTCTTTCTATGGGATATGCCACTCCTCCATTCTTCAGTCGTATCTACATTTTATGTAGTATTCATCTTAGCATAAGGTAATTTTTAACATCATCTATTTTAATTAATTATGCCCAAATCGGATGTCAAATAGCTCAAGATCTTACAAATGGGGTTATGACATTATTTCATTTATTTTTTTCAAAGATAATGTTATTGCGCCCAAACAAGCGTCATGTCACCCAAATCTCAGCACCAAAAAATTACATATACCAGTTTTTGAAATTTGTCGTTTTGGGCGAAATAACGATACGCCCAGGTGGGGATACCAGAAAGGTGGATATTAAGGTGTGTCTGAGATATCACCCCTCCCTGTTTAACTCAACGGCGCTTCGACTTCCTGTTTCTGAATTCCACAATTGACTGTCGTCCACACTAGGGATGTCAAAAACCGACCCATTTCATGAAACCGGTTTTCGGTTTGTTCGAAAATTCACAATTTCAAAAAACCGGTTCAGGAAGATCTATTGGTAAGATAGCTTGGATGAATATTTGTTTCATCAAAGATATCAAGAGCCTTTTCGTCCTTTACGTGTCAAAACGACATATGATTTAAAAAACATATCTCTAAATTACCAACGTTGGATGTATAGTGTGGGCCATTTAAAATTTGAAATACCGATTACTTTGACTTTGAAAGGTAGAATTACATTCATTCTTATTTCTATTTTCAGGTTTATGTTTGACATTTGCAAAATGGGACGCAAGACGCTTGAACAAAATTAGGAACTATTAAAAACTTACTTCCAAAGTAGTGAGTCTTTAACGCAAACTGTAAGAAATTTACGTGGAAATTTTGCGAAATGGGATCGGCATTTAATTTAGCCTTCGCGATGCTCAGAGAACCCGCACGTGACTATTGAGAAGCCGTGGTCACTGTTTGGTGTGGATTTTGGACTGTACTGAAAAATTGGGTTGATCGGATGAGGTACTGCCGGGCCTGTCGTCGTAGTCATATTAATATTATTGTGTTCCATTATTAAATGACAAAGTTACAACTTTTCCTATCGCTCTTATCGAATATTCGACTAATGGAATACAATTTCCTGTTAATTATTCGTTATTCGAAAATCGGTTATTTCTGATTATTCGAACAAATATTTGATACTAAATATTCGATTAATCGAATAAAATTTAATCTTAACACATGATTCCCATAGGCATAAACTTCAAGTGTCGAACGAAGCTATTTGACAAATGCAAATGTTTTTGCATTTCAAAAAAAACCGGATAACCGACATAAAAACACCGGTTTCTCCGGTTTGACGAAATTTTCATTTTTTCAAAAACCGGTGGACGTTGACGGTGCCCAACATCGTTTAACCAGTTTTCGGTTTCGCTTTTGACATCTCTAGTCCACACAAATAATTGACGATGAAACGTTTCAGACTGGTCGGAAGAGACGTGATGGCGATGTCATCGAATAAAACGGCATGGTTGGCCTTATCGAATGCCTTCGATAGGTCAAGAGTCCTGTCGCACGGTTTATCCTGGTTCAGACCGCGACCAATATGTTTGGTAATAGCGTGTAAAAGAGTTGTCGTACTGTGCTGCTTTCGGAATCCGTCTTGATTATCAATAATCGGAAAATATCCATTAAGGCTAGGGACGAGACGCGCCTCATGCGTCTTCGCTCTTGAAGAAAGACGATTCTCTCTTACTCGCAGCTTCAGTAGCGGTATCACTCTGCTTATTTTCCAGGCTTCGAGAACAATAAGAGTAGCAGGTTTAGGACTTTAGATGACTGCGCTTCTGATGATCTGTTCAACCTACCTGGTGGTAGCTCCTCATGATACTCCTTTATGCCTTGACAATCTCGGGGTGCTCAATGAATAACATGACAGTGATGTGATCATACCGTTTGGTTTTACTGATTCCGACACTCAAGTTGCACTGCTGCTCCAACCATTTATTCCGCTTGTATTCATTGACTAATCTGTTAATCTCTAGATTCAGTTACCTGATTATAGTATCTCCAGTATTAGCCCTACCAATGTTGTCACGCTCATCTGCGAGTCCCGCTACCTCTGCTGTGAAGTTTGGTCGTATTTTAGAAATTCGACCAGCAGGGGTATGTATAGCAATTGCTGCGTTCACGATGGCCTGGAAATTTGTCTCTACTATCCTCACGTCGATAGGAAAGGGTAGTGTACATAAGAGGGGATTGGTGAACTCTCTGAACCAATTCTAGTCCTCTTTCCCTTGCCATGTACTGTCATTTATCAGACCAGCCGAAACGATGGTGATATTTGGTGAACTGTGGCAAACGCCCATAATCCTGGTGGGGCATCCTCATTCACTCCGAAAAACGTGCAACTCTTTTATCCCCTTGCAGCAGCAAGCGAATGTTAGGATGGTGGCAACCGGCGGAATTTACACGTTGAACAGCTCTATCTAGGCAGCCCCCAGACTTGACTGCTGCCACCATATTTACTATCTCGTTAATTTTGACTGGAAGACCATTGCAATTAAAGGCGACAGCGAGAGGTTTTTTGGATTCACTTTACCTTTTAAAATCGACTTAGTCAAAAGTAGGTGTGATGACTACCAAGTGGAAATGAATGATCAACAACATATATATTGTGTTCAAAAAAGATTGTAGCTTTCACAATCATGTTGAATAAACATTCTTTTGATAGTTTCAATAATAAATTCACATTTTCGAGCCTACCATATGTCCAAGTAAAACATTGCAATGAGACAACAAAGTGGAACTGAAATGTGACGACAAAATGAAGTAGTATCTTAGAATCAATATTTTTTTGTTTGTTTGTGCAATTATAGGTTTTACATGAGAAATTCGTGCAAAACATATAAAATATTGATCGTCGTGTAGGAGTTTTTCATATTTACAATTGATTTTTAGTACTGAATATGCACATTACTTTTGCTTTCCCTAGAGCATAAGGCGAAAGAAAAATGACAAAACTGACGTGAAAGTGGAAGTCATCAAAACTATTTCGTGATATTTTTCCCCTTTCACCGAAAAGTGAAAGCCATCGCATACCCGATAATTACAGTGCATTCAAAGCTGATTATTTAGTTTTATTACTTCAATATATTCCTTAAATTATTTTTAGCTTATTTATAATTATGCATTCCCATTAATGATATTATGAATAATTATGTATGTAAGGATAAGGAGGTGTCTGTTTATGTATGTATATATAACTGATAGTATTCATGGGATATCTTTATCGTATCTTCAACAATTCTTAGAAAGTGCTTTCGTTAACGAATGTCGTGATAACCCCCCAGAAAACGTCAAATGTCAGAAAATGCATCATTAGATGCAAAAAAACAATAAACACGCAACATCATTTTTGATGCAATGAATGCTCAGCATTACATCATTACGATTGGCTTGCCGCAAAAGAAAAATAACTTTTTAAAAAGGAAGCGGCACCGGTAATACCAGAAAACAAGGGTGCATATAAAATATAATCATGTTCGCCCTAAAGGCGATTTCTTGCATTTGTTCGAAAGATACCAGTTATAAGATGGCCTTCTGCATAAGTGGGTAGAATTCTTTCCCCTCAGGAGTATCGCCCAAACGTCTGCGCAGCAGATTGGTTTGTATCCTTCAGTTAGAATCCTCAGTAGACTATTTGTGGTAGTCACCCACAAGAGTGGAGATAAAATGCACTTTACTTACTTTGTCCGTAATGGTTATGTTATTCGATCCGCATATTATCCATCAATTCCTTAGCATGTGGTTGACCCAGTCTAGTACTTCCCGGTCCACCTCGAAATGGTCTAAGGATTTGATAAGAGTATCGGTCTTAACATTGTTAAATGCGCCTCGAAGGTGAAAATGTTATCGCTGTGAAAATGTTTTCTATGTGGTGTACGACCTCATGTAGTGCTGTCTCCACTGATCTTCCTTTGACATAGGCATGCTGTTTAAATTTCAGCAACTCGACAGATGTCTGTGCTTTAAATATGTTGTCGTAAATACGTTCCATAATTTTGAGCATGAAAGATGTTAGGCTTATCGAACGATATACCTTTGCTGTTGCGTACCTAGCTTTGCCTGGTTTAGGAATGAAAACCACCCTTGCCTTTCGCCAGAGTGTTTGTCAGTCCGTCGTCCGATGCACTTGTGTCTCTCTGTCGTCCGTGTTGTGTGCCGTTCAGTTTTGTGTTAAATAAAAAAGAAAAAAATTCAAACAAAATACAGAAATTAAAAACAACAAAATATAACTAATGAAAAAAAATTTGAAAAACAACCAACAACAATAACCGCGCCGCGCCGACCTAAACAACCCAACTACCTAACAGCAATAACATCAGCGGGAACAACAAAAACATTGCAGCAGCATCCACAACCGCCGCACGTCACTGACCACAAATTTTATGTCCGCTCCGTAGTGTGTGCGTTGTCCCCTTCCCCCCCTTCCCATTCGTGCAGTGCAGTTGACACTCTTTTCTTTCTGTCGTTGTTCGCCCAATGCTTAAGGCATAACACTGAGCATTAGGGGAATACAGCAACGGCAGGGAGAGGAGTTTGGCAACTGCAGCTGCATACTGACTCTGTTTTGTTTTTTTTTTTCTTGTTTGTCTGTTCTAATGGCGGGTAAGTTTAAAGTACAATTTGCCAATGTACGAGGGCTGAGAGCGAATTTTTTTGCCGTGTACGCTCCTGTACAATTCCATCGGCCTGATGTTTTTGCTCTTTGTGAGACCCAGGTGTGTGAGGATTCTGATCCACAGGATTTTCACATTCCTGGGTATCACACCCTATCCCTCTTTATACCCCACAGAGGTCTTTTGGTATACGTACGTAAAGATATAGTGTTTCAGAGCCGGCATAACTTAAACTCTGAAAATCCAGAATTTAACTCCCTTTGGGTTAAATTCAAGATTGGAACACACGTACTACATTTCGGATTTGTGTACAGAAGTCCAAACGCGGAAAGGGAGGTATCCCTAAATGGCTTTGACGCCCTTTCCGATTCAATTACAACAATTTTAGAGGATTGTCCTGATAGTGAAATTGTGGTTGCTGGCGATTTCAATGTCCATAATTCCTCTTGGCTTGGTCATTCGAGTCACTCAACACCAGAGGGTCGATACGCCGAGCTTTTTGCCGCGCATAATGATTTGACGCAACTAGTGAATGAACCGACAAACATTCCGTGTGTCCAAGGGCAACACTCTAATATTCTTGATCTTTTCTTAACATCACACCCTGAAAAGTATGAAGTTAACGTACTAGAACCTCTTGGTAATTCGGATCACTGCATTGTTTCAGCATCCTTTTCGTATTCCGCTCTTCGTATCGCTTCGACCGCAGCCCCAAAGCGGACAATTTATATATACGAAAAGGCACGTTGGGCCGAGCTCAAAAACTTTTTCCAGCATTTCAATTGGAAACTTTGTTTTCTAAATGGCGATATAGATGCTGCGGCTGAAATGATTGAAAATATTATCTTGATTGGAATGAAGTCATTTATTCCAATTAAAGTTATTTCGGATAAACCATCTAATAAAAGTTGGTTTAACCAGACATGCAAGGCTGCTGTCAGATCCAAAGAGGAAGCGTTCAGGAAATGGCGTTTAAATAAAAATGCCACCACTGATCTGCTACGCAAACAGGCAAGAACCATGTGTGCCAAAGTACTTAGACGTGAAAAGTTTCTGTACGAACAACGTCTTCGTGCCAAGGTTCTTTCTTCTCCCAGGGGAAGTAAGAGCTTTTGGTCATTTGTAAGAAGAGTAAAGGATAACTCCTCGTCAATCCCAACTCTTGTTAAAGATGACTAGATATTCACTGACCCGATTGACAAAGCTAACCTATTGGCTGAAATGTTTGCAAGGAATTCATCCTTGCCGGAAAGCAATCAACCACTCCCCGTGATCGAAAATGTATTAAGTTCCATGCCTCAGATATTTTTTCGAACACGTGGAGTTAAAAGGGTTCTCGCAAATCTCGGCGTAAATAAATCTCCAGGCCCGGATGGCATTTCAGCACTGGTCCTATGTAAGTGCTCTTCGACGCTTGCTCGTCCCCTTCGTAATCTTTTCAACCTTGCATACCGTGCAGAGGTTTTCCCAGCGCGTTGGAAGATTGCGAACATCCAGCCCATCCCTAAAAAAGGTGAGGCTAATAATCCTGCTAACTATCGACCGATCGCGATTTGCTCAGCGCTTTCGAGGGTTATGGAGAGTATGGTTAACCACCATCTTGTAAGGTATTTAGAAACTAATGACCTACTTAATGATCGACAGTATGGCTTCCGTAGGAATCGATCTACGGGAGACCTGATGACACTGCTATCCGAAAAGTGGAATCGTTCTATTCACAAACATGGTGAGAGTAAGGTCGTTGCTCTAGATATCTCCAAGGCCTTTGATAGAGTTTGGTACGGCGCACTCATATCAAAGCTTATCGCTTTGGTGTTGGTAGTGACTTCTCTCGATTTATATCGAACTTCCTCAGAGATCGCACTATACGTGTTGTTGTAGATGGGTTCTCATCCGAAGAGCATAGGTTAACCGCAGGAGTACCACAGGGCTCTGTCCTTTCCCCCTCCCTTTTTCTTATTTTCAGCGACGACCTCTTGCATCGGACTTCGAATCCAATATACTCATTCGCGGATGACAGCAACCTCTGTCATTCATACTCATTCGATCATAGACCAAGTCGTCAAAAAATTGAGGATAAAAGGCGGTTGTTGGATGAGTCACTTAGCCAGGATTTGATGGCCATTTCTGAATGGGGTCGAGAGAATAGAGTAGATTTTAATGCACGTAAGACCCAGTGCTCCTTGTTGTGTCACAAACGATTCACTGATCCAACGGTGTCGTCGATTTTAATGAACGGTGTAGATATTGAGCAATCGGATGCTCTCGTTGTTCTTGGCATAAAAATACAATGTGATGTTCGTTGGACAAAACATGTATTTGATGTGTCGAAAGATGCCTTCAAATGTTTAGGCTTTTTAAAAAGATGTAAGAAATATTTCACACCCTCTGATCTTCTCAATATCTACACTACCTACATCAGACCAAAGATGGAATACAACTCCCATATATGGTCGGGTGCTCCAGCTTCATCACTGGAGCTACTTGACCGTGTCCAGAGGAGGGCGATGGTGTTGATAGGTGATGGTAGGATATCCAATTATATTGTCTCCCTTGAACACCGTCGTAATGTTGGTTGTGTGTCATTGTTCTATCGATACTTTCATGGTGTTTGTTCTTCGGAAATTCGTGATCTTATACCACCCGTGAGAACGTTCGGTAGAGATACGCGACTCTCCAGGAACGCTCACCCATTTGTTGTCGATTGGACAACCGGCCGCACTACACATTACAGAATAAATTCGTTCTTCGCCCATACTATCCGTATGTGGGATCGACTTCCGGCAAATATCTTTCCCTCCAATTACGACATTCAGAGATTCAAAACAGATGTCAACAGACACTACTCCCTCTTTCCTCCTTCCAATACCTTATCTTCCTTCTACCAACGCAATGCACTGCATTTATAGGGGACATCCCCTGAGTGTTGGTTCAGTGAAAAAACTGCTTGGGGTATATCCATAGCGCAGGCATGCTGTGAATATGTTCACCAGATGGTCTAATATAATTTCCAGTCCGTGCTGTAACAGTGTTGGGAAAATCTCATCTGGCCCGCTGCTTCGATATTCAGATGTTGTGGTTTCCAGTACATTCCCGCTATGGATATTCCATCGTGTGGCCGGTTTCCCCCTTCGTGAAGTGGTTTTCCGTTAATATGATGATGGTGATGCTGATGTTTCATCACGTCAGTACGGTTGCATCCGCTGTTCACAACTCTGTATAAAAAAGAAAATGTATATTATGGTGACACATAATACAGGTTCGGTGTCTGGCGCTTGTATTAACGTTGGTAATTTATATTGTTGAGTCCAAGTACCTTGTCATTTCTAATCCAAGGTTCTTGTACCAGTGACAATGTTGCCGTCTCGCTGCAGTGGAGGTTAATCAGAATAATGGAGGTGTTATTTATCATTCAGCAGCTTGGGAGCTTGATATCACTGTAGTTTGTAGAGGTGTCAGAATTCTTCTGTCCCACTACTATTGGTTTTTGTATCGCGGCGTTACTTTTATTTCTGTTCGCCCGACAGATTAAAGTTTTGCCAACTTTAATGCTTTAGCGTTGAAGAAAGCTTTACCTTTCTTTTCTACACGTTAGCAATGGATATCTGGTCGATTCTTACCACAAATAGAGTACCGTCAGGACCATCTTCTCTGTGGAATACCTCCCATTTCTCCGTGTATCGCGATGATTTTAGGATGACACTTGGTTCTATTTCGCTGCCCCATCCCTTAATGAAGAAGGACACCTTCTTTAGGGATGGAATGCCCTTCTCCCTCACAAGGTCCACCTTTGCGCCAGCCCAAGGAGTTGGAATTCCATTAATTGTTTTCTTTAGGGTCGCAACACATTCTCTAGATTCTAAGTTTAGCAAGAGAATGTCCTTGTCGAATGCACAGCCATTAATTTGGATCATGTTGCTTTCGTTTTCTCCAAGGGTGTGTTCCAGGATCTTGATTTGCACCAAATCTTCCACCTTGGATTTTTGGTAGTCTGCCGGTTGGGCTATTGGCGCCGATGGCTGCGTAACACTGTTCGTCCGCCTGATGTTTTTCGGCTATCTTCGTTGAGAGGGTAGCCATCATTTTTCGATGTATGCTGTGAAACTAAAACAGTTAAATCATTAGCGTTAGAAAAGATGGAATCCCCTTGGTCCCAATCTTTCTCGAAAGGTTGCGTATGCTTGGTCTGAAGATTCCGCTTCTTGGATTAAATTGTCACGGCTAGGTGTGCACTTGTCGGAAGTCGATTCAACATACGAGTTGCGCGAGCAAAGAACGAATTCATTCTGTAATGTGTAGTGCGGCCAGCTGTCCAATCGACAACAAGAGTTCCTTGAAAGTCGCGTATCTCTACCGAACGTCCTCACGTCCGGTATGAGATCACGAATATCCGAGGAACAAACACCATAAAAGTACCGATAAAACAGCGATACACATCCCACATTACGACGATGTTCAAGGGAGACAACAGAATTGGATATCCTGCTGTCACCCATCAACATCATCGCCCTCCTCTGAACAAGGTCAAGTAGCTCCAAGGAAGATCTTGGAGCACCCGACCATATATGGGAGTTGCATTCCATCTTAGGTCTGATGTACGTAATGTAGATATTGAGAAGATCGGAGGGAGTGAAGAATTTCCTACACCGCTTTAAAAAGCCAAGACACTTGAATGCTTCTTTCGACACATCAAATACATGTTTTGTCCAACGAACATCGCAATGTATTTTCATGCCCAGAACATCAAGAGTGTCCGATTGCTAAACATCTACACCGTTCATAGAAATCGACGACACCATTAAATCAGTGAATCGCTTGTGAGACAACAATGAGCATTGGGTCTTACGTGCATTAAAATCCACTCTATTCACCTGACCCTATTTGGAAATGGGCAGTAGGTTAGGTTAGGTTTAAAGGACCAGAAAGCTTACGCAATCCGTGCACTCGGAGACCCTATTGGATCCATTGTACATATCCTTATATCTGAAAAATGTATATATGAATATAAAAGGTGAATTGAATTGGATAGATGGTCAGGAGGTGAGGAATAGGGGAAAAGCGGGAATATGGGTTGTGGTGAAAAAAAAGGGGGGGGGGGGTGCCAGGTGAGTGGAATTGGTTAGGAAGTCGAGTTTAATGTGACTTTGTAGTTGTCGGTTAATACTCTTTCTTCCTTGTGAGTGTTGTGGCCTATGAGTAATGCGAGAATACCTCTGGGTAGCTTGGCAGTAGCGTACCTTATGGTTCTCATTCTTACTGAGAGGTACCAGATTCAATGTTATCATCCGTGCGATTCAGAAATCAGAAACAGCCCATAATCCAGTCCAGGCCCTTCGAGAATCTCAGCAGGTCATGGATGGTGCGGGTTGCGATTTCATCAATATTCCTAATTGTATAATCTCCTAGGTGTTTTTTCCTACGTACACAGAGAGAGGGGCACATACCTAAAATATGCTCGATCGTTTCAATCTCATCTTCGTCCTCACATAGTCGGCAAAAATCTACAGTATCTGTGTGCCACCTGCTGAGCCTGCTTCTAACGTTACAGTGCCCTGTGTAGATTCCTATGAGCTTACGCAACTCTACCATGCCTAATTTGCCATGCTGAGTTCATCAGTGCCCACCTGCGTGACTCAATCATTCTATATAAAGCGCCTATCGGTGGTTTTACTGAGTATTCGGCTTGCGAGATTTCCATGGATGAACCATTTCTGGCCAGTTCGTCTGCTGTTTCGTTCCCACCGATATTGCTATGTCCTGGAACCCAGCAGAGACGGACCACATGGCTTCTGAGGTCATCCAGCGAGCGCTTGCAACTCAGTAAAAGCTTTGATTTGACTTTATGCGACATGATTGATTTAATGGCTGCCTGACTATCTATGTACAAATTTAAATCTGTCTCTGCCGGAATTTCTATTTCCGCTAGAAATTCTGCTGCTTTTTTGATTGCAAGGATTTCAGCTTGATAAACGCTACAGTTATCGTTGAGTCTGAAAGATTTACGTATCTGTAGTGATTCAAGGAGAAGCCCGCACCTGTGCCTATATCCATCTTAGAGCCATCAGTGTAGACAGCCAAGCCTGTAAAGGGCTCGCCATCGTCCCAATCTGCTCTTTTCGGTATAATCATCTGTGGTACTGTTGAGAAGTCCAGAACCGGTACCAAATAATCGGTACCTTCACCCAAGATTGGTTCTGGCTGAGAGTTCTCCACATTTCTTTGAAAAACAGTCGCATGGTAGCCTGATTCCTTGAGCCTTAAGGCACTTTTTGCAGCAGCCATCTCCGTGAAATGATCTAGAGGTAGCTGGTGTAATATTACATCCAATGCTGACTGCGGCGTGCTTTTGAGGGCTCCTGTGATACTAAGGCTAGCTAGTCTCTGTGTCTTAGTTAATTTTGCTAATAATCTCCCGTTTCTCATGGCACTCCACCAGACTAAACAACCATAGGTAGTAATAGGCCTGACTACCGACCGGTAGATCCAATCTACAACTTTCGGTTTCAGACCCCAGCTCTTACCTATGGAGTTCCTGCACATGTAGAGGGCATTGAAGCCTTTTTTATATCTTTCCTCAGTGTTCCTGATCCAATTCAGCTTGCGATCTAGAATCACTCCAAGATATTTAGCCTCCTGTGAGAGTGAGAGTTCAGTACCATCCAGTACTGGTTTCCTGAATGGATCTATGTTGTATTTCCTTGTAAAAAGAACTAGTTCTGTTTTCCTGGGATTTATACCTAGGCCACTTCTACTAGCCCATCCTGATAATTTCCTCAGTGCTCCTTGCATTAAATCGCTGATAGTTGGTAAGAATTTTCCCCCTATCATGATGACTACGTCATCAGCATATGCAACTACCTTATTGCCATCATCAGAAAGGGATCTGAGAATACTGTTCACAGCGAGGAGCCACAGAAGAGGGGATAAGACCCCTCCCTGTGGCGTTCCCCTAGTCACCAGTTTCCTTATCGTTCCGATCCCCAGAGTCGAGTTGATGATACGATGCCTTAACATCGAGTTTATCCACCCGACGATAAAGTTCGGAACGTATAGATCCCTCAGAGCGCTACTGATGGCGTCGGACTCTATGTTGTTAAAGGCTCCTTCTATGTCTAGAAATGCTGCAAGCGTATACTCTTTCAATTCTAGATTTCTTTCTATGTAGCTGACAACCTCATGAAGTGCGCTCTCCGTTGATTTGCCCTGTCTATGCTATCTCTGAGATATGCATCTAAGATGCGTTCCATTGTCTTAAGGAGGAAGGATGACAGGCTGATTGATCTGAAGTCCTAAGCGGACGAGTGACTAGGCTTGCCTGCTTTGGGTATGAATACAACCCTTACCTCCCTCCAGTTCTTTGGTATAAATCTTAGGCGCAGACATGCTTTAAAAATACGTACAAGATGTTTTATCATCCGTCGTCTGTTGCAGCATGGCTGGAAAGATACCATCCATACCCGGGGATTTGAAGGGCTGGAAGGTGTCAATTGCCCATTTTATTCTATTCTCATTGACTATTTTATCTATGCTAACTTCATCAAATTGAGAGAGATTATCTATTGTTGTCATGGCGACCTCAACGACAACCTCTGTGCAATTTGGGAAGTGGGTCTCTGCTAAGAGGCCTAGTGTCTCTTGGCCCGATGCCGTCCATGTGCCATCCAGTTTCTGGATGTGTCCTAGAGGTTTCGGGTCCTTTGACATTACTCTTCTAAATCTAGCTCCCTCGTTAATGTTGTCTATTGTCTCGCAGTAGACAACCCAGGACGCTCTCTTTGCTCTTTTTAAATCTGCCTTGTAGATGTTGAAACTAACTTTGTAGTTTTCCCAATCTTCATTGCTACCTGTCCGTTGAGCCCTGTTGTACAGTTTCCTGGTATTCTTTCTTTGCTTTCTAAGCTCAGCGGTCCACCAGTACGGCTGAGTCCTTTTTCCCGGGAACGTTTTAGGACATGACCGAATGAAACTGTTTGACAGTGCCGACGTCAAGTTGTTGACATAATTGTCAATATCTGCTCCCGTGAACGTATCGATCCTAAGATCTGTAAGGTCTGACTCCACGTGATGGTGGAATTTTGACCAGTTCGTTCTTTTGGGATTCCTGTATGGTTCTATGTTTTTTTTGTTCTATGTTAATCTTGAAGAGTATTCTCTTGTGATCAGAGAAGGAGTGGTCACTTGATACTCTCCATTCTGTGATAAACGAACTATCCATGTTAGTCAAAGTTAAATCTAGTACTTCTTCTCTAACCCTAGTTTTGAAAGTGGGGGTGTTACCTACATTACAAATTCTAAGGCTAGACATTGTAATAAATTCAAAAAGTGACTCACCTCTTTCGTTGATATCTGTGCTACCCCATTGTGTATGGTGAGCATTGGCGTCACAACCCACGACAAGTCTCCATCTTTTGTTGGACGCATATGCTATCAGTTGTTCCGTGTTAGTTCCAGGTGGATTGGGTACCTCATATGGCATGTAGATGGAGGCAAATGTCAGGGTTTCCCCGATGATTGTCTCCAAACATGCCACTGTTGAGTCTCCAGAACTGAAACTTGTGGATAAAATTAGACCTAAACTCTTCTTGGCTACTATACAGGTTCTTACCTTATCCTCCGTGCTCGGTGTAATAACAGTGTAGTTTTTAGCCGCTAGTCCTTTCACCTTATTGTGAACAATCCACGGCTCCTGGACCAGGGCAACATCAATTTGCTTATCGGTAATATACAGGAGAAGGTCGGCAGCGGCTTGGCAGTGATGCAGATTAATCTGCACCTGGCCAGTAAATCTTGGCTGAGTGACTCGACCATCAATCGCCTTTTGTCATCAATTTCTTGACGACTTGGTCTATGATCGAATGAGTATGAATGGCAGAGGTTGCTGTCATCCGCGAATGAATAGATTGGATTTGTAGTCCGATCCAAGAGGTCATCGATGAAAATAAGAAAAAGGGAAGGAAAAGGACAGAGCCCTGAGGTACCCCTGCGGTTAACCTATGCTCGTCGGATGAGAACCCATCTATAACAACTCGTATAGTGTGATCTCTGAGGAAGCTCGATATAAATCGAGAGAAGTCACTACCAACACCAAAAGCAATGAGCTTTGATATGAGTGCGCCGTGCCAAACTCTATCAAAGGCCTTGGAGATATCTAGAGCAACGACCTTACTCTCACCAAACTGGTGAATGGAACGATTCCACTTTTCGGACAGCAGCGTCATCAGGTCACCCGTAGATCGATTCCTACGGAAGCCATACTGTTGATCATTAAGTCTCTAAATACCTCACAAGATGGTGATTCACCATACTCTCCATTACCTTCGAGAGCGCTGCGCAAATCTCGATCGGTCGATAGTTAGCAGGATTATTAGCCTCACCATTTTTAGGGATGGGCTGCATGTTCGCAATCTTCCAACGCGCTGGGAAGACCCCTGCACGGTATGCAAGGTTGAAAAGGTTGCGAAGTGGACGGGCTAGCGTCGAAGAGCTCTTACATAGGACAAGTGCTGAAATACCATCTGGGCCTGGAGATTTATTTACGTCAAGATTTGCAAGAACCCGTTTAACTCCACGTGTTCGAAAAAATATTTGAGGCATGGAACTAGATACATTTTCGATCACGGGGAGTGGTTGATTACTTTCCGGCAAGGATGAATTCCTTGCAAACATTTCAGCCAATAGGTTAGCTTTGTCAACCGGGTTAGTGAATATCTGGTCATCTTTAACAAGAGTTGGGATAGATGAGGAGTTATCCTTTACTCTTCTTACAAATGACCAAAAGCTCTTACCTCCCCTAGAAGAAGAAAGAACTTTGGCACGAAGACGTTGTTCGTGTAGAAACTTTTCACGTCTAAGTACCCTGGCACACATGGTTCTTGTCTGCTTGCGCAGCAAATCAGTGCTGGCATTTTTATTTAAACGTCATTTTCTGAACACTTTGGATCTGACAGCAGTCCTGCATGTCTGGTTAAACCAACATTTATTATATGGTTTATCCGAAATAACTTTGGTTGTAATAAATGACTTCATCCCAATCAAGATAATATTTTCAATCATTTCAGCCGCAGCATCTATATCGTTATTTAGAAAGCAAAGTTTTCAATTGAAATGCTGGAAAAAATTATTGAGCTCGGCCCAACGTGCCTTTTCGTAAACATAAATTGTCCGCTTTGGGGCTGGGGTTGAAGCGACACGAAGAGCGGAATACGAAAAGGATGCTGAAACAATACAGTGATCCGAATTACCAAGATCAAGAATATTTAGGTGTTGCCCTTGGACACACGGAATGCGGGTCGGTTCATTCACTAATTGCGTCAAATCATTATGCGCGGCAAAAAGCTCGGCGTATTGGCCCTCTGGAGTTGTGTGACTCGAATGGGTAAGCCAAGAGGAATTATGGACATTGAAATCACCAGCAACAACGATTTCACTGTCAGGAAATTTCTCTAAAATTTTAATGATTGAATCGGAAAGGGCGTCGAAGCCATTTAGGGATGCCTCCCTTTCCGCGTTTGGACTTCTATACACAAATCCGAAATGCAGTACGTGTGTTCCAATCTTTAATTTAACCCAAAGGCAGTTAAATTCTGGATTTTGTGAGCTGAAGTGTTGCTGGCTCTGGAGCACTATATCATTTCGTACGTAGACCACAAGACCTCTGTGGGGAATAAAAAGCGACAGGGTGTGATATCCAGGCACGTGAATATCATGTGGATCAGAACCCTCACGCACCTGAATCTCACAAAGGGCAAGTACAAGACAAAACAGAAGGAAAGTGTAGGTGCAGTTGGCAAACCTCCCTCCCTGCCGCCGCTGCAGTCCCTCAATGCACAGTGTTATGCCTTGAGCATTGAGCGAGCAACGGCACGAAGAAAAGAGTGACAACTAATCTACACGAAAGGGATGGGGAGAGGAAGGGAAGGGGGCAACGAATGCACCACGAAAGAGACTGGAAGCTCTTTTGTGTGCTCAGTGAGTGTGTCGCTGCATTTGTAGTGTTGTTGGCTGCAATCATTATGTTATTGTTGAAGCTGCTATTGATGTTGTTGTTGTTATGTTGTGTTGATGTTGTTATTGCTTAGACCGACTATTTTATTTAGTTTATTTTGTTTTGTTAATTTCTGTTGGCTATTTTTTCGTAATTTTTGCATATTTTATGCGTGTATTTATAATTTTGTTATTGTTTGACTTTAAATATTTCACTATTTTGATTTATTCTATTTTTTTTTTTGATACACAGACACACAATACGGCACACAACTCGGACGACAAAGAAAACGCGTGTGACTCGGACGACAGACAAACACTCTCTCCAAACAAACACGCTCTCCTTGCACTCGGAGAATCCAAATTAAAAATGAGCAGGTTAAATGAGGACTGTAAATGACCTTGTTTATAATCTGTATGTATGTGACGGAAATCGTTAAAAAATCTATTGCGGCTGTGATACACATATGCTTTTCGATTTAATTTCGCTTTTGAATGAAATCGTATTCATTTCATTTTCCATTTTGTTCTATATAAATATCGATGAAAATGAATGTGCTTACGATTTAAGAAACAGTCACCCTTATCGCGAATAATACGTGGAATATTTGTTCCCTACATTTGTTCACTTCACGCGAAGTGGAAAATTCTATCGTGAATAATAGGGAACAGTTTGTTCACTTCGAATGAATCGAAAATTAACAGCTGTTCAAAATTAATAAGGTATCAGTGCACAGTGAACGTAAAAAGCAAGAAGAAGAAATAAAAAGTGTTTTATTTTTCAAAGTTCAGGTATAAAATATAAATTAAATGTTTAGAATGGGAATTATTCTTTTATTAGAAGAACAAGAAGGGTGTATAGAACAACGAGCTCTTCGGCGAAGTTTGAGAGATGCATCAAATCCTTTGGAGTTGCCTGATATACTGTAAGTATTCTTAGCAGCATATATTTTTTGTATAAATCGTTTTTTAGATTTATTCAGCATTACAGAGTAAACAAGGCTGCTTTTACATACCTCTTGAATGTACTGGACACCTCTCTGCCGCCTACAAAAATCCAAATGTTAAACTCAGTGCTTGCCTACGGTTCTTTGCAGAGGGTGGATATCAGAAAGGAGTTGGTAGAGATCATGAAGTCGGAATGGCACAGTCAACCTTCAGCGAAGTACTCTCCGAAGTTTTGATTACATTAGAATCAAAAATTTGTCGCGAGTGGATAACTTATCCATCGCAAGAGGAAGGGAGAATTATTGCACAGGATTTCTACTCTAAATTTGGAATACCCGGTGTCCTTGGATGTATTGATGGTACACATGTGAATATCGTAGCACCAAAGACAAATAAGCACTTGTACTTCAACAGAAAAGGACATTTTAGCTTAAATGTGACGCTCGTACGCCTCCGACTTTATTTTATATTTTCCCGATTTAATCAAATATATGTTTTAGATATGTGATAGTAAAATGAGGATAAGATTCGTTGATGGAACACATCCTGGAGCTTGTCACGATTCCTTTGTGTGGAGTACGAGTTCCTTCAGAAATGCAATGGAACAAGACTATCTGCGAAGTGGAAGTGCAAAGTGGTTATTAGGTGAATATATATCTATACATATTTAACCTCATATATCATATCAACTTTTTTAGGTGATGGCGGATACCCCATGGAGCCCTGGTTGTTAGTGCCATATAGAACTCCTGCAGCTGGCTCTATCAAACAGAAATTTAATGATGTCCTTAGTAAATGTCGAAACATAGAAAGGACACATGGATAAAAATTATAAATGTATGTGTCGCTCTGCATAACATTTGCATTGGCTATAATTGCGATTTTATCATTGAAGTTATAACTGAAGAGGATAGCAACGAGCCCGCCATGATTGAAATTAACTATTCAACCGAAGGCACCAAGTATCAGGATGCAGCAGAACGCATTCGTACTAACATAACAAACTCCTTGTAGTGTAGCTTCAATATATTTTTTATTATGTTGGTTTTAAAAACCAAAAATATTAAACTATTAGAACAAAAAATTAAAAGTAGATTTTAGGCACACATTAAAAAATATAAGATCATTTCTTAAATCAAAAAATTCAGGAGATTCTTAACACTAAAAAAAAATATGTAAATAATGTGGTTATTTATTAGCCTCTCTTCTCTGAAGTATTGCATGTTTAATTTCCTCAATTTCAAACATTCTTTTGTTTTTTTCTATTTTGCTCTGCACTTCTTCCATCCGCATTTTCTCACAAACTTCATTATGACGCTTCAGTTCATTCAACTTTTTTAATTTGAGTTCATTGCTTTTTTCAAGAGAGCGATACATCCTTTTCATGCTTGCCTCCATTTGTTTATTTTGAGCTTGCACGCAATCTGAAATTTCAGCAAGTTTGGAGCACAATATCTCTTGAGACTTTAATTCTTTATCAAGAAAGTCGGCAGTTGTGAGTTTTCCTTGTGTCTCTACAGTTTTGCGTTTCAACGAATGTGGCGTTGCTTTACTGGAGCAAGTCGGTTTTTCGCGGTCTTTCGATGTCAGCATGGTCTCATTTTTATTATTGGAAGAGGTTGGTTCCTCTATTAAGGCTTGAACCACGATTTCCTCAAATGATGTTAAATTTGGTGGCTGTTGATTTTCCTTGTCGTTATTTTCAAAAGAACCAGGCAAACCGAAAACACAGGAGTCTTCCACACCCTCTACGGACTCCTTCATGCCTACCAGCTCGTAAATACACTGCTCGACTGAAGCTTTTGTGTTTGGTTAGGACCGCCCCCTGTTCCCCGTTGTGTTTGCATATTTCTTCCAGCCTTCCTACGCACATACCGTTTCTGGTCAGTCCATACCTAAAAGTGTATGATTATTGAGTTTGAATTTTTTATGAATAAACAAATATCACCTTTTTCCATTCATTTACGGTTTTTACTGGAGGTCCTATTCACTTCGTTTGCCATCGTATTCCAAAATTCAGCCACGGACTCTTTCGCTATGGTGTTATAACCACAGGCAATTTCTCTATTGGCTTGCATTTTATTTAATAATATCTCGCTTTGTTTTTTTTTTGAAACTGATCTGCTCCTGTAAAATAAATATTTTTTAGTTTAATTTAAGATTTGAAGACAAAAAATAACTACTTACATGATGAATCCGTTGTGTTCGCTAGCAAAAATAAAGTGAACAAATCGAAGTGAAAAGGGAAAAAAATTCCACAAAAAAAAATCATTCACGATAGGGGGAATTTTTTCGAACAAGGGAATTATTCAGGGAACAAAATTGCCGATTGGAATTTGGCGAAAAGTGATCTCATTTTGATAATATTTGATATTAATAAACAAGCATTTTTAAGAGTAAAATGTATGTTTTTATTTAAAAATAAAAAGGTAGAGACTATTTATGGTGTTTTCCAGGGGCACAAATACCCAGCAAGAAGTAGAAATGATAAACTTTATGGAGAAGCATCCGCGATTGGCCAAGGGACTTGAAAAAGGGGATCGAGTTGAAGTAGACAAAATTTGGCAAAGCCTTACAGACAATTTAAGCAGTGTTGGAGGACCAACAAAGAATTTCAATTGTTGGAAAAAGATATTCTATAATTTATTATTAATTCCTGTACACTTTTTGATAAGTGATTTTTCTAGATATGGAGCAATAAAAAAGAAGCTGGAAGAGCGCCATATAATCAGTTATACGTGAATAGCAGAGAGAAAGCTATTGGTAAATAATGTGGCATGTACGATGTTGCATCTGAAGCAAATGAAACAACAGACACAGCTTTACAAGTTGCAGACGAATACATACCTATGAACAATGAACATCCATCTACATCCACTGATAACCAAAATAAAAGGAAAAACAAGTAAAAACGGTGTTAAGTTCGACCGGGCCGAACTTCATATACCCTCCACCGTGGATTGCATCCCACAGAGCCTGTAGATTTTCGAAGAAGTGCAGTAACAAACATTGCAAAACAAATAAAAATAATGAAAAAATAATTTTATAAATTAATATAATATTTTTATTATTTCAAACCACGCTTTGTACTTTTTGAATTAAAATAGGATGGAAATGCAATCAACTTTTTGGAAGATTTCTGTCTTACATTTACTTTTTGAATTGACTTGAAATATTAATTCCATATATAGTATAAACGTATTGGTAGCCTTACGTTTATACTATATATATATATATGGAATTAATATTTCAAGTCAATTCAAAAAGTAAATGTAAGACAGAAATCTTCCAAAAAGTTGATTGCATTTCCATCCTATTTTAATTCAAAAAGTACAAATTTTACATTATCTGACGTACACAGGGCAACATAACCTAACTTCATGATTCAACCAATTTTTGCCGTAAAAGTAAAAAAGTACGAATTTGGAAAAACTTTTTACTTTGCGTGTCTATACAGTCAAACCAATATATACACCGAATTCTGTGATTCTAGCTGCGTCCTTTTGGTTGGTAAAATTTTTTCCCATTTTACCCCTTAAGGGTACGAATTTCTAAAATCTCTTTATTTTACTTGTCTATGAAATTATAGGAATGTACACACCGAATTTCATCATTATAGCTGTAGCCGTTTAGTTGGTACCATTTGTATCCCCTTTTTTCCATTTTCCCCACTTAAGAGTACGACTTTCTAAAATCTCTTTACGTGTCTACGGAATTATAGAGAAGTACACACCGAATTTCATCATTCTAGCTGCAGCCGTTTAGTTGGTACCATGTTTATCCCTCTGTTCCCATTGTATCCCTTAAAGTACGAATTTGGGGAAAATACTTGTATATTATGTATCTACTCAATTAGAGGAATGTATACACCGAATTTTCTGCTTCTAGCTGCTTTCGCTGCTTTATTTTACCCCCTACGAATTAGAACCACTTTATGATGCACGTTTTTGTTATAGGAAGAATGCGCATACCCAATATCAAGTATGTACAAGCAGACATATTGAAAAAACATGCTTAAATACTCTAAAATATTAGAAGTTATTATGGGTATTTTCAGTCCTTGTGAGGGAAAAAATTCCCTTTGGACCGATTTCGCCCAGTTACAATCCCAAACGATCTACGACTATAAGACATATTTATTTTAAATTTGGACGTCCTAGCTCCTTTCGTTTAGATGCTTTCAACAGACGGACATGTCTCGATCGTCTTAGAATTTTATGACGATTAAGAATATATATACATTACCTGAGACCCTAGGTCGACATTTCAAGGTGTACAAACGGAATGACAAAGTTAGTATACCCCCATATATAATTAATCAATAATAAATATTGCGACAAGCTAATTTCGTTCTTCTTATTTTTCTTTTTTTGTTTACAAAATTCTTGCTTTGACAAGAAACATTTGAAACTGAAACACAAATTGGAAAATGAAATCGTTCGATTTCCATCACAACTAAAAATAACATGTTCGTTTCGAATTTTCGATATCGTTTTAAAACGGAACGATTTTTATCACATACCATAACAAGGTTTTCCCATTGCGATCATTGAGGTGCCATCATCTTCTAAGAATATGGGCGATCCATTTCCTTTTATTTTTTTGATTCGGATTGGTTTGATATGTTTAACAAATTTGGTCACAGGTATCTTATAGATCTTTTCGAGTGTTAAATGCTCTATTAGTCCTAGATTTATTATGTATATACAATGAGGGAAAAAACTCAACATACGACCCCAATATAATGATTAGAGAAGGGATCGCGTGAGTGATTTTTGACCCACGTTCAGAGTGTGCGTGAACTACACTAAAGGTTAATGCTAACATTTGACATAGAAACAATACATTACATTTAATAATACTAAACAGAACACTAAACATTGAAGTAAGAATCCTTGACTTTATTGTATCGATTCCGATACCGAAATCTATGATGTGGTACAATGAATTAAAATCAATACACATCCTACGAATGGACTGCACAGAAGCATAATTCGTACGCTGAAAATCAATATGAAGAAACTCTAGTTGGTCTAAATGGCACGTTAAACTAAATCCTAGAAATAAGATATTCAGATGAGACATCACCATTCATAACCTTAAATACCATCACGGTGTTCAGCATAATTCGTCTACTTTTTAAGGAGGGCAAGTCAATCAACTTCAATCTACTAGTTTGGGCGGGAAGAACAAAATCACTATTCCAATGTGTCTCAATGAAAACAATAAAAATTGAAAACAAAAAATTGACTCAATTCTGTCAATATAGATGCCATACTGAGGGTCCCATACTACAGAACCATATTCCAAAATAGGCCTAACGAGCGAAGTAAATAACTGTTTCGTCACATAGTGATCAGAACATTATTTAGCCCAACGTTTAATAAAGCCAAGAACACCATACGCCCTGTTAACCATGGCCATAATATGATTGTTGAAATCAAGTTTCGAATCCATCAGAATACCAAGATCTACAAAAGAATCAACTGTCTCTAACTCAGCTCCAATAAGATTATGTCTGACAAATTTCGGATTCGATCTAAAGAAACGCATATGCTTGCATTTCCGTAAATTAAGTTCCATGCAGTTAATGTCACACCAATATTCAAAATTATCTAAGTCGTCCTGTAAATAATGAGATTATTCCGACTGTTTATAAGAAAAAAATATTTTCACATCATCCGCATACATCAAAATCCTAGAGTTTATGGGGAAGATCATTTATGAATAATAAAAATAGTATAGGCCCAAGATGACTACCTTGGGGAACTCCCGATGAAACCAGAATTGGCCTAGAACAAGGAGTTCCGAATTTGACAATCTTCGAACGATTATTCAGATAAGATGTCCATTTAAAAAAAATACAGCTAAAACCAATTCTATCTAATTTATATAACAAAAGCTCGTTATTGACTTTATCAAACGCCTTACTAAAATCCGTGCAAATGACATCAGTCTGATTACCCAGAACAAACTCATCAATAACGTGTGAGGTAAACTGAGTCAAATTCGTCGTGGTCGATAAGCCCTTACGAAACCCATGTTGGCTGGGACTCAAAATGGAAGAAACCTGTGAGATACAACCTTAGTCACTAGATTCTCAAAAAGATTAGGGATAGAACTTAATTTAGAGGAATAGCTAAACCACTAGCACTGAATTTTAAAATTATACTTGGCACCCCATCGGGGCCAACACTATTTGATGATTCTAGATCATTCAAACTTGACAAGACCAAGGGCAAGTCAATAATTGGTATTTCTAATAATTTCAAGATACGGAAGGTAAATTAAAATCCCCTAAGATTAATGTACGGTATAAGTCACCTGACATTGAAACAATCCTACCAATCGCGGTCAAGTGACTTTCGTAGACACATAATTCAGACGATGGAGGAATATAAGAACAAGTAATGAACAATTTATTGCGCCCAAATTAATAAGAACTGCAATAAATTCAATGTCATCAAGCCCGTGCACACTGGTCCCAAATCCATTTTTTATGGCATAAAGTCGAAAAATAAACATACAGTCTTGTAATTTTGCACATTTACTAGATATATCATACGCAAAAAATAAAAATAAAATTGGGCCGATCGGACCACGCCCACTACCACCTCCCATATAAACTCAATATATAACCAACATAATTATCACCCTGTATTGGCACAGGGTGACCAAAAACAAAATTTTATGAAAGCTTAACAGAATGAAGAGTTGTTTATTGTAACGAAATGTGTTTTTCTAAACATTATTACAAAAGCAAAATATAGCATACAAATAGTATACTTTAAACTGCAATATAAATAATTATTTCAAGAAATAAAGTAAAAATTATACATGTGTACAAAAAGGTGAATGATGCTATATACCATTTTAAAGGTACTTTCAATACCTTTTAAATAAAATATTGATGGGTCTCGTACACAAAACTAATTCAGAGATATAATAATATATATGTCTATGGCTAATCAAAAACTGTGCTAAAATAAAATGACAATTTTTGGAGTTTGCCGAAAAATGCTGACGAGATATTAATTCCACCACAAACTGCAACCTCTGAAGAACACTTTCACATTTACACTTTGAGTCAAGTTGAGTCATACACATAACTTTTGGTCCACGACATTTATAGATTATGTTCTCTACAAATCACAAAATTACAATACCTATGAATACTTACAAGACCACAATAATTATAAAATGTTAAATACAATTTTCAACTACTAACGCTTGCCGTCAATTTTCATAATATAGTCACTTTATTATTTTCTTTTTAAGTCTTGATTTTAATTAATTTGTAAAACTGCTTTATATCAAAATTAATCCCACTTTTTTTGAATCGCAAAGTTTAAGTACCATTCAGACTTGTGGTGTTGCCACCTAATTTTCTCCAGTATATTTTCTTGATTGCTTGGAGTGTTGCCATAAAGAAAATATATACACATTTACCACTTTCCAATTTTAATTTGCCGATGGGAAAGAATTAGTAACAGCAATAAGTACACCGCCACCAATCCTTCCTAAACGATCATTCCTAAAGATAATAAATCTACTACAAAAAAGCTCAGAATATAAAACTGACTCTTTTAACCAAGTCTCAGTAAATGCAAGAGCAGAGAAATCAAAATCAAAGCTATCAACAAATAATTGATTCAATTTCGTATTCAAACCCCTTACATTCTGATACCCGATATAAAAAGAATGAATTAGTTTTTTTGGGGCAGTAGCTGACCTCAAAGGCAGACGAGCCAAATTGTCCACCCTATCCACAAATTCCTTAACAAATGCCATAGGTGGCCAGAAGTCAGGGATCATCAATCTGTCAAAGATTTCCCTCATCGTAATAATCTTAAAAGAAGCGCGACTTTGAGAAAATGACGACTTCAATTTAAAAGACCTAAGGTAAAAATCACCTTCAATATTGGATCTAATGAAGCCATTCAAGTCATCAGCTGTGGTATCTGGGGCGAACCTCGAGACGAAGACCATTTTCATCTTCGGGGCCATGAAGTACCACTAGATTGCTGTGGACGCACGTCTGCAACAGGCATAGACTGAAGTAAATTCCCGCCTACCACACTGGTCTGTGGACACACACCTGTTGCAGCCGTAGGACGAGCGGGATTGTCGCCTTCCACGCTGGTTTGCGGAGGATATGTGACAGTTCTATCACAAAGCAGTGGCCTAGCAACTGTAGCAACAACATCTAAATGTTCAATCCTCGGCGTCACTGATTTTGATGATTTCTTCACCGTTCTTTTACGTTTCTGTCCTGAAACAACCGGTGATTTCGCAAACTTGTCTAATATCAATATCACCGAATTTAGAAAATCGCGTATAAATCGACCAAAGATCCCTAGACAGCTCGGCAACCTCAGTCATAGAGCCCTTAAAAAAGTTATAAAAGTGTACACTAATTTTCCTTCATTTAGTGCAGCACCACCTAAGACCATTGTTGTCTCCGTATAGAGCATCCACAATCCTTACACTAATTCCGGCGCACTTAGTATGCCACTGACCAATGCAAAGCCAACACTCAATTGTGATTTCTATGTCAGAGACAATTTTACAATTTTCGGCCGAACAAGACATCTTTTAAAACAAACACAATTGAACTAACACTAATGTTCATTGCGCTGGCGGAGGCAATCCTTGCTTAAATAATAGAAATTATTCACCCATACTCCAGTTGTCGTCGTCGATTTTGAATCAACGTCAACATCAATTCAATGCTAATTTGGTATTCTGTAACACTATTGTGTCGACGACGACTGTTTATTGATAATTTACACAAAACAAAAAACGCATCTCTAATATTTCAGTCAGCTGGGGGGTTACTATGTAACTCGATTCGAAAGTTAAATATTCATGTCGATTATGCACGCCGACGGATTTGCTGCGGATCGGATTGACTCGATCCGCACTCGACTCACTTTGTGAGGAAAATTGTATTATGTAATCCGTCGGATGACTGCATTACCAACATAAAGTCGATATTACATTACAGCTGTCAAATTGACATTTATAAGCAAATGACAAACAAAAGTAACCAATAAAGTGCGCTGACATATTCTTAGATTTGAAATTAAATAAAATAATTGAAATTCTAACATTTTATAATGTATTCATCAATTGGTTTTTTTATAAATTTGGAAGAAAAAAGTGGCAATACAAAAAAAAAACAAATCATTTAACATCTACATTTAATTTTTTCTCATCTTACCTCTTAGCTTCCATTATAAATAAAAAAACAACCAAAAAGTAATTTATCCGCATCAAATCAGCGATGATTTTCTGTCGGATATTTTTGTATGTGAAGTGAGTCGCATGAGGAATACATAATACGAATTTTTCCGCAACGGCATTACCATCGGCTTATATAATACCAAAATACTCAACTGCGGAAAAAATCCGATCCGCAGCGACGGATGGCTGAATATGCGTGCGTGCATAATCGACATGATTATGAAAACGGATTTTCCCTACCAACTAACTCGAATTCGCAAATACATTTGCTACTTTCGATTTGCCACATCCGATTATCGGATACTCATACTCTACTTTCGTATGTGCATCACTATGTATTTCGAATTTAGATGTCAAAGTCGCTCAAAAGTAAACATTTGTACTCGTTTGATATTATGCTAACGGAAAGAATTAAAATATTAAATTATTGACACCAAACGCATAAAAATGTAAGTATTTATTAAATTTATATATATATCAGTAGATTAATATTTATAAAAATGTTTTTTAATAGGGAAAATCCAACAAAAAATGTAAACACCAAACAAATACAGTTTGAGATCATGCTAAATTTTATGAAGGATCATCCGCAGTTGGCTAAGGGTAAGCTCCGGAAGCCAAACAAGCCATCAATAATTTATGGTCTCTATTGACAGAAGAGCTAAATGCAGCCGGTCCACCAATGCGGGAAGTGGTCGGTTGGAAAAAAGTATGCAAGTGATAGTTTGCCCATAAATGGAAATTAATTATTTCTTTTTAGGTTTGGGCAGATCACAAGACCCATCTTAAGGCCAAACTGCGAAAGAATCGAACTAATTTTTCGGGCACAGGCGGTGGACCGGCAAAATTGTGTTCATTCACGGCGCTAGAAGAAGGTGTCATAGAGTTGCTGGATATGCAGAAGGCGGTGGACGGTATGAGTGGTGTCCGAAAATTTGGGATTACCAGCGACGACACTAGTACGGCCACAAGCAGTAAGGACACCGAGGAAGTCGTCGCAAATATGCTCAACTACATCACAAATAATCCGAGTGAGACGGATGTGTTAGTGTCTGCACCGTCCCCACCGCGTTGTTCATCAGCTCGTAAAGCCACCACACCACAATTGTCCTTTAATCGTGCTGCTCCAAAAAAAAACATACATACATAACATGTTGGTACTTACATTGCATCCGTTAAGTGCATAAAATCTACACCATCGCGTAAGATGCTGCGTTCCATTCGCTCGTCTTCATTTTCCATCCAAAGGGCAACCGAATCCATTTTTGTAACACACAAATATTATTTACTTTTTATTTTGTTTTGACATTTCATGTAATAAATTTTGCCAACTCTGAATAATACATTCGAAAGTACTGCCAAAAATGTTAAGAAATAGTGGCAGCACTTTTCACTCGATTCAAAACTCTTACATGGTAAGAGTATAAATTCGGATCGAATACAACTTTCGAGCTGTTCGAACTTTCGAATCGAGTTATATAGTAACCCCCCTGTTACCTCTGCTGGGAAGTTTGGTCTCATTTTGGAAATTCGACCAGCAGCTACTGCGTTGACCCGGAAATTTGTCTCTGCTACCCTCATATCGAACGATTGGTGAACTCTCTGAACCAATTCGCTTTTCTCTGGCTGAGCGGATCATGGGAAGGTGGTCAGACTAGCCTAAACGATTGTGATATGTGGTGAATCTTCCATAATCCTGGTGGCGCATCCTCATTCACTCTATAAAACGTGAAATCGTCAATCAGTACCGCCAAATCAATGCGATTCGGACCATTACCTAGAATGTTAAAGCATGTGGTGGGGATACAAATCACCAAGTATAACCCTGTTATCTCGATGAAAAAGTGGGTAAATACAGTCGAAGATCTAAAGCTTGGATACAATTCGTGGGATTCGGTAACGATTAGCAGTTCTGTTTTGATTTTGACATTTAACCACTGGATAGGAGAATGGACATGGAATTGTGAATTTGCGTAATATAATTACAGTGCATTCAAAGCAGAATATTTAGTTTTATTAGTTCAATATATTCCTTTTAATGCAATTATTTTTAGCATATTTATAATAACGCATTTCCATTAATGCTATTGTGAATAATTATGTATGTAAGGATAAGGAGGTGTCTGTTTATGTATGTATATATAACTGATAGTATTCATGGGAAATCTTTATATGTGAATATTTATCTATTAAAACTAAACATTTTCAAGTAATTTTAATGAGATAAACAACTTGCTAAGAGCTAAATTCTTAAAATTTGTAAAAGAAAAAAGTCCAACTTCTTAATTTAGGGCTGTAGGAATGAAAAATATAAGTGACCGTTACAAATTACAATCATTTTTTCAACGAATATTTTTCATTTGGTTACTTAAATCACTTCATTTCCAGTTTTTAATATTTTGTGGATAACTTAATATACAAATCAATCCTAATGTTATTAATATAAACAGAAAACATTGTAGTTAAGTAACAAATAAATTTGAAGTTTATACAAAACCAAAATTTTTGGATTTTATAGCCAAGAGCAATTTGCTACGCAATATTGACTTGCTAGAATACAAGGGTATATAAAGTCTGGATATACAAGTATTGGCCGTTGGTAAATGAGTGTCATCTGCCGGCCGAATAGTGACTGAGGGTAATGGCTGGAAGCCTTCTTCTGAAGCTGGTAAAGCAGGGGAGCCAGTCCAAAAATATACCTGTATAATTAATATCAAATACAAAATTAACAGTCGTTTACATTTTTGTTTATATGATAGTCATACCAAATCTTGGCGTTCTAATGTGTTCATTTTTTCAACAATGCTCCAGAACCAGCGCTTAAACTTCAATAATTTATCGGAACCTTCACTCGACTCATCGTTAAATGTCGTATATGAGATCAGTGTTGATACATTAATGTCACCCACACCATTCAAAAGTAGACGCAAATCCTCTGCAGTTAGGCTCTGCATGCAATTATCTGGCAAAACATCAAAAACACCATCTCGTATTGCCTAAAAATATTGCACGTGGTCATATAAATGCGTATAACATGAATAATCACTGAAGTTTAGATACCTCTAAAGCCTTCTCTTGAGCTTTAATTAGCCTGTATTCCGTATAACGTCTGATGTAATCGAAAATATTTTGAGAAGTAACCTGAATTTCTCTTCCTCCGGAAATTAACTCCACACTGCCTCCTCCTTCTTCCTTCATCAAGTCAATTCTGAAAAAAAAAATTAAATATAACGGTGAACATTTGTGGTGTATCAGGGGCGAAAGTTCAGAGGAGTTAGTTTATAGTAGTACCCAACATATCCCATTCAATCTATGTATCTGTTTACTTTTTCACGTGAATAGACTTTTGTTTTCACAGAATATATCAGTTTTATTTTATTAGTCGATTCACGTCCTTTCATGACCACATGTTGATTAAGATTATGTTTGTACTAAATATAAATATGTATACTAAATCTAAGAATATTAATAAAATTTATTAATTTCAACTTAAGCAAATATAATAAGGAGATTCCTACTATTGCACATTTTAAAAATATTTATTTCTTTAAAAAATTCCTTACAAAATAAATTCACAAAATATAAAAAGAGGCGCCGGGTTACTAACACCATATGCGCTCCACACTTTTTAATTGTAATAAAAGAAAATTTATTGTATAGAATCATCACGCAAAACATGGATATTCAGAGCGGACCGTGGCCCATGAATATACAGTCAGATCTACTGAAGTTGGCGTTATAACGAGGTCTAAAAATCGCAGGATTCTGAGAAACAAAACGGATTGATGGCAGCTGATAATATTCCTGGACCGACGTAAAGATTTATAGACACCAAATAAAGTGCATGAAGCATCTGAGAGATTAAGGCGAATCCTAAAGCATCCATAGCGACCTTGTCAGCCAATTCAAAGTCGACTTTTTGCTCCAACTATATATCCCTAAACTACATATAGCCGATTTGACAGCACATTTCTGTCGTGAAAATTCCTGTCATGAAACTATTTACAGATAATTAATTGGAATACGATGTAATTTCTCCATCAAAAGAGCCATAGGTATAAAGAAATAATCTCTGGCTGGTAGGACGAAATCTTATCCAACAAAAGTGAAGAATTTATCCTCCACTGGAGCATTTGTTGTTAGCAATGTTCAATTTATTATCATTTTTATTGGAAGTACATCCATAGATTTGTTGTTGTTGTTGTTGTTGAAGCAGCTTAAGAGGGAGCTGAGGTGATAATCCTTAAGTTTGAATTGTACTAGACTTCATTCCGGCATGTATCCGATTATCGCGGGAACCTTTGTTCATCATCGTTCTCATGTTGTCCGGCTATTATTTGCATCTTCTTCAAGGTTGATGTTAATGCTAAGGGACTGGGATGTTAATCGAGTTGTACCCATATTCTCCACTAGGGGCGCTGCATTTTTTATGTTAACAGCCATGTTATGTATCGCTAATGGCTATTAGTTTCTTCCCTGGACCTTGGAGCAATCGAAATGACTATTTTTATGTGAAAGTGTGTTCGGATGAGAAAATTGGCTGCAGAAACTCTTATTTTATGATGAAGAGTGAAAATTTGTTGATGTTGCATTTTACCAGTGCGCCGGCCGGGAATCGGACCCAGCACCTTCAGATTGCAAGACGCGCACACTTCCACTGAGCTATGAAGGCCACACATCCATAGATAGTGATGCCATGTGTAATGGTATCAAGAGCAAGGGCTCTAATATGTCGATAGCCGTGTCAACGTGAGGTCCTTTAGTCCTTGAGCAGATAAGGCGATCTTACCCAGCCTCGATCGCAGGTTCATTCCACAACAAACTCTTGGAGAAATTTATACCTAAGATTTTCATTTAGAGTCAACTCTGATTTGACGAATGGAATCACAATGACAGTCTTTTCTGGAAAACATGAAGGGTTTCGATCTTGCTAGTGGAAATAACTGCGCCTGCACCTTTTGGTCATCTCTTATAGTACAATTGAAGGTATTCAAGTTTAGTTCGACAATTTCGGGGCTGACTGATGAAACTGAAAACAAATTTTCTCCAACGTCAGAACAAATTATTTTGTTGTACAAATTGCAAAGACGTCGCCTAATCATGGATTGACATTTCTAAAAATGGAATACGTCAACTTGTGTAAAGAAGGTGTCGAACCCCTGAAAGTGCTGAGAGCAAAATGTCGATCAATCGACATAAGCCAGGGACAAGATTTGCTGTAGATGAAGAGTTCCCCATCACCAACCAACGTTTGAATGAAATAACCGCTTGATCGAAAGCCCAATCCGAACTCAAAGAGCTCCAGAAGTATGCAAATACATCTGCTGTCTTCCTAGGTTGTGTAATGACATTTCCATCCAAAGTAATAGTGAAGAATTTGTCCGACCTCGAATTTCTTAAGATATTTATTTTACTCCAGATGCATCGAAATGGTTTTAACGAGTTAATAAAATGATCGCTTATCTATTCGACACTCTATTTTCACCATCGCACACATTTTTCCTGTAGAAAAGACAATTTTCCCGTTTTCTAACCCTTCTTTCAGGCCCGCTGCCGTTGTAATGACATTTCCATCTAAAGAGATAGTGGAGGATTTGCCCGACCTCGGATTTCTTAAATTTTTTATTTTACTCTAGATGCATCGAACGTTCATAATTGGGTTTAACGAGTTAATAAAATGATCCCTTAGCTGTTCGACACTTTATTTTCACCATCGCACACATTTTTCCTGTAGAAGAGACAAGTTTCCCGGTTTTTAACACTTCTTCCAGGCCCGCTGCCTAGTTCTAATCAGCCTCGATATCTCACTAGGTCTTTTGTTAGCCTTAGATCTCCTGCTGATGGGAAACGATTCATTTGCAGCTTTTCTGATAAGACGTTTTATTTGTACCACCTATCTGTTAATATTTTCTGAATCTTCAAATCCGTCATAGAACTTTTCTAATTTCGACCGAAAACTCTCACTGGAATTGGCAAGTCGTTAGAGATCAAAATGGGAAAATGAACACCAAACCTCCTGAGAAATATCAGCAGAGCCCCAAAGTGTGTTCTGGGCGTTTAAATCTCTCAGTAATAGGGTATGACCTCTAACCGGAAGAGTGATATTTTTAACTATATTATCGTTTACGGAAATATCACATTCCTTATAAATGTTGATAAGAGTAAAAGGTGCACCACAAACGATAGATAAAATTTGAAAGAGCAGTGGCCATACGATACACTGTGGTGAGTGACATTGATATTATTTCTGTCTAGAAGGGCGATTCCTGATTTTGAATACGTGTAGTCTTTATTATGATGGATAATATTATAACCCGGAAAATGCTACGGATGTTTATTTTCTTCCGTAATATGCAATGCGATTATATTAGGTTTATGTAAAGCAACAATAAGTTCCAAGGCGTATTTATGACAAAAAAAAGCCTTGAATGTTGAATGAAGTATCGTAATTCTAAACCAGAGAGAATGGCTAAAAAAGAAGATAAATAAATATTATCTGTATCAATCTGCCCAACCGAAATACTAGAGCTCAAGGTAGTTGGAAATTTTGGGTGACCCCTCCGATGGCATCCCAGGACGAACTCTTTTGTCAGCATCTCACAGTGATCTGTAACTGGTAGGACCTTGGCTTCCTTATGCAGGTGGTCAACTGGAATGTCTCCGGCACCCCTTGATGATCCTGAGAGCTGAATTTTGCATAGCCTATATCCTGTCCCACTGGGTTTTGCTAATACAGGTAGTCCACAATGGCGCTGCGTAGCTTTCCACCGGCCAATTGCTTTGTAGGTCGTGAGCAAGGTTTCTTTGTCCATGCCCTAAGTGCTACCGGCGAGCGACTTGAGGACTTTGTTCCTTGTCTTTACCTTGTTGCAAATTACGGTGGCATTCGCTGAAGACTTGAGTAGGCTGTCCAGGGTTACCCCTAGGATTTTGGGATGACTCACTGTCGAAATTCTGTGGCCGTCGACTTCGACAGCCAACTCGAGTGCGACTTGCTTAGTCCAAGTTGTGAAAAGTGTGGCTGATGACTTTGCCGGGGACAGTTTCAGGGTTCTAGCCTTAAAGAATTCCACAAATTGTTGTAAGTAGGTGTTGATACGGCTGCAGAGTTCATCTACGTTAAGGCCCTCGCCATAACTGTACAATCATCCGCATACGTGATTATCTGAACCTCTGGGGGAGGTTGAGGGAGTTTGGAGAGATAGAAGTTAAACAGTACCGGGGAGAGAACTCCACCGTAAGGTACTCCCTGTTTAACTCTACGTTGTTTAGATCTCCGGTTCCTAAACTCCACGAATGATTGACGCCCACACATGTAGTTCACTAACCATCTCTTCTGCGAACTGGGGAGTTCAGACTCGAGGATATCTCTAAAGAGAATGGCGTGATCACCCGTGTCAAAAGCTTTTGACAGGTCAAGGGCCACGAGAACCGTTCGTTCACAAGGTCTTCCTTATTTATACCGTGGCTGATGTGGTTTGTTATAGCGATTAATGCTGTTGTTGTGCTGTGCATTTTGCGAAAACCGCAACTGCTGGAAGTAGGATTCTGGTCAAGCTTGGCAGGAGTAGCGCCTCAATAGTCTTTGCAATCGGTGATAACAAGGTGATGACTTTCCAGAACTCAGGTATCATTAGGGTGGCTATGGACATATTGAGGGAAGCAGTAAGGAATTCTACTCCTGCGTCTCCAGGTGCTTCAGCATCAGCATCGATATTCCGTCAGGGCATATGGCTTTTGATGGCTAGTCACGTTGATTCACAACTGCCTCCGCCGGGAAATTAGGTCTTATCTCTGGTATTCGACCGGCAGGAATGAAGCGAGTGGCTGCTGTTTTGACGATGCTGCGGAAAACCTTCTCTGCGTTTCGAGTGTTAGAAGGGGCGGTTTGGATCGGAAGACAATTTCCGTATAATCTATGAAGCCTAACCAATCAGCCTTTTTATGGTTCATGTAGGTTCGGCGTTCAGAAATTATAAAATCATTTGGTCGGTTAAGCGTGACTAAAATTGGTAGATGAACTGAGGCTAGAGATACAATTGCTTGCCAAGCCATGTAATTGATCAGACCTGCGCTGACGATGGTAATGTCCGACGAGCTGGCGCATGTACCCATAAGTTTGGTAGGGGCGTCTTCGTTTATCGTGCAAAACGTTGAGTCATCAATTTGTCCCGCTAGTGCAGTTCCCCTTTGGATTCGAATGCCAGAGTTCATGGTGAGCATTAAAATATTAAATTGTCCGGCTGTTAGCATCTTCCTCAAGGTTAATGTTAAGGGAATGGGATGTTAATCGAGTTGTACCACTATCATCAACTAGGGGCGCTGCATTTAATGTTAACAGCCATGTTATGTATCGCTAATGACTATTTGTTTCTTCCCTGGACCTTGGATCATTTACCAATTTTACCAGTTTTGCAAGACGCGCACACTTCCACTGAGCTATGAAGGCCATGAAGGCTGTTCGGATGAGAAAATTGGCTGCAGAAACTCTTATTTTATGATGAAAAGTGAAAAGTAGTTGATGTTGAATTTTACCAGTGCGCCGGCCGGGAATCGAACCCAGCACCTTCAGATTGCAAGACGCGCACACTTCCACTGAGCTATGAAGGCCACTCGGTTGATGATGCTGCTGTTGTGGTACATGATGTGGGGTCTGTTTACTACAGGGGGCTGTTGTAGTTGCTGCTGCTGTAATTGACCTGGCTCCTGATTGTGTTGTAGCCTGTTTCGAAGGAGATAAGGACGGGAAGGAACGGGTTGCGCTTGTAAGGTGGGGGAGGCGCAGATGTGTTGGCATGGGTTGCCAATTGGATACCAGCGCAGCACGAGATGTTGTTGCCTGAGGTGGAGGTGATGGTGACACTGCAGGGGGTCTTTGTTGCCAACATGCAACAACAAAGCCCTCACTCCATTCCTTAGGTTTCGCTAGGTCTGAACAATTGTTGATGGACCGGAGAATCCATCCTTTGCATACGGTACAGTACCATGGTCCAGGATTGAGCTCAATTCCGGCGCGTACCAGTAAAATACGGAGCAGGTTAGCCGGAATACTCTGCTCCATAACTAAAAATGTGAATACTTGCGTGTGGGGTTGCAGTCCTTGGCCGGATTCTGTTGGGGATCAGGGTCGTATCGGGTATCGGTACATAGAACCGGCGTTCATTTGTGGTGGATGTGTTTGATGTATAATAATCTGAGATAATGGAATCAGAAACATTTGATATATCCTCATCAGATTTTGTTGAGGGTTGTAATTTTTCTTTCCTTTTGTTATTATTTTTGCCGTTTGTGTTGCCTATTTGCTTTGTGATAGTTGTTGTAGGGTGGGTCCAGAACAGCAGGAGGGTGGATTAGTATCTCCTTCTTTCTTCATAAATTTGCGAACTCCAATGACATTAAGCTGTTTCAAGTCTTCCTTCTTTTGTCGCAAAAAATGGGACGAATTAAGGGTGGAATGTGACACATTTTTAACAGGAACAACGTCAATAAATTTAGCACTCAAGAATTTGTTAGCTAGCTTTAGGTCGTCGAATTTATCAGTAAGTCGGCACTTCTAAGTTCAGATATTTTTGAATATTCCTTAAAGATGTGTTTAATTCCTCGACTTGAATTACTTGATTCGAAGTGGAACAATGCATGACTGAGGTTACCGAGATATCTAGGGATCTTTGGTCTATTTCGAAATTCGCTGATATTTTTGACATTTATCCTGGATCAGAAAAGTTTGCGAAATCACCGGTTGTTTCTGGACAGATACGTAAAAAATCGGTGATGAAGACATTTTCAAAATCTGTGACCCCGAGGATTAAGCTTGCAGCTATTCACTTACCTATTCACTTCAATTAGTTCAAAAAATGAATTCAAATATAACACATTAACCAAAAAACCTGCACTTTACGATACAATACTGGTTTTACAGAAAATTAGTACCGCAGCAGTACTGCTTTAAGTACTGCTTGGTAAGGACGGACGTAATTTATATTTGTATTTATAAGTTATATTGAATTATATATACTTACACAAAAAACAATTCCATACGTATGATAGCTTCATCTCCATCATCTGTTTGAGAATTTTGTATAAGTTGTCTGAATGATTCATAAATAACAGGATCAAAAAATGCCAAGTCATGGAATTTTATTTTGCGGCCGAGAATATATTTTAATACATGTCTTTGTAGGAACAAAGGTAATAATTCATTTTGCAAAAGGCAAAGTCCAATTAATCTACATTGAGGAGACAAACGTATGTTTAAAATTAAATATAAGAATTGAAGTTAATATAGTTTACCTCCCGATGTTTCTAAAAGCATTAACTCGTTCGAAAGAACCATAACCCTGACGAGGAGTATAAAAACCACGTTTTCCTGGCATATAAAAAAGTGGGTCATTATCTTCTACATGGCATGGCTCTAGTAATACGACTGGGTTCATTTTCTTGGACTGTCCTGTTGCAGATGAAGAATTTGTGTCCGACTTTTGTTTGAATGTAATAATGTCTAGCGCTTCGTTAACTTTCTGACGAAGCATTTCTTCAGACGATAAAATGGATAACAATTGAGGAGTGGGAATTTCTAATAACATGCCAGTTATTTTGGAAGCATTTGCCGAATTTAATGAATATATCTAAAGTATGGGATTGTAAGATTTGATATACAATATAAATATAGGAATACTACCTTTGGATAAAGACGTTCTCCTAACTGTTGCAAGTGCACAGATAAATGATCATTAGGATTATCACCGGAAATATCTGTAATCAATGAAAATAATCTATATAAATAGTCTATACACAAAAATAATACTACCTGAGCTATCCAAAATCGAAACGTATGGTCTAGCATAAAAATTAAGGGCTTTTCTTTCTCGTGCTGTACGCCATAAAATTTTGCTTCCGGTACCACGTCTTTGTAATGTAGGCGGTTCACGACCCGGAGCTCCACGGTTCCGAAGAATGCTAGAAAATGGTACACCATACTTTCCACTATTGTTCCCCACTTGAACAGATTCTAAATTTGGCATTTTGGAACTGGCCAGTAGTGCCTCCGATATGGACGTGTAGAAACTACGAGCTACTCCTGATCCCTCGCCCGGTTCATCTTTGAAAGTAACTTTTACTCGATTAAAAGTAAGAGGTGGGTGAACACGTCTATTCTGACTTCCAAATTGAGAGTTCAGCTCTTTAAATGTTTGCATTATCAAACTGTCACGATTACGTTCAAGTTTGCAAAGGATTAAATCTCGTTGTTGGCCATTTCGTAATTTTTCCATATGTCTTCTAAAGCGCATTTCTTTTACAGGAAATCCACGTAACTCTGGCAAAACGGATCCATGTTCCATTCCGACGTCATCCATAAATACTCTACCGAAAAGGTCTAGAGTAAGTTTCCATCGACCTAACAAAAAGTTCCATGATGGAGAACATTCATTAGCTTCAATTTTTTGACAAAAATGTTGGCCACGGGCTGGGTAAATAAATGACGCAATCTTCGGCGATCGACCAACAGAATTTTTAATGGAATCATCGGTAACCACATATGGTGTCTTGTTTTTTTGTGACGTTGATGGTTCTTCGTGAATTTGCGCCAATGCTGATAATCCACCAGCTCTAACAATTACACTTCGCACTATCGATGAAGATGATGATCCAGAAATGTTGGGTTGCATTATCGTGTCGTTTTCGGAGTTACGTTGATTTTTATTCGGAACTATTATAACATCGGGTCTAGTAGCAATAACACCAGCTTGATTTGTATTTTGAGTTTCTATAGTCTTTTCTATGTTATCACTAACAATATTATCAACATCCATATGATCAACTGGAGCATCATTCTTATCTTGAATTTCAGTTGATTTAGGGTCGTCTGAATATTGTTTCTTCTTTAATTGGAGATATACATTTCCACTACCGATGTTGGCATCGGTATTAGTTGCCATATCACTAATAATTCGGAAACCAGTAGATTTGGACTTTGACAATAGTTCACTATTATCGTCAATTTCATCGTCCCCTTCTTCCTCGCTTATTGGATTTAAAATTTCTATTGATGTTTCTTCGTTAGCTACCTTGTGAATAGTATATGAGGAAAATCCAAGTTTCGTTGGTGGAAAGTCGAGTATATTATAGTTGTTTTTTTCACTTTGTAAGGCTCCAACGTTTTCAGTAGGAGATACTATTAAAGGTAGATTGGCAAACAAGTCTTGCCTTTTAGAATTCGGCTGCAAAAGGTGAGGTTTATCTGCTAAAGGTATGGCAACGTCGAGGGGTAAATCAAACCCGTCTGGAGCTAAGCAACCGAGACTCAAAGTTGAGTCGGATCTGGAGAAAAATGTATGGCGACGTAACGATGAGCCGATTATATTCACAGACGGCCCCAAACCAACGTCTGCATACGGCTCATCACTTGCTATATTGGACAGTTCATCATCAGTGTCATCATTGTCATTTGAATTCATTGCACTACTGGCAATTCCTTCACTCTTTTCGTAAAAATTTGTGTCATTGCGCATATAGTAGATAAAACCATCCAGTACATACGCAATGTGACGTAAGGCTGCTATGTCTAGAACGGGCAATGCATCACGATGCTCTGATGTGTGAGCACGCATAAGCGATAAACAGTAGGTGAAAAAGTCGCGACGTGATGAAGATGCTGATGAAAAAAGAACAAAAATTCGTTTTAATAATTAATATATATATATATATATATATCATAACACGTAACGCATACATAATTTTATAATACATACCTAATATATTTATGCCCACGGATGCAGTATTACCTCCACTGCCACTACTAGATTGAGTTGCGTTATTCTGAGCACTTAAATTTAACGGATGTAAAGGATGAGCTGGGTCTGTATAGTTTGTAAGATACGCTCCGAACTTCAGTTGAGCTTCTGTGCTATCCATCACAGAAAACATCCAATCCCATGTAGGTTTTAAACATTTCTCTACAAATTCCTGAAACCAAATGTTTATATTTATAATATAATAGGAAAGAATTTCAAGAGCATTTCCAACTAATAGAAACAACTACAAAAAATTAATGCATACTGCCGATTCGAATCAGCCATTGGGATTGAATTGATCTTAGCAGATTAGAAACTTAGAGGTATACCTCTAAATATTGATTTTTTTTCAATATTGAATTTGTTATCCGAATTTTGGACCAAAAAGGATGTCTAATTTTTTGTCTCGCCTTAATACACCAGAATATGATGTATTTTTCGATCCAATTTAATTTTTGTTAGGTTTGTGATTTTGTTGTTTGATTATTGATCGATTTTTATTGACTCTTATGTGTTTTTAAATGTAACACATTCGAATGCCAGCAATTTCAATCAAGTTTTTCTCCTGACTAAAGAAATTTCGTTTTTGGTAATGGAAAGGAGACTGAAGTTGTGTGGTTCTCCTTCATTCCATGATTATGGCATTTTATCTACTTTTGAAAGTGGAACGAAAAGAATCGCTTTGCGCGTGAAGAACGTTGAGAAATAATGCAAACTTCTTTCCAAAATAAATAGATAGTGGTAGTCTGCATCCAAGTAATAAATGTAACCATGCCATTTATAAATAAATTTGCATTCTATTAAATATAGGTGCAAAATGGTCTTGAGCCAGTACAATATACCAGTTCAAATCAAATATTGGTTACAAACCAAAAAAATACAAACGAAAAAATACTAAAACAAATGAGCGTTGGCACGGCAGAAGTATTGCTGTGTAACTATACCAGCATATACACAGACTTACATGTGCAACTCAATGAGATGCTTGTAAGATGGCATGTGTACTTTATTACTTGGTGCGATTTTTTAAACGCAAATTCGGCAAGTGAGGTGTGCTTCTCGCTCGTTTGTGAGAATCATTTCCTTAAAAAGGCCACCCGAAGTAAACCTAAAATCGCTCGGTCGGTGCTAAAGTAAACTTTCAAGCAGTTTTAACAAAATTAATATGTGACTGCAAGATTGACGTGATGATCACTACACAGTTTATCATCAATCTGATGTAAACATTTTTGATTTTAGACAATAAATGAGTTGCTATTATTAGACGACAGTGAAATATATTTAACATAAATGATGCCCAAAAACAAACCTGTAATTCAGTTGCTTCCTCGGGACGAACTTTTAAAGATGTTTCAATATCGTTCAAAATATTGTATGTTAAGTTACTCAACAGTTCTGATATTTGACGAACTATAATACCAAAAGCGCGAGCCAAGTTACTAGATGTGGTAGCCATAGTATGTTGATCTTGTGGAGGCGCCGCTACAGCTGTGCTGGCAGGAACAGTGGATCGACGCAATGCCATTGGATCGATGAACACTAAGCTGGAACCAGCAGGTACACGGACAGATGACCGAGTTGTATCCCGACTTCGTATGGCCCATTGCATTGATTGTGGTGCCAAGTCATTACGATTATTGGAACTAGCGCTACGGCGTTCCAATTGGTGATCTGCATATGTGAACTCATCATCATCGTGATCATCGGTTTCTCCATCTTCTGAACCCTCTTCTTCTTGTGGCGACGAATCACCCGATTCATCTTCAAGAAACAGAACACCAATATCTGCAATGGTAATGAACTTTAATTCCTTAACACAAACCATTTGTGTGTAAATAGTAATAAATTGTATTATTACTATTACCCATTTTCACCTTCTTTGATTGACTAAAATTTAGAATAAACCAACAGTTATATCAGTGGTTTTAAGAAATTTTCGGTTATCTAAAAATATATCCATTTTGAGATATTTTATGCAAAAGTATTCAGTCATTCAATTTCTAGCTGTGTGAATTTAAATTAGTAATTTTCATTACTTTTGTCGTCATCGTTTTTGAGTCAACATCACTATCTAACCAGCGCAGATCCCAAATCCTTTTTTGCAGAAATTCAAAAAATGGAAATTTTCTTTATGGCAACGCTTGGAATGTGCAATCAAGAAAATGTACTGGAATAAACTAGGTGGCAACACGACAAGGCTGGAAGGTATTTAATGTTTGCCTTTCAAACAAGAGGGATTAATTCGGCGCTAAAGTTATAGAAAATACTTAAAATTAAGACGTAATAAGAAAATAATAAATTGGCTATGGCTATATTGTTAAAATTGTAGGCCAGTGTAAGTAGTTGAAAAATTATAGTTAATTCAGTTTTCTGAAGTGTTGAGATTTTGTGATTCGTAGTGAACAACATAACCTATAAATGTCGTGGACCAAATGTCATGTGTAGGACTCAGCTAGACTCAAAGTATAAATGTGAAAGTGTGTAGTCTGAGTGTGTAGTTTATGGTCGAATTAATCTATCTTCAGAACACTCCTAAAATTGTAATTTTGTTTTAGCACAATTTTTTATTAGACGTCGTTAAGATATTAGATCACATCGCTGAATCAATTTTGCAGGTTTTGCAGGTATGGTATATAACATCATTCACTTCGTCACTTGTTTCTTTTAAGATTTCATAAAATTTTGTTTTTAGTCACACTGTACCAATACAGGGTGGTAATTATGTTAGTTATATATTAAGTTTTTATGGGAGATAGTGGGCGTGGTGCGATCGACCCAATATTATTTTAATTTTTTAAGTATGTTATGTAATATACAAATAATAATTATAAATATACAAAATAAATTAGACAAAACAAAAAGCACATCTCTAATATTTAAGTCACCTGATTTGTTTAGTATTTTTACACAATATCTAATATTTAAGTCACCTGATTTGTTTAGTATTTTTACACAATATGATTCGAATGAAATAAAGTCTAATATTGCAGAGAAAATTTCCTAGACAGGAAATTGAGTGTCAAAAATTAAGGACTATTGTCGTGTTTTTTTGTTACTTATTCAAAAGGTTTCAACTTACTTTAAACTTATTTTATTAAGTATGCATGCGCTGGAAAACAATCAAATCAACACCAGAATTGAGATGTCTAGTCCAGTGATCGCTTCCAGTGTCGGAACCGACTTTAACTTGGGATTATGACAAATGCTGAAAGCTTCTGTATCCAAAGCACATTCTAACTCTTGGACAGCACAATTATCGCCTAGATTTGCGAATGGGCGGTACTTTCAATTGGGTTGAGTGTGAATTGCTTGAACCTTTCGTCGCTGGTAGCATTACGCTCGACTTTGATGACGATAATTTTTTTTTTCAAAATTGTTATCAAAATAAATATAATTAACAGGTTCGCGTTTTTATTTTAAGTTTTTTCATTTCTTCCAATTTTCATTTCTGAAAATTTAGAAAATTATAAGTGTTCAAGTCGTCACCAAAAACGGTGACGACACAATATTAACGTCACAATAAATGACAGAATATGTCGACAGTTATCGATAAATCACAACATTGACAACGGGAATAACAATTTACAATCATCGACGCAAGACGGCGTCATTTTGCGTCGACAACGAAAACAGGGATAAGGGTGATCGTTTAATATTCGAAAATATCAGCTGATTTTCAACGTTCCCATATTTCATATTGACAAATTATTATATAACAGCAAATTATATCATAAAATTATTTTTTTTAAGTGGGATTCACATTCCGAACATTTTTATAAGTCCGAACGTTACAAAATAGGCCAGAAATGTGTTTTGGATTATAAAGAAACATATTTGTTGTTGGGTTTTTTTTTTGAATGTTGGCTTAATTTACTGCTACAGTCAACCAATTTGTGTTATTTCGCATTTTTGCAGTTCAGGGACAAAATGTCACTTTAAATAGAATTTGACTTTCATAACTGTTCGATATATCTAACCAGGCAATTTAAGAACGTTACGAAAATTTAATTAAAATTGAAATCTAAACCTGTTTCGGATCCAACAGTAGCTCCAGTTTGTACACTTCGCTGAGCATCTTGATTACTTTGGTTATCATCTGAATCGGATTCAGTTTCTGGTTCATTGAATGTATATTCATTGTCGCTTTCATCGTCTTGGATTCCTTCATCATTTCTTCCACTTTCAATAATGTCTTCATCTTGATTGTTAGCCGTGTTATCGCGATTTGCGTTCTCTTCGTTCTCAGAAACGTCTCTCAAAGCTTTTGGAAAGATAGAAATATATTAGACGAAATTTCTATTTTGAATATCTAACATGAGCTACTACCAATGCTATCAATTCCATAATTTGGTTGAAAATTAAATCCACCCGCTTGGTCCCCAGCACTTTCATGAACAGTATTTGTGTCAATTGCTGATTCTGTAGCCGACGAAGGAGCTAGCGGGTCTACGCTAAATAGATCGTCTGAATTCTAATAAAAATAAAATAAGTACGATATTTTACAGACAATCTCCAATACAAATAGTCTAAAATAGTTTTATATTTACTTACATCAATATTAGATGATGACAGAAAGGGGGCAGTAGGTCGCACAACACCTAAACGTACCGGCGCTATTAACGCTTCTGATACTTCACAGAGTTCTTGTATAGCAAGTTTATGCAAAGTTTGGAAAACTTTCACGCAGCTTTGAATATGTTTTTGTGGCATTGATAACGATTTGCGTCGTTCGGGATTCGGAAATTTTTCCATATTAAAAATTACAAATACTCGTGACACCGAACGAACGAAACGACGTGCAACAATATCAGCGTCATACATACGATTTGGTACAGAATCATTCTGCATTTCACGTACCAGAGTCATGAGAAGTGTGTCCAAGTGGTCCGATGAACACCTGACGAACAGATTGTGGGTAAACTTGTCAAGCAGTGTTGAACCATTTTGATTTTGCAAATATATATTGTAATCCTCTGAACTAGCACCATCAATGGAATTGGGTGGTTGCTGAGGAGTTGTCTCACATTTTTCAGCGCCTGTCATTATCATTGCTCTAACAGCGTGCCAATCAATTAGTAAACGCTCTAAAGCTCGTTTCGCAAACTTTGGAGGCTCTAAGTCATGATCGGGCATATTGACATCCATGTCATTCGAAGAAGAGGACTTACGAGTTGAATTACCTCCACTGGTGGATCCACTTGCCCCGGCTCCAACATTTCGTACACGTGAATTTGCTCTATATTGACGTTGCTCTACAGTTTGTCGTCCAACTGTTTGTATTAAGAAGAGAAGTATAGATTCACCCTTTGCGTTGAATCTTGTAACTAAATCGGTGCAAGACGCCAGTTTACACAGAAGAGCAAATCGTTTATTCTGATTACCGGCGATAAGTGCTTTACACTTACATTTCTCCCAACAATCACAATAAGCAGTGGGCGACGTTCGCTTCAGCTTACAATCGTGGCCTTTGTGGCAAACTCTAGCACATTCAGTGCAGCAACATAGGGAATCCGTTAAACCGCATGTTTTACACTCATAAATATTTTGATTGATATGATCAGCCCCGGTCCAAGTGAAGGAACACGTATCATTGTAGCATATGACATAAAGTGGAGATTGATCTGGCGGTGAACCTGTTGGGAAAATCATGGCATTTTTCATAGCCACATCTTTTTCCGAAAGAGCGAGTATAGTATTGAGAATTATTATTCCAGCCTCATATGCTCGATTGTATACAGCTAACATGAATGGTGTCTGTCCCTGAGCATCTTTGCTGCTTAAGAACTGATATAGATAAGGACGTAGAGCAGAACTAGAGCACATTTGCTGTAGAATGAGTGTGGCATTTTCTCGTCTTTGCGTGGGATCAAAGACATAGTTCGGAGTAGTAAATTTTAAAGATACTGGATTATTTGAAGAACCAGCAATTATTTTAGATATATCTTCTTCGGCGCTATTTCCCATTATAACATCATTAACGCTAGCGCCGGAGGAGTTTGTATTGGATTCGATTGTCCATGGCGCCATGTATATACTATTATCATCTACATTTCCGCCGCCGACCGTAGATATGTTATTGACGTTACTTGAAGTAGTTTGTTCCATATCTGTGTTTATGAGGCGATTCATCATTTCACGAAGACTAACTGTACGACCTTCACGAGAAGAAGTATTCACCGATGACATTGATGGTGGTACACTCGGAAATGTGGCCGATGACGGTGAACTTCCTGTATTTGAGCTAGGTGGAATAGTTGACGCATTATCAATAACAGTGGATGTATTTGTAGAAAACACTGATGTTGGTGCTGGAGAAGAACGAGACGTTATGCCCGCAAATGTGGCTACTTTCTTCTCATCAGTATCTTTGTTCGTGGTTGGTGAACACATTATTGTACACGCGTGAAATATATTACGTGCTCCATCACATCTTTCATCCAAAATTTGCATTGAATCGTTACGGTCATCTTTTTCTAATTGACTCAAAGCTGCGAAAACGTTTTTAACATCACAACGTAAAATATGCGGCATTAATTTTTGCGAATCAAATAACAAGGCAGTCATGCATACTTTAGATTTTTGATTGCTATTATTCAACGTGGAAGCTAAAGATATAGTAGTCATTGCGACGGCTTTTACGGGCGACAAATCAAACCAGTGTGGGTCTTTAATGGATCCAACGCAGTCCTTAGACATGGGATACAGTGCACGATTACCGTCACGGACTACAATAGTACTGGTATTACCACTGCAATCATTGTTACAAATCATTGAAATATTAGTCAGTGAGGAGCCTATAAATGAGCTACTATCTGTTGGGAATTGACAGTTTTGTTCCTGTTTGCTATTGTACAGATTGTATAGACTGTAATGCAACTTAGAGCCAACCTTTTTAACTACGTGTATACCGCGTAAATCGACAGCCAAAGAAAGTAGCTGCAGTGCAGATGGATCATTGCCATGGCTGATATTAATTTTTTTGGGCAACTTTTGAAGCCAATCCGGTCCTCTCGAAGCCATAGCAGTTTTATAAACCTGAACATCTTCTCGGCGCAATAAGCGACATTGCTGCCAATCATCCTCTTTACCTTCGCTACTACTAGTACCAGTCGATGGTGATGGGGTTATCGGAAAACGTACGGCTACGAAGTCGCCATCAACTTTAAGAACTTTTCCAATCGGACCAATTTTATCCTCCACAAAGACGACATCCTTTAACTGCCATAACTCTTCATCTTTTTTCCCATCCAAATTGTCATCTTTGGCAGCCATACGTTTAGTACGTTTATGTGATGTAACACTTCCTGTGTCACTACATGTGCTGGACGCAGGGGAAGGAGGTGGAGGCATATCAATTCTATCTGTTGTCTCTTTATTTGAAGAAGAACTTTTATTCGAATTCGGATTTTGAATGGTTACCGTCTTTGTTACTTCTTTATCCACAGTATTCGCAGAGCTACTGACGGCACTACAACAAGCTAGTTGTATTTTCTCTGTTCCGTTAGAATTTGTTACGTTAATTATTTTGAATCTACAAACATCATTTGAATCCCATACTGAATTTAGTAGCTGTCCGACTTTTGGGACACCATTAGCACAAGTGAAGCCAATAGAACCAGTTTGGTACTTTGGGCACTTCTTCATAATAACTTGAGTCCCAACACTAATATCCGTAGATGACGTTTTAAATGGTTTTTTTAACTTTGTGCGGCTCTTGTCCCATAAATATCGTCGTTGATCGAACGGCAGCACACCCCACCAATAAACGTTATTATTTTCCGTTCGAACAGCAGTATATAGAGAACAAACGTTTACAGACACAATAGGATCTACAATGAACTCACTAAACGCGGTGGCCGCATGCTCTAGCTTATTTCCAATATAACCCAATTGTTCGTCCATCCATGTGGCAACACGATTACTTTCAGTAACTACAGAACACCGAATGAAGTTTGCAGAAATGTGTTCTATTTTTTCAGTCAGGTTAAGTGTAATTGTTTTTGGATGATAAACATTTTCAACCTGCAAAAAAGGAATTACAAAATTCGAATAAGTTTTAGGTTAATTATGCTAACTTAGAATACCTCTGATTTATGCGGTTCCGAATCTGCCCACCGCCATTGATGAAGTTCACCAGTTTCAGAAATGGCTATAAATTCAGAATATATGGCAGCAATTTTTTTGAATTTTATAGAATTGTTTTTATCGGGCCATGGTTGTAGTTCTTCGGATATCCATACCGGCGACGTCATTAATGTCGGATCTTTCTTCTTTGTGTCTAAAAAATCAATGAAAGGCTTTGAGTCCACAAACTACTGTGGAGTATGCATAGATACTCCAAGGGGAAGGCAAAGTAAAATTAGAAAAGTTCTATAAAATACCTCCGTCCTTGTCCCATACATAATCGTCTTTATTGAGCCATCTTCTTGGAACGTAACATTGGCGGTCACGCCATCGACTAAATGCTTCTCTCTCGGCGCTTACAGAAGATATTTGGGCAGATAGACTACTTGCACCAGTTAGAACACCTGTTCCCGTTCCAGATGTTCTTGACTGATTATTTTCGGAGTTTGAGTTAGACTGATTGCGCTCACTGCGTATGCGATCAAATAATAGGCTAAGAAGGAATGATTATTACATTTATTACTTCATTTTAAGCGGGGTATGGAATACTGACAAAATGTATTCGGAAAAGTACGATTTATTACTAGACAGCGGATTTTTATGCAAAATCATATTTTGAACGGATGGTTATAATTAAAAGCGATTAGAAATGATTTTCATCACAACCATTTTTATAAAATACGGCCCTATGCTCCATATTGGAACGAAGGGAATAAATATATAATATAATATTTTTATAAAATCAGTACAACTAATTTTAGAATAGCATATTTTGCATAGTGATGTTCACTTTTTATACAAATATGGATTAATCATAGGATTTGCATAAAAATCCAGTGTCTTGTTATTACACCATTCCCCGCTTCTATATTCAACGATGGTAAACTTACTTTCTAATACTTGAATAGTTACTAAAAATTTCTTCTGTAAATAAACCGTCAGATGGATCAATAATTACACTATTGTTATCACCATGGAAACCATTATCTAGTAGAGATATTAAATCCTCCGGAACATAATTATCTCCTCCTTCTTCTGTGTCTTCTGCGTCTTCATCATCTCGCGAGAGTAAATTATTAACGGCCAGGTTAACATCTAAGTTAGTTCGCTAGACAAAATATAATATCTCTAGTTTTTTACTTATTAACAAATGTAAAAACTGTTACCTGTAGTTCTCTAATTATTAAATTTCTGCTTTTGCCTTGTAGCACAACTTCCGCTTGTGAAATTAATTCCTCCGGTACATAAGTAGCTGGGACAGTAACAAGAGAGCGACTAGAAGAACTACCACCTATTATAACACCAGTGCTTCTAGATCCTGAACTCTGTCCCCCAGATCCAGAGCGTCCTGTAGTACGCATCAAACGTGCCCTTGATCGTGCTAACTGGCGAGAAGAAGTCGGAGCAGATGTCTTTGAATTGGTTGCAGAGTTTGTAGAGTTGTTGCCACTATAATAAAGTTTGGAAATATTAGATTTTTAGTTGCTAGTAATTATAACAGCAAATTTCTTTGAATCATATGTGGCTTAAGTTAATACGTGGTTATTGGGACTACATAGCTAAAGAGAACTACTCAATTTTGCAATCAACTATTTCTGTCGTGCTTTGATCATTGAACAAATTCCAAGCGTCAAGTGTCAACCTGTATGCATTATTAAAATTGCATTATTAAATTAATATTGAATTTAAGTATATTAGAAACATACTTTCATATGACCTGTCACGTAGGACGCAAGTATTAAGAAAGATATTATTGTTTCTCTATATTGCACCGTCATAAGTGTCAAATTAAATAGACTTCAAGTGGAATGCTTCTAGCTTTCTTAGTTTATTGGTCTGCAACGTCGAACCATGAAATGCCCAAGATACTAGAGTGAATACCAGTTTTCTTTGAAGTCGTAGTTTAGGTCTTTTAAAAACTTACGACTGGATTTTTTATCGTAAACAATTGGGTTTTTATGTACATAGTTATTGATAAAAATTAGTTTCTGAATCTGACTTGTATTAGTAAATGTACTTTATAACTTGGTACGATTTTTTAAACGCAAATTCGGCAAGTGAGTTGTGCTTCTCGTTCGTTTGTGAGAATCATCTCCTTATAGAGGCCGGGTTTGATGTTGAAAAGTCGCTGCGAAGCCACTTGAAAAGACTTTTGACATGGTCGAAATCATGTCACCATGCCATTTGTAAATAAATTTACATTCTATTAAATATGGATGCAAAATGGTCTTGAGCCAGGACAATATCCCAGTTCAAATGTTAATTTAATTATTAAAATAAAGACAGTTTTTCATTATTTTATTTTTTTCGACGTTTCATAACACAGAGCCGGGGTTTTGACTTCCTATTCCAGAATTCCACATGACTGGCGACATCATATATAGTGATCCAGCGTTTGGTGCTGCACGGGAGGGACGTTTTGGCAATGTTGACCGTGTCGAATGCCTTCGAGAGTTGTGCTTCTCGTTCGTTTGTGAGAATCATCTCCTTATAGAGGCCGGGTTTGATGTTGAAAAGTCGCTGCGAAGCCACTTGATAAGACTTTTGACATGGTCGAAATCATGTCACCATGCCATTTGTAAATAAATTTACATTCTATTATATATGGATGCAAAATGGTCTTGAGCCAGGACAATATCCCAGTTCAAATGTTAATTTAATTATTAAAATAAAGACAGTTTTTTCATTATTTTATTTTATTTCGACGTTTCATAACACAGAGCCGGGGTTTTGACTTCCTATTCCAGAATTCCACATGACTGGCGATATCATATATAGTGATCCAGCGTTTGGTGTTGCACGGGAGGGACGTTTTGGCAATGTTGACCGTGTCGAATGCCTTCGAGAGTTGTGCTTCTCGTTCGTTTGTGAGAATCATCTCCTTATAGAGGCCGGGTTTGATGTTGAAAAGTCGCTGCGAAGCCACTTGATAAGACTTTTGACATGGTCGAAATCATGTCACCATGCCATTTGTAAATAAATTTACATTCTATTAAATATGGATGCAAAATGGTCTTGAGCCAGGACAATATCCCAGTTCAAATGTTAATTTAATTATTAAAATAAAGACAGATTTTTCATTATTTTATTTTTTTTCGACGTTTCATAGCACAGAGCCGGGGTTTTGACTTCCTATTCCAGAATTCCACATGACTGGCGATATCATATATAGTGATCCAGCGTTTGGTGTTGCACGGGAGGGACGTTTTGGCAATGTTGACCGTGTCGAATGCCTTCGAGAGGTCAAGAGCCAGGAGGACCGTCCTATCACACGGCTTTGGCATATTAAGGTCACGGTGCATATGTGCAGTCGTTGTACTGTGCTGCTTACAGAGTCCATGTTGATGTGTCGCAGTTGGGAAATTTCCAATAAGGCTCGGGAGGAGAAGTGCCTTAAGTGTCTTCGCTTCTGGTGAGAGAAGAGAGATAGAGATACAGAGCCCAGTGCATCAGATGGTTTAGCGCTACGGACGACTTGTTCAACTTTACCAACGGAAAATTGTGGTGGTGGCTCCTCGACTCGCGAGACCATGTATAATATGGCGCATCGTCCTCCTTTTCGCCTTATCACTTTCGGGGTGCTCAATAAAGTGTCAGTTAAAATAACTCTTATTATCAGTTAGCGTCCTGTCACCAAAAGTGACAGCGATCTGATGTTGTTGTTGTTGTTGTAACAGCTATATATGTATGTTAGTGTTGTCCTTTCGTCTCCAGGTTCAGGAAGATGGCCACCTGCTTTGGGTGCGTCCATAGGGACCTGGGGACCAGCTGAGTAGGCTTTGCAGGGCAGTTGAATAGATGTAGCGTGTCGTGTGGCACCTGGCTAGAAGCGAGGCAGATATTCTGCACGTTGCCGTCAATTCCTGCCCAGTACGAATTGAGGCGGCTACACCATCCAGATCTCAGCTGTCCCAAAACCGATCTAGTTTGTCGCGGCAGTTCTTTCTCTTCAGATGCAATTTCTGATGGATGATCTCCGAGGACGATATTCATAGTCTGTTGCTGTTCTCAGCGACTGAGGACCTAGTTCCTACTTCTCTTTTTATCGCAGCGATCTGATCATCGCGCTTGGTGGGATTCGAAAGTGATTTAACCGTTGTCCATAATTTACTAACTCCGGAACATAAGTTGCACTGCTTACATTTGCTGTATAATTTGTTAAACTCAAGATTCAGTTCCCTAAGTCTGGGATCTCCAGGATTAACCATACGAATTACGTCACGCTCAGCAGCGAATTTGGCGAGCTGTGAGTCATCCGTAATCCGTGTTGTGGCGTCCGCATTCACTGTGCAGAAAATAGAGATGTAAATCTGTTCCGCCAAAGCCCTGCCCCTGGAGTCGTCACCTAGGAGATAATGCCTTAGTTCATGATGCGCAAGTCTCCCGATTATCCCTTGTAACAACATGGCGATATTGCGGTGTACAGCTGGCGACCGGCGGAATGTATACGTTATACAGTTCTATTTCGACATTCCCAGACTTGACTGCTACCCCCATACATTCAATGGATGGGTCACTGGAGTCAAGCTATGACATGAAAGGTTTGTATTGGGGGTGTACCATAGACCGATGACGATGTTGACAACGACAGTGATGAACTGGACAAACTACGCTGTAAATTGGCGCAGCATGCGGCAGCGTAGTCATGTGGCCGAGAGAAATTCCGGAAATGCACTCACTTCAGACAATATTGCACCTTACTGATGTTGAACGGTAATGTATTCGGTTCTGCCAAATCGAATAGATCCAAGGCCCAGGATTTTTTTCGGTTCTAGCATGGACCAAAAATTCGGAACAATGTTGCTCGCACGTTAAAAAAACTGCTCAGTGGAAGTGTGCGCGTCTTGCAATCTGTTGGTGCTGGGTTCGATTCCCAACATCAACAAATTTTCACTTTTCATCATAAAATAAGAGTTTCTGCAGCCAATTTTCTCATCGGAACACACTTTCACATAATAATTGTCATTTCATTGATCCAAGGTCCAGGGAAGAAACAATTAGTCATTAGTTATACATAACATGGATGTTAACATAAAATGCAGCGCTCTAGTGGATGATAGTGGTATAACTCGATTAACATCCCATTCCCTTTACATTAACATCAACCTTGAAGAAGATGCAAATAACAGCCGGACAACATGAGAACGATGATGAACAAAGGTTCCCGCGATAATTGGATACATGCCAGAACGAAGTCTATTACAATTCAAACTTAAGGATTATCACCTCAACTCCCCCTAAAGCTGCTACAACAACAACAACAACAAGATATATTGCTGAGATGAGACTGAAGTTATTACAAGAGGAGGACTGATGATCTGGTAAGAAGGTTCACAGACTCTTTAAAAAGCTGAGAGTACAAGAAAATAACAAGAACGGTTAAACTCCTGGATAAATTTCTGTGAACAGCGTTAACTACGTTTCTAAGATCAAAAAATGCTCTCTAAGACCCATGTGCAGGCTTAAACAATGATAGATGTAAATGGAACTAGAAGGGAAAACCAGAGGAGACACTGAAGCTATTAGTGGAAACCCATCTCCCGAAGGGGGAAACCGGCCCCGTGATGGAACAACCCCATTGGGAAGGAACCGGAAACCATGTTATCAGCATATAAGGATAAGCAGGGCGATTAACAGACATGCCCCCTAAAAAGCAACAGGTCCAGATGGGATTTTTTAGCGCTGCTACAGCACGGACTGGAACTGATATCTGGTAAGTATATTCACAACATGCCTACGCTATGGATATACACCAAATATTTACCAAGGCCTGTGGTTTTCATTCATAAAACAGGCAAAGCTAGCTACGCAACAGCAGAGACATATCGATATCATCCGATATGACTATGGAACGTATTGTTGACAACGTAGTTAAAGTGCAGATACCAGACATGAGTTCGTCCACGACATAGAAAAATCCGACAGCGATAACATGTTCACTTTGGCGATTTTAACAATGTTAGTATAGTCTTATCCAGTTCGTGGTGGACCGGGATGGATGAATATAATGCAGGTCGAACAACATAACCATTACGGGCAAGGTATGGCGAGATACACCACAAGGAAGCATTTTATTACCACTCTTGTGTGTGATTCTAACTGAAGAAGGATTCAAACCAGTCTGCTACGCAGACGATGTAGCCATAATCTTGAAGAAGGGCCACTGAGGCACTTAACATATCTTATAACTGGGCGCAGCTTTGTGGTTCCCGTATGTATAAGGAATATTGCAGGTGTTAAATGAGTAAAAGAGGATAGAGGGAATACCATAGGAGGGTTAAAGGAGGTTATAGAAGGGAAAGTGTTCATATTAATAATTAAAATCTAACTTCGTCTTGATTGAATGTATATTTATACGTGCATCCTTAAAACACAATTACATTTTCAGTTTGAGGCTAATTTCATCATCTCATCTCATCTGCAAGTAAATTATTTTGGCTCGCTGTTAAAACTATAATAAGTCCCGAGTAATAATACAATATTACATAATACAATATTACATAATAATACAATATTACTTTTTTGGTGTAAAAGCAAAATAAAATTTTAAAATATGTTACATATCCAGATAAAGTGTTTACTGAAGAATGGATATATTCTAGTAGTGACATTTTTATCGTAAAAACTCTTAGGCACAAAATTGATGGCATATTATTAGAAGTCAATCTTTTTAAAGACTTATTATCCACTTCAATCAAAACATATTGCGTTGTTCAATGTTAAGAATTTAGATGGAAATCTAATACAAATAAATATAGACACGAATTGAAATTTGATTCTAGTGTCTTCCATAATGAACATTAGCTATAAGTCTTTTACACAAATAACTAATAGCTTTTGATTAAAATAATCAGAAACAAAAAGGTTTAATTTGCACAAATGGTAATGCAATAATATTGTAAATTTTCAAATAAATTCCAGAACCTTTGATTTGCAACATTTTTAAGCTCAACACATCTTTTAAAAAAGTTTTCCTTTTTATATTTAATAAATAGTATTTTCTTCGATCATGTTATTTCTTCTTACGAAGGAAATTTTTGTTTGAAAGTGCTTTCAAGGGTCTATTATTTCAGAAAATTGTTTGACAAAAATCCAGCACAAAAAAATTACACGGGAAAAGCATTTTAGGGGTATTTTCAGGAGCTCACTGATCGCTTGATCTAGGGACGAACTACTTTGCAAAACATCATTAAACAATTCAAACTTTTCGTGGGGTGACTTGAAATTGTTTTTCCATTTGTATGGACCGCGACATAGCCTAATATACACCCTCACCAACCACTAATCGTTTTGAATTATTCCGCTTCATTTAATACGTTCGTAATTGCAAAAAAACTGCAACAGCTCATAAACAGGTGTATTTCCATAAAATTTAATCACCCCGCCTCAGGAAACCCCAGAAGAACTGACCAGTCTATATTCAAAAAGAGCTCTTAAATGTCAAATAAACACGAATATAAAAAAGATTTTAAACCAATTATTTGATGAGTCTCGGCAAGATCGCAAGTCATTCAAACTTAACCTACTTATATTTTCTAGTTGACATTAGACTACGAATGGGAACCAAGGCGTATTTATACAGGTGATAGCAGCAGAGCAAAAACAAATTCGGCAACAACAAAATACAAGTAATTTTTTGAATGGTGATCCATACTGTCAAAGCGGGATTTGACAGTTTCGGTTACTTTTGAATGAAAAAAATTTCAGTCAGCTGGGCTCCTGCTATCACCTTTATAAATACGCCTTGATGGGAACATGATTTCGTAAACTTAAAATTTTCGAAAGAGGTAGTTGTCAAATGAACTGTCATAGACATTTACTATTAATATACTGACATACCATCATGAATGGTTTCATGCGTGAACGCTACCCAATTAACCATAAAAATCTCAAGTCATCTTTAAGTTACGCGAATCGATGACTGGTTTTTCAAAGTAAAATTGGTAGCGTTTTTCACGCGTCAACCTATTCATGATGATTTGCCATAGTATGCTGATCATAAGTGTCAAAACGTGACAGTTCGTTTGGCAGCCGTGGCAGTCCTTTCGAAAGTACTATCTAAGTTAAAAACACCCTATATTAAATTATTCACATTAGAAAGAGAAATCCATAATAACCAGTAACGACATAATGTTTGATATTGATGAATATAGAAAAATATGAATAAAATTTACCTTTTTGCAGAATCAGCTTTGCTAAGATCTAAGCGATCAGTGTTAATTGAAAATCCAACTCGGAAGGCCTTACCATCCTCCAATAGAACGCCAATATGATTAGGTCCAATCACAACATCTTTAACCGGAATTTTAAGCTGTTCGAATATACGGTGTGTTCCGAATCCGAACTTATTGACTTTATCGGATACCTCTCTAAGTCTGTAAAAAAGTAAATGTTTATACAAGTTTAAGATCTTTTTGATATTTGATTATTTAATAATTATGCTATAGGTCAGTTTTTTATATTTTTGTTTTTATTATTTAAACTGCGTTCGAAACGAAATTGTTAGCCTATTTTGCACAGTAACAAGAAATATAGAAATACGTAAAAAATTAATTACTTGATTATTATAGCCATCATTTCATTGTCATTGGTGCAATTTTTTCGAATTTATCCATATGCCAAAGGCTTCGAGATGGAACTCTAAGAACTCTAGAAGTTTATGACACCTATGCAAACTTCATAAACATACAAAGAGGCTATTGAAAGTAATCAGAGAGTTGAATGGATAGATGTCATGCAGTCTGAATTCAATTCATTAATGGAAAATCAAACATTGATTCTTAAAAACTTACATAAAGCACTTCCTGCAAAATGGGTGTACCGAATTAAGTCGAATCCTGATGAAAGCGTTGACAAATATAAAGCTAGGCTAGTCATTAAAGGGTATAACCAGAAGAAAAGAGTCGACTATGAGAAAAAGTTTACTCCAGTTGTAAGAATGACAATCATACGTTTGCTTTTAAGAATAGCTGCCTTTCTTTACGGCGAATTAGCAGAACTTATTTACATGAAATAGCCTGAATGATTTGATGTCGACTCAGAATTTGTCGAAAGAATTTAGTGAAAAACAATAAGGTTTCCTCAATTATTTCAATTTCGTTGGTTTCCACTTCGATTATGAACGACAGTTTAACTGCAACCATGAGATTTCTAGCAACGGGACGGATATCTCCGAATCTACATAGCCAAAAAAAGTCAAATGTTATGCAAGTTTTTTGACCAAACTTTTGATGAAAACTCGTATTTTTGAAAACTGCTGCCATTGTTACAAAAAATCCTACGATCGACGGATAGCCTTAACCTTCCTGAATAAGAAAATATTTTGTTTGAAATTTTCAGATGAAGGGTTTGATCGCACTTGACGGCCTCATTTTGTAGCTTTTCCAATTCTTTGATATTGTCAAAAGTCCTCTATATATATATGACCAATAAAAGTTTTTTCCTAAGTTTTATAATTGCCGCACAATAAAAATTCCGGGTGGTGTAACCCTTAAAACTACTACTACGGTATTGCTACAGAACAGAATTTGTTTCAGTTAAACTGCATAATTGGGTTGAACTGAGACAAACTTACATCTTTAACTGTCAATTTCAAATGCACATAATACTAGCAGTTTAAACTATTCGTGTATACTTTACGATCGAATTGTTTTCAATCTACATTATAAGTTCGCAACAGAAAAATTAGAATATTATCTTGACATACTCTACAAATTCTCCACAGGTATAAGAATTTGGAAGATCTTGCACCAACATTTCTCTGTTTAAGAAGTACAAATTTTGGAAAATATAGCCCGTTTTGGACATAACAAGGGGAGATCATTTTTAGCACCGCCGAAGACCGGCAATGCAGTCTGCACATACCCAAGAACAGAAAATCTTTAAGCAACACAGAAAATGCTATTGATATTCGTAGACGGTTTTGTATATATCCAAGAGGAGAAAATTTCTAAAAACATGGCCGATGTTAGTCAACGTAGAAAACTACTAGTTCACATATCCAGTTCGTACGTACGCTGGGCATCAGTTCAAAAAAAAACACATTTTACAATCGACGGTTGACAACATATTATCTTTCCTTCGACACCCATAAAGTAACAGTTGGCGTACCAATTTTTTAAATTATTATATTTTTAAACTCTAGACCTAATCAAATAAGAAATCTGGCTGTCGGCCTTAAAACAGATTTGTTCTTTTATTTATTGCACAGAAATAAATATTTTTTAAAATTCTTTGGCTTCTGCAAACAGAAATAATGTAGTCGGAAAAAGCAACCATATATATGGGTACATATGGTTGAGATGCACACCAGCACTAACCATTTGCTTTCGCTACATATAGTTATTTTTTCTTGTTCCTGCAGGGTCCTGTAGCTTTTAATACTATCGCATACATGCCAAACTATTGTGAACTCACCTGTCAATAAATTGTTCGTCTGTTCCAGGGAGCGGTTGCAAAACGAATTGCATTGAAGCCATCTTTATAAATACAAGTTTTTGATATCCAAGCAGGAATAATATAATTCATTTAAATTCAACTTATCCCTCCGATTTGCATTCGAATGTTCTTCGTAATATAACACCAGGAAATGTATGAAGAAAACACGAGCAGTAGTGTGTCCGTATTTACGACACGGTTGCAAAAAAAAACTCAAATCAGATGTACTGATTTCTTCCCAATGAAATATACTTCATAGTGTTTTTCATAAACTAAATAAAAATATTAATCTAAACCAGTAATATAAATTCGACAAAAAAACAATGTACTTCCAGTCACAAGCAATGTGAATACTTTGTTTGCTACAGTTCAGTACTATATTTAACACCTCTTCATTGTAGTGCTCTAGTGATGGGTAAATCATTTTAGTTGAAAATTGATTTAGGCTTGTTAAAAACATTTTTTTATAATCGAATTTAACGAAAATGACTGAAATCGATTTTTATAACTATATTCCAGTTCGATTGGCATTGTACAATAATAGGCCTGTTCGATTGGGCTTACTAGCTTACAATAAAGAGACTTGATAAGGTGGCAACGATGCTACACATTGGTTTTTCTTAAATGGATTAACAAGAAAAATCTGGCAACACAACTAAGAGAGTAAGTAGTAAGCTACTTTCGAGTAAATTCCATACAAAAATTTAGCTAGTAAGCCCAATCGAACAGGCCTATTAATTAAAAATATTAAGTCTATTTGTACGAAAACAAGACTAGAAAATTATAAAGAAGGTACACCAAAAATTTCAATTTAGGAAAATTGAACGTGACTGAATTTAGTACGTATCGACACAATCAGCTTTTGTGTAGTGACATGATTCTTTATCTATCATGATTGATTCATTTATCTAGCTCTTTAAATACAAAATTTTGGGATTTTGGAGTACACAGTAATGTTATTGGACCTGAAGATTAATAAAAATATATAATATATATATCAACTCAATGAAACGAGGTTGTGCAGCAGTAACAATAAATAAAGAAAGTACAACTAAGTATTAAATTCAAAAATATCGTTATTTAAGTTATTATTTAAAAAATCGTTAAAATAAAAACTAACTATTTTTAGTTTTTTATAGCACTGCTATTTTTTGACTATACTCATTGTTGACATAAATGGTACTAAAGACTTAAACTCAAAATTACAAACACTATTTTTTATTTAAATCCCATACACCGTAAAAACTTTTAAGGTATTCGAAGTAAAACTAATATTTTTCTTTGTCGATATTTTTTATCGTCGCTATTTTTTGACAGCAGCTGTATAAAATAAGTCTAAAAATAGATAAATAGCTAAACAATAATAATGCAAAATTGAATGATTTAAAACATTTAACACACGGTTTTAATTTTTGCTTACTATCTACAAAGTGTGAAACAATAGGCGTGTTCGATTGGGCTTACTAGCTTACGATTAAGAGACTTGATAAGGTGGCATCATTGTTGCCCATTGGCTTATCTTAAATGGATCAACAAGAAAAATGTGGGAACAACGCTAAGAGAGTAGCAAGCTACTTTCTTGTTAAGCGAGTAAATCCCATACAAAAATTAGGCTAGTAACCCAATCGAACAGGCCTAATAAATTTCACCGTTTCTCGATATGTGAGTAAAAACTATATCTGTAATTACTTTTTCAGACTACATGCGAAATCAAGCGATTTCAGCTCAAGGTCAATGTAGAAATGTCATATTTGTAGAGGATCTGACATTTGTATATCTGCCTTTTTCAGCTATAAGTCAATGCGAAAAACGGCGACGTATTGTTGGAACTCTCCAGTCAGCTGTCAGTCTAAGAAGTAAGTGTTTCACCTCTTGTGAAGCATATTTCTATCGTTGCTTTTTAGAGAATTTCCATGTACTTTCCGTTTTTTTCAAACTTTGAACAAACAACATAAAAATGAACAGCTAAGTTAGCGCAGCATTGCTATTTTATTCTCATTTCACAGTTGACAATTAAATCAATGAGAAAAGCAAAATGTTTAATCGGCGCTTTATCGCTTCGAAAAACTAATGCCCTGGTTAGTTAATTGCCACTTTAATCGGACTACGAGAAAATGGCTCTAAAGGCCAAAACGCAATGAGCAAAATATACGTATACATATGTACTTCTAAAAATGTATGTTTCGAACAAATTTGAAATGTATGTACACATATGAGCATGCATACCTAATCTATGATACATACAAAAAGTGGGTGAACCTTTTTGTGAGTGCTTTCTATGTGTCTTGCAAACAACAAAAGTATGTATGACGCACACATGCCAGATATCAGAGAAAGGTGCCGAGGTGGCGCAAGTGTGCTGCGCGCCGCAGCCGATTAGTACGGCTGAAATCATATGTTAAAGACATTTTGATCTTTTTTAATCAGACAACATCTGAACCGATCAGACGCATTTTCAGTGCAAAGAAGTTTTCTTTAAGTAAAAGTTTTAAAATAAAATTATAACCGCTTGCAGGCATCCAAATTGCATTATTGTGCAGCTAAGATGCCTGATACTTTGCATCCTGACATGGAATGTGCCGTTGTTGAAGAATGGGTGGCTTCTCGGCGGCATTCGACGGGGAAGTTAAACGAACACACAACCATACAAACAAGCACATCAAAAACAAACGAGCATCAAAATGCAACGGCTCCGAAGTATAGTTTCGTCAATCAATGTAGACATTTCTGACCTACACGCAGAAAAATAACTTGTGTAGAAATACCTTATTCAACTTTGTAAATCTTTTTTTATATAGAGTTGACAGAAGTCATACAAGTAAATGCTAAATTTCCCTCGAACATGTGTAAATTACACATGTGCTTCTTTTGTCTAAATAACCAAGTTTACTTGGTAGGTGTTCAGTGCTTATGTACCTTAAAATATTCCACCATGTTCTTTTTCCCAATTAGAAATTTGTAGCTTTTACACAAGTTTCTTTGGTAAAATCAATTAGTTAGTTGGATAATGATGTAAGTGTGAATATGTAAGTTCACAATTTCATGAATTTTGTAGCAGATACTTTTTCAAAGTGAATTTCGACGATTAGAATTACAAGGAAATCAAAGCAACGGAACAGAAGAAGCAACAGGCGAAGATGTAAGTATTGTGAAATTAAAATTTATTTATTTTTTCAATCGCAAAATGAAGATCGATTAATCTTTTAATTTATTAATATCAATTTTAGCTACATTTTTGAAGTCTATATTATATGATGTTCTCCTTCAATTAATGTCAAGGAAGGAATTGTTGGTGCAACATTATGCAGTCTCGACAAGTGATACCGAAAATGATTACGGCAGCAGTGATATTTATGCACTACGCACAACAAGATTTGGTTATCTACCCATGGTGCTGGGACATATTTTGTCTTTAGTAATGAAACCAACAGCGGGCCTCTGGTATCGATTGTTGTCAAAGACAGTGCGTGTTTGGGGATAATAGAAAAGCGTACAATTATAACAAGGTAGGCGTGGCTGCGTGGTTTCTCCAAAAGTTTATTTCGTCATTATTAATTTAATCCTTTTATGATTGACAGTTCACATACTGCAGGGGTGCCCGTGGTTGTGCTTCAGCAACATATTGGATTGGGCTTACTAGCTTAATTTTTGTATGCAATTTACTCGCTTAACAAGAAAGTAGCTTACTACTCGCTTAGTGTTGTTGCCAGATTTTTGTTGTTGATCCATTTAAGAAAAACCAATGGGTAACAATGATGCCACCTTATCAAGTATCTTAATCATAAACTAGTAAGCCCAATCCACGGCAGCAACCACCACCACCACTACACCATCAATATTGATCAACGAATTACTGTTTTTGAGAACGATATACAACTGAAACCACAAACCTATATTGTTGCTGTTAACTCATCGCAACCAAGAGCAGCTACAACAACAGCATCATCAGCCTAAGCTGTACGTCGATGCCCACACCAGTAGCAATGACAACAGCAACCCCACCAAAAACAACAGAAGCATCAAAGAAAAAAACAGTCTTAATATCATATGAGCATAATATTTAAAATAAACATTTTTTGTTTCCGGACGGAAGAACAAAAAGCTAAATAATTAAGTCATCTTCGTTTTTATTTGGGTGGAAAATAGAAAATCAATAAAAAGATTTAGGTCTTTCATATTCTTAAATTTAGTTAAAAAACATTCCAAATTAGATAAATGAAACATGACGTTGGATTACTTATGTTCTATCAATTTGTACATTTATTTCTTTATTTTGAAATACAGCCAAAACATACAAGGTAATTTTACACAAGTTTTATTGTAAAGGGTGATAGGAAAGTTTTTCAAAAAAAAAACAAACACATAAAATTCAGAAAAATGCATGAAATCTTTATTTGAATCGATAGTACGGTCCATATAATTAAATGTTTGAAGATTATTTCATGCAAATGTTGACCTTGATTGCGCCTCAAAGGGTCCATCTGCTTAGTCCAATTTTGGCATTTCCATGTTTTTGAGTAACATAGGCCCAATTGCTGCGAACGGCGACGAATCGATAATTGATGGTCATCATTAACACTGGCCGAAACAGCTGCTATATTTTCTTCAGGTTGCACTCTACGTAAGCGTGTTGGTGGTTTAATGTCCAACAATGTAAATTTGGTGCGAAATTTAATCACAATAGCCCGAATAACCGCTTCAGTGGGTCGATTAAACTGACCATAAAATGGAAGCGCGCGATGAACTTTCTTAACAGAGCACGCATTTTGATAATAAAATTCAATAATTTGCAAGCGTTGTTCGTTTGTAAGACGATTCATGGTTAAATTATAGACCAAACTGAAGATGTTTAACAGTGAAACAAAACACGAAACGTGCGTCTGCTGTTTAAACCAGTGTTGCCAAAAAAGATAATAGCTAAAAAATCACCCTTTATAACTGGAAGTAGTTTTTTTGGTACCAACTTACCCAAGTGTCGTATTTCACATAAGAATCTTAGGTAAATTGTACGCTTTTCTTGTATGATTTCTCACATTTTTTCTTTGCGTGTAACAGACAGATTGTAAAACCATTGTTCCAGATGATCAGAATAGATATGGTATCCTGGGTATTCTTGGGGATATTGATATAAAGTGACCCATCCATATAACTCTCAAAGAACTCCCATCAACAAGCTGGAGGCGCACAAAACAAATGCAAAATCATGGTGTCCCCCATTTTTTGTTTACAACGTAAACATTAAATCTTTGGTTGACGAACAAAAATACCCGAATTTTCATTCAAGGTAAAGAATTAAAACCAGAGTAAAAGTAAACTTTATTTTGCAGATGCCTCTGTACACACGTCAATGATGAATATTCTTAGAGCCAAAAATGTGTATTCATATTCGTTCGCCCCAAGGGAACTCAAACAAGTGTGATTAGTTTTACGCGGTTTACATGCGGATACTCAAATCAAACAAATCAAACTTGAAATGGACAAACTTGCCTCTGACGCTGTGTCAAACATTTCAACATTTAAAATACCTCATTCCATAAAGAAAAACATGGGCACAGGACTTTTCCTGGTTTCTCTGCTCCCCGTCAAAAAAACTTAGTGACGTTACATATATTCGTGGTTTACTAAACCAATCAGTAACGTGGGAAAACCCAAAAAAGAAGGATGGGGAAATTAATTGCCATAGATGTCACGAAATTGTAATTCACCATATAACTGCGTCAAATGCAATCAAGAACATTCTCCAAGAGAATGCTATCAAGAACATTCTCCAAGAGAATGCTATCAAGAACATTCTCCAAGAGAATGCAATCAAGAACATTCTCCAAGAGAATGTCGCACTGATTCTTCAGAGCCATACTGTGTTAATTGCGATGAGACAGGGCAACCAGCAAATTGGAAAGGCTTTGGAGAAAAAAAACATATCAAAAAATAACGTCAGAGCAATTACTGCATCCATTACGTCACCTGGGAAAACTTTTGCGAATCTTTTCCAAACTCGCACATCACAACAAACCTCTCAACAAAAGCCTTCAGTAGTAGAAGAATTCATGAAACTCGCCAGTTATTTTTTGGAGCCAGAACAGCTACTCTGGAACAAGAAATTAATTAGGGTTTTCACTCTTGGTAGCAAATGGGTAGATCTTGCTACACCACAACAATAAAATACAAAGAAACGTAATTTGCTAGGGTCTGTGTCATTTGCAATACTAGGACTGTTTTTCTTTAAGCCGGGATAACAAGCTGCGATAACAAAAACCTTAATAAAAAATAATTTTTTGCTCAAAATAAAAATTATTTTTTTACATTGTCGCCAACTACAATATAAATATATGTATCAAAAGAAATTTTCAAAAAAATTTCAAAAATTTTATTTAGATTTTTGTTATCGCAGCTTAGTTATCCAGTCTTAAAGAAAAACAGCCACTAAAACTGATAGGATCAATCTATATTCCTTGCAACCATCCTAGGCAGCGCCTGCTTACAGATTTAGACAAACTCCTTAAATGTGCGGTAACTATGATGGTGTCATTTTTGGGAGGAGATCTGAACTCAAAAAATCCAGATTGGGGTTATAGTTTAGATAATTCTAATGACAATATTCTAAAAAATTACTTCCTCGTCAGTGCGCATCTCATAGACAGAGATCATACACATTTTATGATTTCAACTACATCAACTTTCTCCGATCACTTCCCTATTAAACTGAAACTGAAAATTCAATCATCAGGCCTCATTGGGAAAACACCAAGAATTTTCACTTCTTACAAAACACCAATTGGGCAAACTTGCGCCTTGATATGGATGATGCATCTCGCCGTATATTACCAACAGTTAATATAAACTTGGAAGATCATTTCAGATACAATTAGCAGCGATTTTAACAACGCGCTTACATCGATTCATGACGTCCACTCTCAAAATCTGGAGCTTAGAGGAGGAAAATTTCCACTATCGGAAAAACCGGCAGAAGCGTAAACTGATTTTTCACAGGTCCGGGAATAGAAATAGCCGTGAATACAAAATACGCCAAGATTTTTACCATAAAAAGAAGCCAGATAGTGTTGTTGTATCAGATTATCAGATATCGTCCAATTACACTGTTGCCCAAAATCGGAAAATTTTTTGAATTCGTGCTGAAAGAAAAAATAGACATAGATAGAATTCGCCATATCCCCAATCTCAAATTTCCAATTTGGATTTAAAAAAATGTCACTCGACTCAGCTGTGTCGCTGTGGAACTGGGTCTGATAAATAGAGTGTTGTCTCAGGGGAGTGTCTTGGCCCCCTATCCAACGATTGCTTAATCTACGCGCACAGTACTTCACCGTCACAAGCACTAAATCAAGCAGCTTCTCACCTAAATCTCATCAGCGATTATTACAAAACCTTTGGGATAAAAATCAATATTGCGAAAAGTATAGCCATCAGGAATGGTTCAGGAAAATGTCACAGAACTGTGGTCCCCAAAGCAAAACCCTACGCCTCTCGTTTGATTGAATAGAAATCCCATTTACTTCAAATTTTAAATACAAGAACATACTTTGGTGTGGCTCGGCATACTTATAATTATAATTATAAGTATATATATTTAAATATACGTATATATAATTATATAATTGTAATTATATAATTATAAACATAATTATAAGCAAAGCTCTTTTCGACATACCAAAACTTACCTTTGGTAAAGCCCTGGTAGAATGGTGCAGAAGAAATGGGCACGATCTGGTACTCGGAGGCGATGCAAATGCGCACCACACCCTTTGGGGCTGCACCGACATCAACAAGAGAGGTGAGTCACTTTTTGATTACATTATATCCACTGATTTAATTATATGTAACAAGGGCAATAGGCCGACGTTCTATAACAGAATTAGGGAACACGTTGTAGATATAACTTTAGTTTCAAATAGTCAATCGATAAGAATCTCAAATTGGGTGGTATCTACAGGGTGGTATCTCGGATCATTTTAGAATACACTTCAATATTAAAAGACTGACTCTTCAGTAATCTTATGCAGTCATTGCCACCCCCGGATGGAGAGATTAATGACGTGAGTGAACTGGAGGGGCAGTTGATCTATTGACACTTTCCCTTTCAGAATCCTTCAATCCGAGAGCGCCGGGCTCTCCGAAAGGTCAACCAAACCTGGTGGACACCGGAGATCAGAGCACTCAGGAAGGAAAATAGGAGACTCTTTAACAGGGCGAAAAGGGAATTAACTCCAGAAAGCTGGAACGACTATAAAGAAGTCTTTAACGACTTCAAGAAAGAAATCAAAAAGCGAAATGGAAATCTTGGTGGGAAAAATAAACAATAACAAGACAAAAGATTAAAGATCCATCAGTCTATCATCGTTTTTACTAAAAACAATGGATAGTCTGCTAGACCTCCATGTTAGGGAGAAACTAAAACCAGACGATTTCAGTGGGGCACAACACGCATACCTCAAAGAACGGTCAGTGGAACCGGCACTATGATCTCACCGATGCTTTGGAACCTTGTGATAAATGAAATCCTACCTGATCTCATCTCATTTAAATTAGATTTCGCATGCAGTGTGACATTTTTTCTTTGCGTGTTGTCACACTGCATGCGAAATCTAGTTTAAATGACATAAGGTCGATTTACAAATGACAGATTCCATACAAATGTAACATTTGAAAATTGACCTTATGTCATTTAAACTAGATTTCGCATGCAGTGTAACAAGGGTATGAGGCAATTGTTACAACGCTCTGCAATCAAACTTTTTTGGAGAGGCCTTTATATATAGTGTGGTGTAATCGATTACAATTTTATCGAGAACACTGGTCGATTTCCATGTATATTTGTTGGTGACTTAAACATAGCTTTTTTAGTAATATCGGTATTTCTCGAGCTTAATACAATTATAGAATCTTGCGACTTCAAAAATTGTCATACATTTGTAACTCGAGCTGATCACAATTGTATCTTCTGCCGAATAGATTCTCAAGTTCAAGAGTGTGATATACATGAAACTGTACAAATTCATTCTAACTATGATAAAGTAAGAGATCACATTTGTAAAATCCTTCAGTTATCTAGTTTATCTAGAAACCAGTGAAGAGACTTATAGAGATTATAGTATGTTTATCAAATGTTATTTCTTGTGCAACGACAGAGACGAGGAAAAGAAGTTTGTTAAACTATAAAATATCACCTTGAATAAATGCAAATTTGCAATAGCTGATAAAACGAAAAATAAACTTCTGAAAATAAGGCGGCGAGGATCCACTGTAGGTGTAGATATGCTTTTGAAACGTGATCTTGAAAGATCATTGTGGCCAGTATATGAATGATACATGATCAATATAAATCTGAAAAAATCAATCAGTATTTTATAAACTGCGTACATGATTTGCGACGGCAATTTGACTTCAGTGCTGGGGAGAGTTGTAACATCTTTTCAAAATGTACTTAAATGATATAACATAACATTGGGCTGCATGGTGAAGCGCTAACAGTTTTACCAATATGTGGTTTGTACATGATGTAGCTGCTAATTTATGTATATAAAGTTTTGCATAACATTAGAAACCATACAATTCAATTTCAACAGAGCCAGCATAACTTCAATAGCAGACATGTATCAGATTTTCGTGTGAGTAAATGCCGTCTGGAAACCACAAAACAAAGAGTTGAATATAAAGGTAGTTTGGCATATAACAGTTTGCCAACATTCTTAAGAAATTCTGAATCAATTTTACTTGTTGTAAAACAATTAAATGCTTCTAATATAGGTTTAATATAGATTTAATTATGAATATAATTTTTAAAAATTAATTTATTTAAACTTTTTTCTTTATAAAGTTGTTACTGATGTAAATATGTTGCCAGATAGCCTCGGATATTATTAATTGTAAAAAATTTATTAAGTTCTTGAGGGCAGAAAATGCTTGAAGTGGAGCGATAAATCACATTTTGCTAAGGACTGTCCCGAAAAACAATAAAAATGATTTAAATGTAAAGGTTCAGAGGCCACAATGGGGTAGAGTGATAGAAATCAGGCCAATATGATACAGAAAGATTCGAATCTCTTTTTCAAGGACGAAACTATTCGGGGTAAGATATTGACGGCTCTTATTGATACAGGATGCGACATTTGCATTATGCGCTTTGACATATTGTTCCTTTTGGATGAAGTGAATTTTGTGCCTGAGAGAGTTGTTTTGCATGCATAGGTGAACGCTACAAACGCAACTATCGATGATTTACAGTTTAACATATGATGATTTACAATATATCGTTGCTGAACGAGACGTTAAACATCAGGTTAATGTAGGTTGAGAACTGAGATGATTTTGAAAAATGAGGTCACTTTCCGAGAACTCTCTGGGAGGAATTATTTATTGGAGGAATTTGACAGTATCTGTTTGAATATGGAATTGAGCGACAAGAGCAGGACGTTGATTTGGATCATCTTGATGTAAAGACTCGTGTTAACGTCGAAGAAATGTTGTACAATATAAGCCCGAGAAGAACGTTGGACAACGATACTCCAAACTATCAGCGACCTAAGCGGGTACCTTTCGCTGATAAAACCATAGTAGATAGACAGATTACCCAATGGTTGGATGAGAAGATCAAACTACCAATCATCATACTACAGTGAAATTCCCCTAACTCGAATCGCCTAGGGAACGACAAAACACTTCGAGTTAGGGAAAATTCGAGTTATGGAAATTAAACATTTTTTAAAACTCTCTTACTCATGTTGTCGACTGAAGCGCTAGCGATTCACTAAAATTCACAGCTCTAAAAACTCGCATATCAATTTTGTAACTGTAATTCTCAATTTTTAGCCGTCATATTGTCGCCACCTACGGTTGAGAAATTAAAGCAGTGATGGGCACACGCATACTATCATATTTTAAGCAGCAGAGAACAAAACGCGGCTTACGCCCGAAAAATATTCCATGTTTCAAAAGTATAACAAGCAATTAAATGAAAGTAACACATAAAACATGTTGATTTGAGTGCACACACAAAACTACGCAGCGAACGAAGCCACACGATGTGTACATGTGTCTCTCCGTGACAGAAGCAGCATTTTCATTCCTATGCACTGTGCATAGGAAAAGAGAGCGGTGCCCATCACTTCGCAAAGAAGTGCCACCAAAATATGTATGTATGTACTACTTATTAACGAGAAAACAATATTAAAATTAGCAAAACAAAAAATTCGAGTTACGGGAATAAACTCAAATAGTAAGTGTCACAAATTGTATCAGTTTTTAATTCGACTTACAGAAAAGTTCGAGTTAGGGGAAATTCGACATACGGAGAAAAACACATAAGAAAAAGCTATTGAGAATCCAAGATTCGTACATAACAGTTCGAGTTAGGGAAAAATTCGAGTTAGGGGACTTCGAGTTAGGGGAATTTCACTGTACTATGTTGCCATTATCGAAAATTGATCGAGAATATTGTTCTGGCTCATTTTCCAATGTCGTTGATAGATGAGGTACACAATTGATCGTAAATTGTACAAAGTTGTTGAATTGCTCAATCAATATTGACTATGGAATGAATATTATAATTTATTTAGTAGTTTTATTAGTCGGGATATTTTGCAATACAGCAAAAAATGTACGAGTTCGCATTGAAACTACTACAGGAAGCTATAAATATACAGTACCTGTATAAATATACAGTACCTGTATAAATATACAGTACCTGTATTACTTATGAATATTACAAGGTGGTTCAATTTTAATACTTCGATTCGATTTCGGTTGTTTTATAATTTGCTCATTGCTCTACAATTAATTGAAAGCTTTCTTAATGTTTGGATTAAGTCTTGTTAAGAACTTAATAGGCAAATGCGATAATTTAAAAATTAGTTCCAGATATTTATCTTTTTTTCTGGCCAAGTAGTCACTTTTTGCGCATTGTTCTCGGGTATTCCCATTCAGGACACGGTGTCCATTTTCGAGGTCGACTTTAGGAACGAGATGAGGGAATCCACTCACTCCAAATTATGTACGTCCTGCACAAGGAATGCAAAAATTCAATCTTAAATTTGCTTAAAATTTAAAGACAAGAAGTTTGCGAATTCCCAGTCGAAGGATGAACACAAAGGGAGAACAACTGAGAACTACGCTTTCTCCCTGAAGGTTCCCCTGTGTGATACAGAATTGTTCAACGGTGGTTATGATTAGAGTAATCAAACCCGAGACCGAAAACCGGGTCAACCGGGTTTTTCATCTGAGACCGATCGTCGGTTTTAGGAAAACCGGTTTTTTTACGTCGGTCTCAACCGGTTTTTCATTTTCAAAAAAGTCTGTTTCGGTGGTAATTTGTTTATAATATGCTACTTTTTATATTATCACAAGCATCAGAAAACGTTTTTATTAGGAACAGCAAATTAACTAAAAACAGCAATACTGTGAGTCTAAAATGGCGATCTTCTTCCTAGATTTCAAATGCATTTCTTATTGGCTGACGAAAAATCGACGCCGTTGACCATTTGCCGCTGCGGATGTCGACCAACCATACATATAAGAATATATGTGATTATTTTTAGAGGTGTTTTCAGGAGCGTTTAGCTCACAGACGGTTTGGTCCAAGGACGAAAAATTTTGCATATCATTATTAAATAATAATTTCTGGGGATGACCGCAGCATCTAGGCCTTGTATCCAAAATAATGTGTGTCCAAAAATAATTATTTAATATAAAACTTATGACGTATTTTTCAATTTTATATATTTTAGCTTATTTTATTCTCTACAACATATCAGAATCGCAGAATGGGGTATTTGGTCCAGAAAAAATAGCTGTTTTTCAAAACGATTTCAGCAAGACAAAATGTTTGTTTTTACGGTGTTCACACCTGTTCCAAACTGATATTTTAGAATAATAGAATAGGTTGACGTGTTATTAAAAAATAAAATATTATTAAAAAATGATTTTTTGGCAATGGACCAAAATGATCCTAATTCTGGCAGGAATGTTTAGAGTCATTTTCTAAAGATGTCAGTGAATATGATTATGATGTCAGAATTGTCCTATCCCCAAAAACGAGTATGCACAATGGGTCATTTTTTACTGTTTCATGAAAACCCGAAAAAAAACCCGGTCCGACCGGTTTTTTACAAAAACAAAACCGGGTTTTTGAAATCACGGTTTTCGAGAAACCCGAAAACCCGCAGATAAACCGGGTTTTTATCACTCTAGTTATTATAAATGGCCATGTTTCAGAGACATGTTCTCTGCCATTTACGGTAATCACACAAAATTGTCACCATCCCAAAAACTGTTTCATCTGAAGGCCGAAACCCGTGGGGAAGCCAATCAAATTGTAAAAAGATTTGATTTACTGACGCTAACTATCAAATGCCGTGTAATGCTCTGAAACAATGATGCGAGAACAGAATCTCGATTAATCACCAATTGAGGATATCTTCGATTTGGAGGTGGTGCTAAAATAGCAAACAGTTTTTTGCTGTTTTTTCGGAACAAAATTATACTCATATATTGAAAAGAAAATTATATCATGAAAGAAAAATACGTTATCTTGAAACTTTAAGCATATGTATTAGGGTTTGCATCCCGGGAATTCACACATTTTTAATTTTCGTAACCCGGGAAATTCTTACGGGAATCCCACGGGAATTCAGTAGAAAATTTTACATATTTCTTCGCATATTTTCCATCAGTTCCACAATAAAATTAAAAATGTTTTATAAAAATTTAGATCACATAGCTTTTAATCAGGTATGTCAAATAATGCATTTGGATGACAAAATATTTTTAAGCTGCGTTAGGATTTAGACTCAAAATCCACATTTTCGGATTTTTCCTCCATATGAAACATTAAAATCCGGGAAATGTAAATTTTGGGCGTGTATCCGAACGCCAAATATAAATAATTTGAAGACCAGACAAAGAACAAACATTTCATTTATTGCTATTAATGTGAATGATCGATCTCCATCGCCTCCACATTTTCTAATCAAATAAGAAATATGTGATCTTTAATTAATTTTGAAACTTGAAAAGATGTTTGAATTGATCTCACATTGCCCTATATTATATATATTCTGTAACAGCTTCGTTGTGAAATATATATTTATTTTACTTTAATAAAATGTGAATGTTTCATTGCAAAAAATAAGCTTAACTCATGGAAAACAGTATGTTGACGATTTCCCGTGCTGTCCCGGGATCCCGGGAAATTGAAAAAATAATTCCCGTTTCCCGGGAAATAAAAAGTACGGGAAAATGCAAACCCTAATATGTATAGAACAGTATGACATATAAATACAATGAAACGAAGAGCAAATCTTATTTTTAAAATTGTTATGTTTTTTAATTAAAAATTCCTATTCTTCTCCTTAACCATCATTTTCATAACAGTGTTTAAAAAATACACATTCAAATAACTCTTAAAAGAGTTAACATTTTATGATTTGTTGTACATATAATACAAATTATCTCGAACACTAAAAAATTCTAATTTTTTTACAAAATATACGTTGTATGCTATATTAACGATTATAATAATATTTTTCAGAAATATCTATCTTATTTAGTATGTTTTCTAACATATCGTATTAATATGGTTATCTTCGAAAGGATTCTCTATATATAAACTTTTAAATTGAGCTATTCTGCACACACTAACCCACTGCAAGCCAATTGAATATATTAACAATACCTTTAGAAATAATTTTATTGCATGTAACTTATTATTACCTGAAAGATATTTTTATTATAGTCATATTGTCACGAGCTAATAGAAATTGAAGTTCCGTCAGTCTGAATGGCGTTTAACTCCAGAACCCTCATTCTGTATCTTATTTTTATATTTTAATTAACAGCAGTAATTTTTAGCAGACTGCAAACTCTTCAGCAGTTTGAATGCTGATGCAAAACTGCAGATAAACTGTTGTTATGGCAGAAGACCTGCTTTAAGTGCCTGCTGATAGCAAACAATCTCTGCTGTTAATAACAGACATTTTTTCCTAGGGTACACCATAAATAATTGTTTATCGGTACTGATGACATACAATATATATGCCATTTCCTGGGATCCATTCTTGTGTTTTGGATTTCTACGAAATTACCAGAAGAGATATTGACTGCATGGGAAAATCCTGCATGCTAATCCTGACACGTTCCATATTGCTACGCAAGATAATGAACAACCTACTGTATCGAAGCGACATTATCAGTCCAGTCATATCCAATTTCACTTCTCAGTTAGGGGATGGCACGATTCTCGCTACTGCTTTAGTGGACTTGGAACATCTGGGGAACTGCATCACTATTAGTTCATTCATTGACCAAGGTTCTCAAGAGACATTTGTATCAAGTAGAATAATCAATCGACAAGAAAATCTTTTACAAATATAACCGGTCTTCGTGGCACTGTTCTCAAGAATTCGGCCAGAATTTGTAATGTCCATTTGAAGTCCAGAAAATCTACGATTTCTTTACGCCGACTACCGTCATTAGCCGAGTAACGAAAAAGCCACTACCAATGTTCTTTGTTGACTTAGACCCCAATCCCAATAATCTCGAAATTTATAATTTGCGATCATTTCATAATGCAATCATTGAGATTGTACCACCTAAGCATGTCGATGAAATCGTTCAATGCTTCAGATGCCAAGAATACGAAATCATATTGTAAAAAATAGTTTAGATGTGTAAAATGCGGCCTCGGACATGCTACGACTGAATGCCCAAAAACTCGCGATGCACCACCTAAGTGTGTTCACTGCTTAGGAAATCACACAGCTAACTACAAAGGATGTAAAGTGTATCAGGATATCAGAGTTACAAGCCGACTCCTAATTATTGGCGGCGGCGGCGCTACCCAAAATGGGTAGGCGGCGGCTTTCGGCTGATTTATCGGCTTGTTCTGTCATCCGATCACCCCCATTACGAAATGTATTTGCCAATTTTGGGAAAAGGGAAGGAACAATTTGTATTGGTTGGATAGATCGCGAGGAAATTACAATGCAAAAATGTCATGCATACAAAATTATTTTAGCCATATCTCCCGTGAAAATGAATATTTTGCAAAAATATTCAATTTATATTTTTTGTTTGCCGTCTACCAAAAATAACCATTTTTTTGTCGAAAAAGATCGATCTTCCAAAAAACATGGACCAATTTTAACCATATTAATTTTGTTCTATAAGTTGGCGTGTACTTTTACAATTTAAGCGTGAAGAGCTCTATTTACAATATTGGTGTCTTCGGTGAACCCCACTGAATTTTACCGACAAATTCTTTCGTAGAACATTTTAATTCTTAAATGTCCTTTTTGAAATGACGTTTTTTGATTTTATCGAAAAAAGCGTTAAGATCTTCCACGAAAATAATCCTCATACAATTCCACAATATAGTTCTGACAATAAGAATTCTCTCAGACATAATGCTGTAAATCAGAACTCAGACCAGTTGGATTGTAAGTTTATTCTTCAAAAATGCTCTACTCAATATGCCCTTTCAGAATTATAGAGTCGGCATTCTGTTCCATTCAAAAAGTCTTAATTTGTTGGGCAGTGTTTTTTTTTTGCAATTACAGATTTTCATTTGAGGCATATTTGACCAGATAACTTGAACATCATAATCCATAATCCTTCCACGAAAGAAGCACAATAATAAGGTTCATATTCCAAAAGTGTCCGAGCAGTGTAAATGTCCTAAATGTACATGTGACGAAGATCATCGTTGCGATATTTGTGTGTCCTACAAAAGAGTGGCCAAAATTAAACAACCATGAAAAGAAGCATAAGTGCACCATGACGATAAAGCCTCCGTCAGATCTAAAAAATATCGGCGGCGTGGTTGAAGTCGATGTGAGCCGATGAAAACTGCGGAGGCGCGGCCCGTGCAGAAACATGCGGCGGCGGCTAGTCGGCTCAAAATCGGTCGGCTTGTATCTCTGCAAGATATTATATCCAAGAGATCGAATAGAGGAAACAGATGAAATAATATGCAACCAAGCTACAATGCTGTAAGTAACAACGATAATCAGCATCAAAATATTTATAATATGTCTTACTCCGAGGCAATAAGAGGTACTGAACCTAGTCAAAACAATATTTTCCAAAGGCTAGAATCAATGCTCAGTAAACAAATTGATATGATGTCCATGATGATGAAAAAGTTATGCAATTAGACCTTATAGTTGCTGAATGGAATGCCAATGGGATATCAAATCATTTAAACGAAATTGATATATTTCTTTAACAAAATCTCATAGATATACTATTAGTAACTGAAACGTATTTTAATAGTAAATCATTCGCATACGCGGACAGCCAATCATCCGGATAATACAGCGCGTGGTGGTGCAGCAGTTATAATAAAAAGTAACATAAAATATGAAATAGCAGAACCAGTTTCAGAAAAATTCTTACAGGCCGCAGGCGTTAAGATAAAATGTCTATTGGCACATCGCGTCAATATATTTTCCACATGTGAGCAGTACGAACGTTTTTTTTTTTTTGGAAAACTTGGTAACAAATTTATAGTCGGTGGTGATTATAATGCTAAACATCCTTGGTGGGGATCACGTATGTCGAATCCCAAGGGAAAAGAATTGTACAAATGCGTTATGAAGAACAACTACAAAACTTTATCTACAGGACGACCAACCTATTGGCCCAGCGACCCCACAAAAATCCCTGAATTGTTGGATTTCGTAGTATATTCTGGCATACCCGACACATATTTTGACATTGCTACTTGTGAAGATCTTAGCTCAGACCATAGTCCTTTTATAGTTAACTATAGAACTACTCCTTGATTACGGGAAAACAACATAAACTGCTTACAAGTCGCACTACTGTTCTATATTTCAAAGATTGGATTGAAAATAATTTGAATCTAAATACCTCAATCAAGACTGGCGTTGACTTGGATGAAGCTGTTCAGTCCTTCATAAATTTGATTCACGAAGCCGCTTTTGTATCGACTCCTCAGGAAGAGAGTTTTTCTTCCAATGCGAGTTACAGCTGAAATTAAATATCTCATACGAACCAAGAGACGGTTAAGAAAAATTTGACAAAGAACAAGACATCCAGAAGATTAATCAAGCGGTCAGATTATTAAAACAACGTCTTATCGATTTTAAAAATGAATCAATTGGTGTATATTTAAGAAACCTGACACCATCTGGCAACAATGAACATAACTTGTGGAATGCCACAAAGTATCTTAAAAGGCCTACAAAAAGGAATATTCCAATTAAAAACATGAATGGATCTTGGTGTAGATCGGACAGAAGTAAGGCTGAGTCTTATAAACTCTTCCTGGAAGATACGTTCACCCCGTTTTCGTTTTGTAATGACTCGGAGGTAAAATAAATTGAAGTCGCGTGTCAAATGTCTAGACCAATTAAACCATTCAGAAACCGTGAGATTGAAAATGCAATAAAAAAACTGAATTGCATAAAGTCACCCGGATACGATAACATAGACTCGAAAGTAATAAAATCACTACCGAAAAAAGCTATTATATATACTACAGTGTTATTTAACGCTGTACTGAGATTGAGTTATTTCCCTACCCAATGGAAGTATAGTAAAATTATAATGGTATTAAAACCCAATAAACCCGAGAACGTCTTAACCTCATACCGGCCTATTATTCTTTTACCAATCTTTTCCAAATTATTCGAGAGAATATTTCAGAAACGGCTTCTTCCTATCATGAAAACTCAAAACATATTGCCAGAACATCAATTCGGTTTCCGACATAGTCATGGTACACCAGAGCGATGTCACCGAGTTGTTAAAGAAATTAGAGAGGCTTTGGAAAATAAGTGTTACTTCTTAGATGTAAAACAAGCTTTTGACCGTGTTTGGCACGAAGGACTATTATTCACGCTGAAACAATTACTGCCTGCAAATTTCTATTTGATTTTCAAATCCTATCTGCATGAAAGAAGATTTTATGTAAATGTGAATGATGACATGCCGACAAATAATGATGTGACAATTGCAACGTACGCTGACGACACAGCAATTTTAGCTTCCAATACGTCAAATATCGAAGCATCAGTTGTTGTACAAAGACAACTCAATCGAATGCAAAACTGGTTAACTAAGTGGTCCATGTTGAAAAATCAACACATGTTACATACACCCTAAAAAAGGAAGATTGCCCGCCCGTAGCCTTAAATGGGGTTTTAATCCCTAAATCGAACAGTGTAAAGTATCGGGGCATTATAATAGATCGGAGATTAACAACTTGATTTAAAGATGAAGAAAATGCATTGGTTACTTGGTTCTAACTCTAAGCATAGTTTGAGAAACAAAATTTTGCTCTACAAAGCAATTCTAAAGCCCGTGTGGACGTACGGTATCCAACATTGGGGTACCGCTAGTAATTCTAATATTAAAATATTGGAGATTTACCAATCAAAAACGCTTAGATCATTAGTTAATGCTCCATGGTTCTTTAAAAATTATAATATTCTAAATGACCTTGATATTCCTTCAATTAAAGAAGAAATAAATAGATATAGCTCCAATTATCTAATTATACTAATCTAATCATCCAAATCTACTAGCAATAACCTTGTTAGACGATAGTGATGAATTAAGGAGGCTCAAAAGACCTCATGTTCTTGATCTTCCCTTTCGGTAAGATTTAATTTAAGTAGATATAAGATTCTTTTGTTACTGATGTAAATTTTTAGTTTGCACTTATGTATGAAATATTATCTTTGGTTAAATTCAATGTAACTTAAAACATCTGTCATTATTTAAATAATTATAACATTTACTTATTATTTCTAACGAATGTAATAAAAAAATCTAATTCAGTGTGACAGCATGCGAAATCTAATTTAAATGACATAAAGTCGATTTTAAAATGTCAAATTTATGTGGTTTCTGGCATTTGAAAATCGACCTTATGTCATTTAAACTAGATTTTGCATGCAGTGTGAAAAGGCTATAATTTCCGATTGGATGTGTTGAATCAATTCGATTTTCAGATTTAGATTTTAAGCAGCTTACATACGCAATAATCAGAATTTGGCTTATTTATCAGCGGATCACGGTCAGTTACCACCTTTTCTACTTGGGCGACACATGTTTCACTGAATGAGGAAGCAAAGAAATTCTGGGAAATTGAGGAGGTATCAGATGGACCAAATTTGTCGGCTTCTGATCACTGGTGTTAACCGTTTTACAAAGATACTACCATATGCCGAAATGATGGGAAGTACGTCGTACGAAGGAAAGTTTCCCACTGGATACAACTCTGAGTTCTTCTAGACGGGCCGCATTAGGGTACTTTCGAATGGAAAATATCTTGGTGCTGAATTATCAAAGATGATATTTCCGATGACTACTGGTATTTTTCCCTTTATCTACCGCATCATGCAGCGATGAAGCCGGAAAGTAAATCCACCAAGGTACGTGTAGTATTCAACGCGTCAAAAGGACTAACGGTTTCTCTCTAAATGATGTACTTCATACTAGCCCTACACTCCAAAACGATTTGATGAATGTCATCCACCGATAACTAATGTTGAAATACGTGATCAATGGAAATATTCAAAAAATATAAATTTTTTAATGTATCCAAATGCTAGACGATGAACGGGATCATCAGTTTCAACGAATCCTATTCTGCAGCAACAAATATGTTGTTGTTCTGTGTGGAGGATACACTATCACTGAAGCCAAAGACTCTCTCAGAGAACTGACAGACTTGTTAGCATCAACAGGATTTCCGTTAAAAAAGATTACAGCAAATCATTTTAAAATACTTGAAAACATGCTACATAAATATATTTTAGACGAAGATTTCTTGATACTGGAAGATGCGAGTGACATAAAAACGTTGGTCATCAGATGGAATGTAATGTCTGATACGTTTTTTACAATGTCCACTATATTAACATTACTCCCGACTGTACTACCAAGCGAACCATCCTGTAAATTGTGGCAAAGTTGTTCAACACCGCTGTGTGGTTAGCACCAATAATAATCGTAGCGAAAATACTGCTGCAGCAGTTACCAATTTCTGACACAAACTGGGATGAAAAGGTAAAAACCATAACTGCCTTCCGTAATGGAATACGCAACCGAAAAGAAATCTATCAGTTTTCAGACCAAGGGGGTATTTTGGAACGTCATAAAATCGTACTTTATGCGTCATATGTTTTATTATTTGATTCGTACGTGTCAAAGATAGCGAAGTCATTCAGTATTTGAGAGACGAAGCTAACGGACGCTAAGCGCAACTTAATTTTCCGTTTTATTATATTAACTATCGTCGATCTTTTGTATTCATTAATAAATTTAAATAAATGAATGTGAGGGGCACTAGCAAATGCAAATACGAAGGCGAACGTTAACTCGCATTTTGCAACGGCTGTACCTGCACAACCTCAACCTCAAGAAACTGAAGTGATCAAGGTGATTCGATCCAATCATGACGGCAAGACATTTTGTTGAAAAAGTGGAACAATTTCAGAATACCTATCAATGAAGTGACGAAATTGTATTTGTAGTGTATGCACACTTTTGTACATTACGGTACATAATTCTTGTACATACAGTACATGTCAAATTTCAAGTAGAACGAACAAGTGACCAAGTGCCCTATATCCATTCACACATTCCAGCGCAACGAGTCATTTAGTGTCCATTGACGATTGCACTCAATACACAAGTGGAATATGTGTAACACGATCCTTCCATTGTTATGGATATGTGCTTATGTACATTAGAGTGGCTTCTTTTGTGTGGAAGGAAAAAATGTTGTTGATGTTCCCGACTAAAATGAAAGATTGGTTTGTTTTATGTGTTCTCCCAAAATATTTTGCTTTTATCATTGTCCGTTCGTGAGCTGGGCGCGTTCAAAATAACCTCTATAAATCAGGTTTTTCTTGAATAAAATTCAAGATGAGAATGGTATTGAAAAAAAACCGCTACTAATTGAAATCCGACCAGACCCTTATCAAACCATATTAAAAACTTACAATATGAGCCAATATAAAGGACAAATTAATACTATTTTAGTGCAATTTTGATGCATTTTTTATAAAAACCGCAATAACTCCCACATTTTTTTTCGATTTATGTTTTTAGGGCTCGTTGGAGAGGTATTGATAACAAATTGCAATTTTTAGAATTTTCTAACCCATTAAGGGCGGCAATTTTTTTCTTACTGTTAATACTCAGTGGGTTAAATGTGAAGTAAAGACTGAAATATGGGGCTATTTGCATCGTAAACACATTCTAGTCTTATATAAAGCTAATTTTTGAAAAGAAATTCAACTATTTCAAATTTTCCCCTTTAAAAATTAAAACATGAATAACACTACGTAACAAAAAAATCTTTTTGTTTGTTTAAGTGAATTTTTTTGCTTTTATCTAATGAATTAGGTCATAAATATAATATAATGAGTGTTCTTTCCTCTACCTAAACTTTTTTTTAGTATATAAACCGCTATTTTAAAAATGATGGAGGTTTCACCACACATTTTAGCATAACTCAAGAACAGTTTGTCCGATTTGATTAAGTAAAACTCCGAGAATCCGCAGCTACATTACCTCCAAGTTACTCTTACACTGTTTTTTGATAAAGTGAATAGTTTTGGAAATATTCAGAAACTTTTTCCAAATTTTTTTTTTCATGCAAAATTGGACAAAAATTTTCTGTCTTAAAATTCATAAAAAACCAAACAGTATTATTAAGAGCATCCTGAATTTAAGGATTCAAGTGTATTTTTCGTTTTATTATCATATAAAAGCATACCTTCATTAAAATTAAGCTGTTTAACAATCTTTTATGCACACTCTTATCTATCTGTACCATGAAAAATAAAGGCACTATTTAAAAATTTTAAAATTCGATGTCATTTCTTAAAAAACGATTAGCCAGGCATCAGTTAAAGTTTTTCTTCAGTTTAGAGACATAACCAATGAGAAACAGCAAAAAATTCACTTAAACAAAATTTTGTTACATAGTGTAATCTACATAAACTTTTTAAAGGGGGAAAATTGAAATGGTTGTTAATGTTAAATTAACATAGGTAGAAGCATGAAATTAAATGTATTTTTAGCGAATGTTCTTCTTTCATTTGATACCCATATCGCCATTGTATGACACGCAAAAGTTCGAAACTAAATTATTGAAACATTTACATCCTTTGGTAACTAAAAGTCCCGTAAAAAGGACAAACGGCCATGAAATAAAAAACTGAGTATGAGTTTTCCTATTAGTGACCTATAGTTTCACTTCTGTATAATCTCGTTCTGGGGAGAGAAATCATGTCGCACGGTTTTATTGTAACATCTTATGTGGAGTTTTCCTCCCAATTTATCCATTGAAAGACCAAAATTTTAGATTTTTTTTAAATTTGCTTTTTGTAAGACTAGAATGTGTTTACGATGCAAATAACCCCATATTTCAGTTTTTATATCACATTTAACCTACTGAGAACCAACAGTAAGAAAAAAATGTTGGCCCTTAATGGGTTAGGAAGTTCTAAATAGTGGAATTGATCACCAATACGAATCTTAGAGTTCCCTTTTTGGGTTCCTATTTCAATTTATACAGGATCATCACATGACAATCCTGCCATCTTCTTCCCTGCGAACTTCGTTCCGGTCATCTCCGTTCCGATCTTTGATCCTGTCATATTCATTCCTGCCATCAATTTAATCATATTTGATCCTGCCATCAATTTTATCATATTCGATCCTACCATCAATAGGAAAAATCCTACAAATGGACTACACCTCCAAGTCCTACTGATGCATATTGTCCTGCCTTCAACTATATTAAATTAACTCAACGTCCAAATCCTGCGGAGCTGATTGATGTATGAATATTGCCATTGAAGAAACCATCGAAACCAAATTGACGCCACATCCTGTGAACGATTTACAATTCTATAAAACAAATTTGAAACAATGAAAGTCTACAAGGATATTTTCACAAGAGATGAAGTGTTCAACTACAAAATTTAATTGGCGTACGCAGTAATTTATGAGGTTTATGAAAAGGTTGTCTCCCGTACCATGAGCGGTATCAAAATTGAAGGTTTAGATCCACCCGATGATAATATGGAAAATGGTATCGATTTTGTCATGAAACATCGATTGAAAAATTGCTTTGCCTTTGACAGGAATGTTTACACTATGTACTTGAAGGACTACACGAAGAATAACTTCACCATAAAGGAAGAAAACAACCTCGATCGTATCGATTTTTTCAATATCAACATGCAAAATTTCATAGAACGTTTTAAGGACATGAAACTTTCCACTGCCGACTCTTTAGATTGCGACTGCTTGGTGTCCTGTTTCGATTTGATGTTCGTGTTGATGTTACTTAAACATGGGTTGGATGAAGAAAAAAGCTAAGACAAAATTCAATGTAAGAATGTCGCGATTCAGCATTAATTAAAGGGAATTGATAAGGTGTGGTTGGATGCTCAGGTCGTATTCCATTCATGGGCTGAATTGATACGTATGCTATGTAAAGAATTTCCAGTGCAATTAATTCCGTTGACGTTTGTTGAGATTTGCTAGGAGTGATTTTTTTTGGTTGTAGTCCCCATGTTTTCTCCAACAAAGTGCATTCTTTCTTCTCTCCTCTGTATTCCTTTTCCAGGAAAGTTTCGAGTCTGGGATTATGCCAAGGTATTTTGCTTCTCTTGATAGATGCAAGATTTCTCCGTCTAATTTTGGGAGATTGAAGTCCGGAATTTTGTATTTTCTTGTAAACAGAACCAACTCTGTTTTAATTGGGTTAACTCCTAACCCATTTCTTTTTTTTTTCACTGAACCAACACTCAGGGGATGTCCCCTATAAATGGAGTGCATTGCGTTGGTGGAAGGAAGATCAGGTATGGGAAGGAGGAAAGAGGGAGTAGTGTCTGTTGACATCTGTTTTGAATCTCTGAATGTCGTAATTGGAGGGAAAGGTATTTGCCGGAAGTCGATTCCACAAACGGATAGTACGGGCGAAGAACGAATTTATTCTGTAATGTGTAGTGCGGCCGGTTGTCCAATCGACAACAAATGGCTGAGCGTTCCTGGAGAGTCGCGTATCTCTACCGAACGTTCTCACGGGCGGTATGAGATCACGAATTTCCGAAGAACAAACACCATGAAAGTATCGATAGAACAATGACACACAACCAACATTACGACGGTGTTCAAGGGAGACAATATAATTGGATATCCTACCATCACCTATCAACACCATCGCCCTCCTCTGGACACGGTCAAGTAGCTCCAGTGATGAAGCTGGAGCACCCGACCATATATGGGAGTTGTATTCGATCTTTGGTCTGATGTAGGTAGTGTAGATATTGAGAAGATCAGAGGGTGTGAAATATTTCTTACATCTTGACCGCCTTGGGTATAAATACCACCCTGACTTCTCTCCATGTCCTAGGTATATAAGACCATCTCAAGCTTGCGAAGAAAATTAATCGTAGCCATGGAAATAACCGGTCCAGGGAGACCTGCAGTTGTGCTGGTATATGATCTGGTCCTGCTGATTTGTATGGTTTGAAATATCGTATAGCCCACACTATTTTCTCGTCATCAGCTATTGTGTTGATGAAAGCAGAAATGAAAGCTGGAGTCACCAGTCTTGTCCGAGGTGACGAGTATTTCCCACTTCCTTTCCGAAGGATAAATAATTTTAACACTTAACTTTTTGCCTTTTTGCTCTTTTTAAAATAAAGATCGCTGTTATTCTTTTCTAAGTCAGAGTGGTACTGTCATTTTATTTCCATAGACGATATATATAAGCTTTAAAGTCCAGAGTTGTAGTTACAGCCATACATTGGTTTACATAGATACATACATAGCATATTAACCTATTGGAGCACAGAATAAACTTGAGTATCATATACACACATATGTGTATGGCCGAAGAACAAAAAGTGATCGTACATACCTTCAAATACCCAAATACATAAGTATGCCGCAACCCAGAATCGACAGTGTGACACAATATGTCGCGTCATCATAAACACGGCCGCCACAACTCGGTCGCTCTACTTGCTGACAAACTGTTGACGCAGCAATGTGGTAATGAGAACTCCATGCACTTGAGTACCCATACCCGTGAAATATGATCAATACTCGACTTCAACGACGTCGCCGATTTCATCGGCTCTTATCGACTTATGAAATATAGGAACTTATGAAATTATCGGAACATTGGCTAATATAAATATCGAACTACTAGCCAAAAAATAAAAGCAAATGTATTAAAAACCACTACAAATTGTTCCATCCCTTTTCCCAAAATTGGCAAATAAATTTCGTAATAGGGGTGATCGAATGGCAGAACGAGCCGGCAAATCAGCCGAAAGCCGTTCTCTGTTCATGTCTTTCTTGGCAACAATACAACTACGGATCTTACCTTCGTTTTGTGGGGATATGAGCTTAAGGTTACGTGATCTCAGTCCTCGTACTCTATTCCCTGGAATACAGGATTCTTGCCCCAGCGCCACGTCCGTGTCCTCCTTCTCCATGTGTCGCAGCAGTTAGTCCGATGCTGTTTCGGAGTGGAGCAGATAAATTTGCACCAGCTACATGCCTCTCTTGTCGTCGGGCATTAGTTTCGTCCTCGGGAATACTCATCATCAATCGGTTGATACCATACCTGACGACCGAGAGACGGAGATTCTGATCATATCCGGATCTACAGGTCTCTTTATTCTCCTTTGTCACTGGCGCGTCCCCTGATGGTCGACTTGTTCTGCCTTTTTACCAGTGTAAGTATGGCTTCATCCTCCAGGATTGGAGGAGGAACCAAACCTTTACTGTCGTCCAGCAGGGGATCTGGTCCCCTGTTGGACTGGAAAACCAGTGAAGATGACTTCTTTACTGAGTTCATCAGAGCCGCTTTCTTATTCCCACAGCCAACGATTTTCACACCCTTCTGCCACCCGGCTCTGATGAACTCAGTAAAGAAGTCATCTTCACTGGTTTTGAGGGCTTCGAGCAGAGATCGGAGTATCTGCTCCTCAACCAGTATCCATCTATTTGTCGTCATTCTACTTTCGGGATTGCGACTTCGGTCTAGAATGGCGACTTGCAGATCAGGTGCTGTTGGTAGGCTGAATGAGAGTTTCAGCCGTTTGCCATTGGGGGATTCGTTGGACCTCTGCCTTTTCTCACCAGCTTTCGTGTTGTGCGCCCTGTTGGGATGTTCAGCTTTTGCAGTTAGTGGGGCCAACACATGGCTTTGTACCAGTTTTACCGGAGGTCCAGCTTTATTCGGGGCTGGCTTGCTTTGTGTACCAGAGTGGCCCTGAGGTCCGGTTTTACCCGAGTTCATCTGGCTGTCCTTGTTCTAGCTTGTATCCGTAGCCGTATTTGTTGTAGTTCCGTTTGCTTTGGTTATTGTGTTCTTTTAAGGTGGAGGGTTTGACCTCCACGACGGTCATATTCATCATTGATTCATACTTCTGTTCGTGGTAGGTGTGCTTGCTGTATAATCGCTTGTCACGACCCTTGTCTATACCAGACAGACCTTCGTCATAGTCTATGTTTTGTTGCCGTTTTCTTTTGCGTGATTGTTTCATATTGCGTGGGGTTTATGTGAGTCTGTTGTTGAGTTGATGATGAGGTTGGTGCACCTGCCAAAGAGCCATCCGCGGACGACTGTTCGGGTGGATTTCCAGGCCAAGTCTGGTGACTACTTGCAGAGTTATTAATATTTTGTGTACTCATCATGGGGGTTTTCGGTGGAAAACTTTTAGTTCTGAATGTTTCGGGAAGTATCCGCCCTCCCCTAGAAAGCACCCAGGTTTCTTGGTGATGGCGGATACGCATCAGAACAACCCTTAACGCGCATCGCGTCAAGATTGTCACCCTCGACGGGGGACAAATGGCGGTACTGATTGGATATTTTCCACGCAACTGCAAGATAAAAGGTTACGCGAGATTGTCGAGGTGTTGAAGGACAAAAAACAGAGCCGATACACAACAGATTCGTCACTACTATGAAGTACACTCTGGACGCTTATACCGAAAAATCGAGAACCAGCGGAAGTTAGTTATCCTACAGGCAATAACTAGATATTTTGAAAGACGTTTGGTTTCAACACATGAGACGATATGTAAAGTCATAAATTGAAGCCTGTCACGAGTGATGTTAAAACAAAGTGAAAGGTGGGAAGACAGAAGGCCAGATACACATTGTCGACATTCTACCGATACCGTTTAGTGCAGTAAATATGGTACATTTGGATTCCTTTATTCGATGAGGAGGTGAGGATTACCACTGGTAGAGACACAGCGTTAACCTCTTCCGAACTATCCTCAGAAGCATTTCTAGCAACCTTTGATAGATTTGTTGGAAAAAGAGGTTTTCCTGCGAAGATTTTCTCAGAAAATGACACAAATTTCGTGGGAGTCAGTCGAACGCTGACTAATGAATACGAGAGTTTTTAAAATCTGCTGAAAAGGTGGTACTCGACAAATACAATTTACATGTATCCTTCCACATGCTCCTCATATAGGTTGATTGTGGGAAGCTGGGGTAAAAAAGCATGAAGACACATCTAAAGAAAATTGCTGGTAATCTCAAATTCACGTTTGAGGAATTTCCTACTTTGCTTATCAGAATTGCTTGCAAAGCGTCCATTAAGTCATGGTAAAGGATGATAATTTGCCACCATCCTAATGGTGCCAGACTACACGACTTGGTCGTGTAGTATGAGTTTTTAGGGGACTGACTCGAACGTTCGAGTAGCTGAAATCCGCACTCAGAATGGGTTAATAGTTCGCCCTAGTAAAATTATATTTTTTACCCAATTCTTTAAAAACAACTCCGCCAGACCGTTTTCCTTTAATATCTCCTTCAAATGTCGAGTTTGCCAAAAGAGGCATCACTTGCGACTTTGCAAACATTTCAATGAAATGACTGCGGGAACGTCGTGCCGTAGCAAAGGAAAGGGGTTACTGTTTAAAATGTCTCTGCCTTGGACACACGAGAATGGTGCCGTCGCGCAACAAATGCAGTGTGTGCAGCCATAAACATCTCACAAATCGTTATATTGATGACCAACAAAATTCCACGTGGTAGGAACGGCAATGCTCCCTCAAGTCACCAAGTTCATACACAAAATTTCTTATCAGTACGTCGTCCTTTTCTGCCTGATGTTTGGTCACAAGGTCCTTTTAATATGAAGTTGTGTATAGACTCCCACCTAGACCTTGCTACGTTGTCCACCATGTCATCTACATAGTTTAGTAGTTTGACAAATGGGATGTATTACGCGTTTCTGGTGTGTTCACTTCCTCCGAGCCTTTGCTGGCACACTCATTCTCTTTTTCGTTACCAAGTATATTGTTATGACCTGGAACCCAAATTAGCGTGATGTCGTGAGTTTGGATTTGAGTGAGTTAGTTTATACAGTTACTAACACATCGTGATTTGATGACTGTTGAATTTAGGGCTTTGAGTGCAGCCATACTATCTTCATAAATTTTGAGTTTTAAAGGGGTGGGGAGATTCCTCTCAAAAACCATTTTTGCTGCTTCATTTATGGCGTGGACTTCTGCCTGTAAAACCGTGCATCTTGGTGACAGTCTTACTGAAAAATCATGGTTTAGCTGCTCTGAGTAAACGCTTGACCCGGTGCCCGACTCCATCTTGGAACCGTCTGTGATTGAGATTTCATCCTCTGTGACCACTGGGTTTGATGACCAATCTTCTCTACTGGGTATTTGTACTTTGAACGTTTTTTGTAGGTCCATCTGTGGTGCTAGATAGTCTGAGGCTTATTCTGCACCCCGTTTATAACTATTTCGTTTCAGATATAGCTGTGCCCATGCATGTTTCTCTTTAGTACGCCAAGTTCCCTTAGCCTCAGATCAACTTTAGCTGCGTATTTCCTCACGAAGATATCTATGGGCGTCTTCTGCCCCCGTTTATAACTATTTCGTTTCAGATATAGCTGTGTCCATGCATGTTGCTCTTTAGTACGCCAAGTTCCCTTAGCCTCATAGCAACTTTAGCTGCGTTTTTCCTCACGAAGATATCTATGGGCGTCAAGTTTCGCTTCCAATCCAGCTTGTGGAGCCGATCTCATTACTCCTGTGATGCCGACGCAGAGCAATCTCTGGATTTTCCAATGCTCTATAACACCTAATAGGGTAAACATCTAATCCATTCTGTATTGCCCATGATCTCGCTAATCGTTGGCAGAAAATTGCCTCGAACCAGCAGCACTATGTCATTGACATAAGCAATTACTTCCTGTGGTGTGCCTCTCGTTACCTGCTTTCTGACCACATCAAAAGAAATTAAAAAAAAAAATATTTTGTGGACTTTTTATTGGACTTAGCCTCGATATCCATCATTTTGACTTACACTGGCTAAGTCAAAAAATTTTAACACAAAATTTTTTTTCAAAATTTGTTTTCTCACGCACATTGATATTACTTTAGGCGACAATTAAAAAAAAATATTTTGAGTGAAATTTTAACATTTTATTTAGATTTTTGTTATCGCAGCATAGTTATCCAGTCTTAAAGAAAAACAGCCATATTATACGGTTTAGAGCGGCAATGGTCGATTGCATTTTTACGTAGTTGAAAGCCCCTTCCACATCTAGAAAGGTTGCAAAGGTATATTCTTTGTTCTGTAGAGAGTCCTCAACGCAACTAAACACCTCATGTAGGGCTGTCTCCATTTACCTACCTTATGCCCCGCTGAAGTTGTCATAATCAAGAAGTCTGTCAGTGTTTTAAGACAAAACGATGATAGACTAATTTATCTGTAGTCTTTTGTCGTATTTTTATTATTTTTTCCGCCTTTTGGTATGTGTGGCCATGCCAGACTTGCAGTGAAAATATTCTTAATCCAGGGACTCGTGCAGTAGTGCTGGGAAGATTCCGTCCGGACTTGCTGATTTAAGCGGTTGGAAGGTACGTGTCCCCCACACTATTTTTTCGTCGTCGAAATACTTCTTAAGAGTTCGTCCGGGAGACGTTCGTATCATCACGTTCCTCCTGACATCCTGGGAAGTGAGTCAAAAGTTGTAAAGTTTCTGGGTTATTTTCGGTGAACGAACCATCGTCCCTTGTTAGAAATCCTTGAGTGACTGGGTTTTTGGATAATACTTTGCGAAGACTAGACGTCTCAATTGTGCCTTTCATTTCCTTACTGAAGTTCATCCAGGATTTCCTCTTCGTTTTTCTTGTTTCTTTTTTAAAGTTGTTGAAGACTTCATGATATTCGTTCCAGCTTTGTGCTGTGTTTCCTCTTTTCGCCCTATTGAAGAATCTTCTGCCGTCTTTCCTGAGTATTTTGAGTTCCGGAGTCCGTCATGGTTGGTTGGTTTTACGCGGCGGTGCTCGCTCTGGACAGAATTTCAGAAACGCTTTGGTGAGGTGATCTGTTACTTTATTTACTGCGGATTCTAGTTCCTGAACATTCATTATGTCCTCATGTGGAGGTGATAGCGTTTGCATTTGATTTCTAAACTTGTCTCAGTTTGTCTTTTTATGGTTTCTGTATGGGGTTTTCTTACCTGGTTCGTTCTCTATTGTAAAATGAATTCTATGATGATCCGAAAAGGAACAATCGAGACTTTTACTGAATCACTATTTATTACCAAAGTTATATCTGTAACCTGTTCCCTGATGCGGTTAAACAATGTGGGTTTGTTGCCCTTATTGCAAATAACTAGATCAGTGGATAGTAAGTACACGCAGAAAAAATTTTTGAAAAAATACCTAATTCAACTTCGTAAATCTTTTTTTATATAGAGTTGATAGAAGTCATACAAGTATATGCTAAAGTTCCCTCGTACATGTGTAAATTACACATGTGCTTCTTTTGTATAAATAACTAAGTTTACTTGGTAGGTGTTCAGTGCTTATGTACCTTAAAATATTCCACCAAGTTCTATTTCCGATTAGAAAATTGTAGCTTTTACACAAGTTTCTTTGTTAAAATTAATTAATTAATTAGATAATGGTGTAAGTATAAGTATGTAAGTTGTCAATTTCATGAATTTTGTAGCACATAGTTGGAAAAATACATATATAAGCAACGGTTTCTATAAATTTGTCAAAGTGAATTTCGACGATTAGAATTATAAGAAAACCAAAAGCAACAGAACAGAAGAAATAACAGACGAAGAAGTAAGTATGGTGAAAATAAAATTTATTTATTTTGCACTCGCAAAATGAAGATTGATTAATCTTTTATTTTATTAATATCAATTTTAGTTACATTTCGGAAGTCTGGAATATAATGTTCTCCTTAAATTAATGTCAATGAAGTTCATTTAGGAATTGTTGGATTAACATTATGCAGTCTGCCGTAAATGATTTCGGGAGCGGTGGTATTTATGCACTACGCACAACAACATTTGGTTCTCCGCCCGGTGGTACTGGGACATCTTTTGTATTTAGTAATGAAACCACAGCGGGCCTCTGTTATCCATTGATACCAAAGCCAGTGCGTGTTTGGGGAAAGCCGAAAAACGTACAATTATAACAAGGTAAGTGTGTCTGTGTGTGTTTTTAAAAGTTTCTTTCGTCATTATTAATTTAATCCTTTTATGATTGACAGTTTACATGCTGTAGGGGTGGCGTTGGTTGTGCCTCAGCAACAAACAAACAATATGTAGGTGTTCCAGAATGGTTCCTAGTGGGCATCTTGTGTTGCCAATTTATATTGAATTGTTATTTTTGTTTGACTTTTTGTTTTTTAGTCCTCTAATTTCTTTAGAAATAAACGTACACATACATACATATATACAGTGTTTTTGTTACGTTCAACGCAAGCCTCCTGCTTATTTATTTGCTGCCAGCAACAGTAGTAACAACCACCACCACACCAACAACAACAATATTGATCAACAAAATACTGTTCTTTGAGAACGGTAAACAACAGAAACCACAAACCCATATTGATGCTGTTAACTCATAGCAACAGACAGCAGCTACAACATCATTCTCATCACCAGCAGCAACGACAACAGCAATCCCACCAAAAACAATAGGAACATCAAAGAAAAACAGTCTTAATATCATATGAGTATAATATTTAAAATAAACATTTTTTGTTTCCAGATGGAAGAACAAAAAGCTAATTACGTCATCATCGTTTATATTTGGGTGGGAAATAGAAAATCAATAAAAAGATTTAGGTCTTTCATATATTAAATTTAGTTAAAAAACATTCCAAATTAGATAAATGAAACATGGCGTTGAATTACTTATTTTCTATCATTTTGTATATTTATTTCTTTATTTTTAAATACTGATAAATGCAAATTGTTTAAGAGAACAAAGTGCTTTGAAACCCAACCATAACATACAATGTAATTTCACACAAGTTTTATTGTATAACAGGCAGTAGTTATTTTTGGTACCAAATTACCCAAGTGTTCTGTATGAGTTGCCAAAGAACTTTTAAAGTTGTATTTCACCTAAGAAACTTAGGTAAAATGTACGCTTTTCTTGTATGATTTCTCACATTTGCGTGTAGTTAAATACTTTATTTAAATAATTAGTTAAATAAATTATTTTGCCTCTATTTGACACTATTGTCAAATCTTCATCACTGTAACGAGAAATCAGAGTTATATTTAAATCTTTCCTGGCTACGATACATCTACGGATCTTACCTTCGGTGGTGGGATATGAGCATGAAGTTCCGTGACCTAAGCCCTTGAACTCTGTTTCCCACAATCCACGGTTCTTGAATTAGGGCCACGTCGATATCGTCCCTCCCCATAATGAGCAGGAGCTCGCACCAGTTGCATGCCGCGTTGTGTTCTGGGCATCGGGTTTTGCTTCGGGGGGAAGTACCATTTTTACGTGGGTTAACCCGAATGCCAGGCCAAAGAGGGTCAAGATCATTGGTGCAGGCTGAAATAAAGTCTAAGGCCTTCTTATTGCTGCAAACTATGATTTTGACTGTCTTTTGTCATTTGGCACCGTCAAAATCAGTGAAGGAGTCATCTTCACATTTTATAAAGGCTTCCGATAGAGATAGGAGAATACGTTCTTCCATCGTATCGTGGACATCTTGCATTCTGGATTGCTCCGGTCCAATATGGCCACTTGCAGGTCAGGTGTTGATGACAATCTGATGAATTTCTTCACTTGTTTGCCCTCAGGTTCCTATGTCTCACTTGACCGCTATCTCTTACAGCTACATGCGGTTTTAGCCATAGGGTGACATTCTAGTATCGGTTAACCGGTTTTTAAAATACAAAACCATTCGTATTTATTGGATATATCCAACAATAAAAACGATCAGGAGCCCCACCCCAATGAAAAGTGGTGATTTGTTTACTAGTTGTGAAGATATTGGATTGAGTGCAGGAACTGGGGTGTGAAATTGAAGAAATGGTAATAAAATTGACAAGTTTTTGTCACAAATTCTGAAGAAGAACATCGGAATCTACAATGTTATCTGGAGAAGTAGGACGACAAATAGATTTGTTTGGCGCATACTGTGATACAGATCTTGTTTTCATAAGTTTATACTTATATTATACAACACTAAAAAATGTCTGTTATTAATAGCAGAGATTGTTTGCTACCTATAAGCATGCACTTTTTCTGCTAATAAAGTAGGTTTTCTGCCATAACAACAGTTCATCTGCAGTTTCGCGTAGAGTGATCAAAAAGCGGGTTTTCTGCTATGCCAGGTTTTCGTAATTTCAAAAAACCAGGTTTTCTTTTTATGAAATAACCGGGGATAGGACAATTCTGATGTCATAATCAGATTCAGCGCACTGAAATCTACTCCAAACATTCCTGTCTGAATTAGTTTGATGAACATTTTGGCAAAAAAATCATTTGGAGATGTTTTTTATAATATATTTTTTAAATTCAAGTGTGTACATATATATAGAGATAAACCCCAACTCCTGCAACTATTTTTCCCAAAATATCAGTTTAGAGCAGTTTTTAACACCGTAAAAACTACAAATTATATCTTGCTGAAATAGATAATCATTTTGAAAAACAGCTACAAATTTAGTTTAAGTTCGAAGATGGGCGAAATTGCCACTCCCCTTCTGGTACCTCCCACACAAATAGCCCATAATCCAATGTTAAATTAAACCCCATATAACTTCCACACGGATATTCGGAATCAGCTATATTTTGGTATTTGATAATGTTTTTAGATTAATTTTAATTGTACTAAATATGACGGGGTTTGACACGCCCCTTCCAGTACCTCCCACACAAATCACGCAAAACTACGTTAAATTAAAGCTGTTATAACTTCTATACAGATGATCGGAACGCTGTGAAATTTAATATTTAGCAATGCTTTTATAGTGGTTACATACGTATGGACTATGGGCGATAATGCCACACCCCTTCTGGTACCTCCAACACAAAGTGGCATAAACTTTGGTTATAACAAAACCGACATAACATTCATACGGGTAGTAAAACTCATTTGCGATTTGATATTTAAAAATGTTTTTTATTTTAACACAGTAAAGGGTGGTAATTTAGAAAAATGTCGTGCTCGTACGATAATTGTAAAATTGTTTCGGACAGTGAGCGTTCCATTGAATGCTGGTTGTGTACCAGTCAATGGCATGCTAAATGTGCCGGTGTAAGTGCAAGGGTCGTGGACGCATTGTACGGGGAGAACAATGGTCTACGTTGGTGTTGCACCAAATGTAGAAAAATTGGTGTTGATTTTTACAATTTTTTCAGGACTTCTATGTCCGAGGTTGCTGAAATGAGAAAGGACCTCTGGGCGATTTATACAAGATTTGGCAAGTGTGCGTCCAATCTGGATAAATACCCACAATTGGATGAGCTTGCTAAGTCTCCGGAGGTTTCAGGCCAGAAACGTAAGAGAACGGCGAGGACAGGGTCTGCTAAGCCCTCGTCTGTGAAGTCTGGTTCACTTAACACCATTGGATCCGATGGTGTTGTTTCGGTGGCCTCGGTTGTTCCTGAGGCTAAGGCTACTGTAGTCGGCGGGTCAATCACTGTGGACGGTGATACCCCGACTTATGCTTCGGTTGCTGGGCCGGTGTCTGATGTGGCTGATCAATCGCAAAATCAGACGCCAGTTGTAGCGGGTCCTTCTCTGGCCCGTGTGAATGCGACTGGTCGGCCGGACCCAGTTGCTGTTGCCGGTGGTGTCCGTCCGCATCGTTCTGGAGGAAATTCCGGTGGATTGTCCAGGGAAATGAAAATGGTTTTCGTTTCCCGTTTCGCTCCGGATACGACCGTGGAAGATTTAAATTGTTTCGTTAAATCAAAAATTGAGGGTGACTTCCGTATGAAGACGTTTAAATTGAAGTCATAATTTGCCCAAAGTCGGGCATCGTTTAAAATTGTTGTCTCGAGGGAAATTTTCGACAAGCTAATTGTCCCCTCATTCTGGCCATCTAGGGCTTTTGTTAAAGAGTTTGTGGATAGGGTTGACAATCTGGCGCGTCTCCCATCAATGTCAGCCACTATTCCAAAAAACTAAGTAGCTCTTTTAGTGTTGGGTATCAGAACGTTAGAGGTTTGAATACGAAGTTGAGTCGTCTGTTTGTTGATAGCTTTGACTTTGTCTTCTCGGCTCTCGCCTTTACTGAGACATGGCTGAAAGTTTCGATTTTGGACTCTGAGATTTTATGTGGGAGATATGTTGTATTTAGGAAGGATCGCGTAGGGAAAATTGGTGGCGGTGTTCTTATCGCTGTTGCTAATGAGTTCTCATCCGAACGCTTTACTCTACAAGGGCTTGATGACATTGAATTTCTTGCAGTCCTTATTAATATGGGACGTAGTAAGTTGTTCGTCACATGCTCTTATATTCCTCCATCGTCTGAGTTGTGTGTATATGAGAGGCACTTGACTGCGATTGGTATGGTTGCTTCGAAAGCAGGTGATTTGGACCATGTTATGATTTTAGGAGATTTTAATTTACCGTCTGTATCTTGGCTTACCTTGCCAGATGCTGAGGCGTTAACTCCGTTGACGTCAACTTTTGATAGGGATGATTGGCCCTCGCAAATAGTTAGACTTTTTACTGATCTTAACTTGTCGCAGATAAATTATGTGGGAAATGCAAATGCTAGGCAACTAGACTTAGTATTTGTCGATGATCCCCATTACTTCGAAATCAGTAGAGTTCCTCCCATATCACTCCCGGAGGACAACTATCATCCTACATTGAATATATCGATGTTGTACTCTGGTGAATCTTCTCCCTCTAGTTCGCAAGATAATCGAACCTCTTTCTGTTTCAAGAGTACTAATTTCGAAAAGCTTAATTCACTTATTCAGGATGTTGACTGGAATTCTGTTTGTAGCTGTCGTCACTATACTGATCTTGATATTGTCGTAGATAGATTTTATCACATTTTGAATGACTTTTTGTCACAATCAGTACCGAAAACTCGTGTTGGGCACTCTAGAAGACTGCCTTGGCTTTCACGTGAGTTGTCTAGCATGAAGAATTCGAGAAATAGACTTTTTAAGAAATTTAAGAGGACCGGTTTGAATTCAGATTATGTCAAATATTCCGTTGCTAGGTCGAAATATAGCATTGAGTCTCAGAGATGTTATAGGATCTACTTGGAAAAACTAAAGAATGATTTTAGGAAGAACCCTAGATCTTTTTATGACTTTGTGAATTTGAAACGTAGATCCTCAACTAAGCCGACAAGGATTAGAATGGATGGCTTAGAGTTTGGTGATGATCAGGCGATTGCTGATTGTTTTGCAAAATTTTTTGCGACGACATACTCAGAGCGATCTTATGGGTCGAGTGACGCCTACCCTTATAATATTTCTGCATTGAGTCAATTAGAAATTCCTGTTATTGATTTACCCTTAGTTTTGTCGAGTTTGAATAATCTCAAATCCACAAATAGTGTTGGCCCAGATGGGGTGCCAAGTATAATTTTGAAATTCTGTGCTAGTGGTTTGGCTATTCCGCTAACATTATTATTTAACACTTCATTGAGTTTTGGATATTTCCCTTTGGCTTGGAGGAGTTCATTCATTGATCCCCTCCATAAGTCTGGCAGTCTAATTGATGTTTCAAACTATAGAGGGATCGCTAAGTTGAGTGCTATTCCGAAGCTATTTGAGAAATTGGTTACTGAGGTTGTATCTCATAGAGTTTCTTCTATATTGAGTCCATATCAACATGGATTTCGTAAGGGCTTTTCTACTGTGACAAACTTGATTCAGTTTACTTCTCACGTTATTGATGAATTTGTTCAAGGTAATCAGACTGATGTCATCTATACAGATTTTAGTAAAGCATTTGATAAAGTGAACCACGAACTATTGATGTATAAATTAGATCGTATAGGTTTTAGCTCTAACTTCTTGAAGTGGATATCTTCGTATCTTTCAAATCGCTCTCAGATTGTAAAATTTGGTAATTCTTATTCTAGACCTATTCTGATTCCATCAGGTGTTCCTCAGGGTAGTCATCTAGGGCCGATTCTTTTCTTATTATTCATAAATGACCTTCCGGGGTCTATTCTTAATTCTCGACTTCTAATGTATGCAGATGATGTAAAAATATTTTTTTCTTATAATTGGCCAGAATTTTCGCATCCATTGCAGGATGACTTAGATAGTTTTGGACGCTGGTGTGACATGAATTGTATGGAACTCAACCTAAGGAAATGCAAACACATGCGTTTCTTTAGATCGAATCCAAGATTTGTCAGATATAATATTAGAGGAACTGAGCTAGAGTTAGTTGATTCTTTTGTAGACCTTGGTATTCTAATGGATTCCAAACTGAATTTCAACAATCATATTATTACAATGGTTAACAAAGCATATGGTGTTCTTGGCTTCATTAAGCGATGGGCTAAGGAGTTCTCCGATCCTTACGTAACGAAGCAGCTATTTACATCACTTGTCAGACCTATTCTGGAATATGGTTCCGTAGTGTGGGATCCTCAGTATGGTATCTATATTGACAGAATTGAGTCAGTTCAGAAACAATTTTTAATATTTTCATTAAGACATTTGCATTGGAATAGTGATTTTATTCTTCCCCCTTATACTAGTAGATTGAAGCTGATCGACTTGCCTTCCTTGAAAAGCAGACGTGTTATGTTGAACACCGTGATGGTTTATAAGGTTATAAATGGTGATTTCTCTTCTGACTATATTATTTCTAGGATTAAGTTTAACGTGCCATTTAGACCTTCTAGATACTATCAATTCATCCATATTGACTTTCAGCGTACGAATTACGCTTCCGCAGAGCCCATTCGCAGAATGTGTATTGATTTCAATTCATTGTGTCACATCATAGATTTCGGATTAGGAGTCGATATAATAAAGTCGAGGATTTTCTCCTGCTTGGATGTTTAGTTTGTTGTGACATGTTTACTATACTTTAATATATTTAGTTACTAACTTTAGGAATAACTTATATTTGCATGTGATACTAATATTTTGTTTAATATTTTTGTTATGCCGGCTGTTGATATTTGATCTGTAGCCGGTGTCCACCCTCTACTGCTTAGCCGCCATGGTTCGGACTATGGTGTGTACGCTGTCCCTACGTTATGGGGACGTGGCCCTCTCGGTCGGAAGGGGCGGGTGTGAGAGGCGTTGGGACCGTTCGATAAATAAATGTTTTTATAATCAATTTAAATCTTAAAAATATTTATGCTTTAGACATGCCCCTTCTTGTACCTGCCACACAATTGTCTCTATCCTAGGTAATATTAAATCCTTCATAACTTCTATACATGGATCCACCATGACTTGATATTTGGTCATGTTTTACAGCTCTTTTATAAATTATTCGACCAAAGTCAAATCCCCAAGTCAAATTTAAGTCCTTATAAGTGTCATTATAGTGGTCATGTTTTACAGCTCTTTTATAAATGTGGAAGCTAATTATCCGACCACAAGTCAAATTTAAGTCCTTATAAGTTTCATGCATATGGTATCAGAGAGTGAGGGTTTTCTTACTTGTTTTACTTTCGCTTTGAGAGACAGTCGGCGACCAAGGTCGTCTGAATTGTATAAAATTTGGCATGTTTGCTAGGAAATGGGCTGTCGTCAAGAACTTTCCGATGATACCTAAGCTTTTACAATCCGATTGTGAAACACTGTAAATTATATATTTTGACGAATCAGAAAATAAAAAGTATTTTGAAAAATTCCAAAATTTCGACATAAAAAATTAGCAGCAACGAGAACAAACGTGCCAAATTGTATGTAAATCAAAAGGGAACGGGTCCAATAAGGCCGTTTTTTGTGTCGATTTATTTTGGAATCACCACTTTGTGAAATTTATTTGGTTCGGTTGCTAGATAGGCAAACGATATCGTTTCAAGGGACGCAATTCCCCCTTATCAATGTAACTACACCGTGAATTATCAGTACAGATTTAAGTCGTACCTCACATTACATGGTGTTGCTTGAGCATAGCTATAACAAACCACTGTGCATTTTTAACGAAGTGTGATTGTACACAACGAATAGTATGGACTTTTGTTTGATTTCGGTAACTAAATCAAAAAATCACTGTTTGTGTAATGGTATGGGCAGCATTTTCATCGCATGGAGTAGAACCAATTACTAAGATTGACAAAAAGATGGATCATATGCAAGCATATGACCATCATATGATACCTTTTGCTGATAAACATTTGTGTGTTAGTGGATATCGCCAGCAAGATGCCAGTCACTAGTTGAAAGTATACCAAAAAGATTGGAACATGTGATTAATCAAAAGGGATATCCAATAAAATTTATATTTTTTCCCTTCTTTAAGTTGTGCGAATTTTGTGTCCAGTGAATTTACAGCATTTTTTGAATTAAAACCATTTTTAAATAAAGAAAATCAGCAGACCAACTCTACATGAGAGTTTGTCAACGTCTGTTGTATGCAACAATTTCTCAATTATCTCATTATTTTCAAACGAATGTTCATCTGATACAATTTCTCACACAAAGGTGTAATTTTCAGGATATATTCTTTTTGGCTTATTTAATGTTTTAAATAAGGAGTGTTTGCAATGGTACTATTTGTTCATATACGACCGTAAGACTTATGACATTAAGACACCTGACATTAAGATACCTTAATTATTAATTTTCTAAAAAAAAACGTTTTTTACGTTGGCCCTCAAAATGCAAAGTAAACAAATGACAACTTTTCGAGTTTATCACAATTCCCAATAAACGACGAAAATTCCGAGGAAACTTCATCCTCGCTAAGGGGATCTCGAGAAAACTTATTAAAATTTATACGATCTTATCGTCCTATTTATTTGTCTCTTTCACAGAAATTTCGATCAAATCCCTGGGATCTTCGAACAATAAAATTTTAATAGAAATTCTGATTTTTAGTATAATTACAATTACAAACAGTACCAATTATTTCTTCTTGTAGCCATTTATTATACTAATAGTCTTAATACATCATCTACTGTACACATATACAATTTTCAGAGTATCCTTTTATCTTTCTGTGAACGTTAACACTACAGACCACTTGCACTTTTCGGTCTGGTTTAAATAAAGACGACAATAATTAATAGATAAATGTATCTATTTATTCTATAAGTTTTTTAGCCTTAAAATATCTGCGTAAATAGAGAACTTGCCATGTTGCTAGGCCCAAGAGGCAGCACATACTGAATATACTGAAAAATAGCACTCTACTATTAGTTTTCTCTGAAATAAAAATTGTAAATATTATACAGAGAACTCGAACAGATATTCTATTATTACCATTAGTATCTCTCATTTCTTCTTCACGCTTTCGCATTAAAGCAAAATCGCGTACTATAGAGTCCGACAAGTCTTCCAAACGTTTCAAGTCAACTTCGAGAGGTTTTATTTTAGATGCTTCTGCAATCTGAAAGAAAATTTAGAATAAGCTACGTGTTAGATGTAGGTATACGATTTCTTACGCCTTCGTAGTTTTTAGTTTCAACTCCTTTTTTTGTTACTAAAGCAACTTCCTGGACAACTCCGCGTTGATCTACAAATAAAACGAAAGTTTATTAAAAATAAAAAGTCTAATGTACATTTAAAAATTAATTTCAACTTACGTGGGGGTACTTTCGATATGAAACAAATTTCGTAGGTATCATAAATTTCTGACATGAAACTAAATTTGCCTTTAGTTATGTGTTCCTTTTGCGACAAAATGTGTCCTTTCGAGTCGCGGGCCTAAAAGGTTTGCATTAATTATTTGTCTTGCATTGTTATAAAAACTGCATCTATACTTACAATATAATCAATCACTTGGCCCGGTACATCAGACACCTCGTATTCACCCATAACGAGTTGATTAGCTTGCATGTCTTCTTGCAAGCATTTCTGTGTATTAGGAGTCAAATGAAACATAACACTGGTAGCACTACTAATTAATGCACATATTGCAATAATCACAAAAGCCTTCATTTCTATTAATCCAAGACAAGTACGCACAATAAGAAAATATTTCGACGTGATAAAATGAAAGAGATGAGGTGGCCGATTTTTACCTCTATAGTTGTAATAAAAGTTAAACGAGCTACCAAAACGAAAAGCAGGTCGTATGACGTCGTCCAAAATTAATCACGGATCCAGTGATGTCAACTTAGTAATTGCGTGTGGTTATTTGTCGCGGAAATCACTCGATTTTAACAGAATTGTATACGCTGCTATAGGGGTGCTTACACATGAAAATTAATTATACAAATGTGAGAAATCATACAAGAAAATCGTACAATTTACCTAAGTTTCTTAGATATTTCACTTACTTTAAAAGTTCTTTGGCAACTCATACAGAACACTTGGGTAATTGCATTTTTTTTTTGGTACCAAAAAACTACTGCCAGTTATAAAGGGTGATTTTTTAGCTATTATCTTTTTGGCAACAATGGTTTAAACAGATGGACGCACGTTTCGTGTTTTGTTTCACAGCCAAACATCTTCAGTTTGGTCTATAATTTAATCATGGATCGTCTTACAAACGAACAACGCTTGCAAATTATTGAATTTTATTATCAAAATGCTTTTTATGGTCAGTTTAATCGACCCACTGAAGCGGCTATTGTGACTAAATTTCGCACCAAATTTACATTGTTGGACATTAAATCACCAACACGCTTACGTAGAGTGCGAACTGAAGAAAATATCGCAGCTGTATCGGCCAGTGTTAATGATGACCATCAATTATCGATTCGTCGCCATTCGCAGCAATTGGGCCTCTGTTACTCAAAAACGTGGAAATGCCAAAATTGGACTAAGCGGATGGACCATTTGAGGCGCAGTCAAGGTCAACATTTGCATGAAATAATCTTCAAACATTAAATTATATGGACCGTACTATCAATTCAAATAAAGATTTCATGCATTTTTCTGAATTTTATGTGTTTTTTTTGAAAAACTTTCCTATAGCTTTTAAAAAATCACCCTTTGCAATAAATCTTGTGTAGAATTACCTTGTATGTGTTGGCTGCATTTCTAAGCACATTGTTCTCTTATAGCCTTGTCACACTGCATGCGAAATCTAGCTGAAATGACATAAGGTCGATTTACAAATGTCAGATCCCATACAAAATTGAAATTTTAAAATCGACCTTATGTCATTTCCGCTAAATTTCGCATGCAGTGTGACAAGAGTATTAAACAATTTGCATTTTCTCAATACATACAAATGAAGAAATAAATCAACTAATTGTCATAATAAAAACAAAAAAAAAATAAATGAACAAAAATCATTTAATTAGTATTCTACTTCCCTTCCAAATAAAAACGCTGATGGCTTTAATCAAAATCAAAAACGTATTTATTTAATATATTCACGTGAAAGTGTTGAAAGCTTACATTAAAAAAGGAAGACTTCTTAAAAAGAGAGAAAACTTTAAAAAAGTCACAAAACACACTTACCTTATTATTTATTCGACTAAAGTCCTTTGCCTCTTTCTTTTGTAATCCTGTAGTGCCTTTTTTTCCAAAATGCTTAAAAATAATATATTTATAAACATTTTCTACGACATACGACTTACCTTGTTGAAGATGAAAAATTTAATAAAAGGCCTGTTCGTTTGGGCTTATTATCTTAATTTTTGTATGGAATTTACTCGCTTAACAAGAAAGTAGCTTACTACTCTCTTAGCATTGCTGCCAGATTTTTCTTGTTAACTCATTTAAGAAAAACCAACGGGTAACAATGTTGCCACTTTATCAAGTATTTTAATCATAACCTAGTAAGCCCAATCGAACAGGCCAAAAATATTGTTCTGTTGTTGCCAGATTGTCTTGCAATATCATACGCATAGTTGTATATTTTTGCAAGTATCGGCTTCGGCCCAAAAAACACCTTCGGTCGAACTCTACCTAATATACGTACGGGCAGAAAAAAACTTGTGTACATATACAGAATTCAACTTTGTAAAACTTATTTCATATAGAGTTGACTGAAAGTTCAGTGCTTATGTACCTTAAAATATTCCACCAAGTTCTTTTTCCGATTAGAAAATTGTAGCTTTTACACAAGTTTGTTAAAATTAATTAATTAGTTGGATAATGGTGTAAGTATGAATATGTAAGTAGCCAATTTCATGAATTTTGTAGCAGATACTTGCAAAAATTAGATAAATGAAACATGACGTTGGTTTACTTATGCTCTATCAATTTGTACATTTATTTCTTTATTTTTAAATACTGATAAATGCAAATTGTCTAAGAGAACAAAGTGCTCTGAAATACAGCCAAAACATAAAAGGTAATTTTACACAAGTTGTATTGTATAACTGACATTAGTTTTTTTGGTACCAAATTTCCCAAGTATTCTGTGTGAGTTGCCGAAGAACTCTTAAAGTTGTATTTCACCTAAGAAACTTAGGTAAATAATTCGCTTTTCTTGCATGATTTCTGACATTTTTTTCTTTGCGTGTAGGTTACAATAAAGAGACTTGTCATGCAATTGTATTTCTTGAATGGATCCACAATTGGCGAAGGTGGTCCTACCTTTCCGCTGTAGGTGTACTCAATGAAGAATGCAACATTAATGATGACTTCTACGGTCTGGCAAATTTCTACAAGAAATCTCTCCCAGTAACACATTGTTTATAGTACACACACACACATATATATATATATATATATATATATATATATATATATATATATATATATATATATACTATAAACACTGGTGTTGGATGTAAACCATGTAATATTTTGTGACAGTAACACATTGTTTATAGTACACACACACACATATAAAGGGTGATTTTTTAAGAGCTTGATAACTTTTTTTTAAAAAAAACGCATAAAATTTGCAAAATCTCATCGGTTCTTTATTTGAAACGTTAGATTGGTCCATGACATTTACTTTTTGAAGATAATTTCATTTAAATGTTGACCGCGGCTGCGTCTTAGGTGGTCCATCCGCTTAGTCCAATTTTGGCATTTCCACGTTTTTGAGTAACAGAGACCCAATTGGTGCGAACGGCGACGAATCGAAAATTGGTGGTCATCATTAACACTGGCCGATACAGCTGCGATATTTTCTTCAGTTCGCACTCTACGTAAGCGTGTTGGTGGTTTAATGTCCAACAATGTAAATTTGGTGCGAAATTTAGTCACAATAGCCCGAATAGCCGCTTCAGTGGGTCGATTAAACTGACCATAAAATGGAAGCGCGCAATGAACTTTCTTAACAGAGCACGCATTTTGATAATAAAATTCAATAATTTGCAAGCGTTGTTCGTTTGTAAGACGATTCATGATGAAATGTCAAAGCATACTGAGCATCTTTCTCTTTGACACCATGTCTGAAATCCCACGTGATCTGTCAAATACTAATGCATGAAAATCCTAACCACAAAAAAATCACTCTTTATATATATATACTATAAACACTGGTGTTGGATGTAAACCATGTAATATTTTGTGATATTTATAAGCTACAGCTCAGTGCTTTAATAGTTAAATCATAACCGTTCGCTTATTCATTATATTTAATTTGTATAAAATAGTACACCCAATTATAATGTGATCTTTATTTACATCGTCAGACAATGTTTATTGGCACACTGCATATGCCACGAGCAAGCATTAACACTCTGTAAACAATAGGCCTGTTCGATTGAACTTACTAGCTTACAATTAGGACACTTGATAAGGTCGCAACATTTTTTTTTTTTTTTTTTTTTTTTTTTTTTTTATTAGTCTATAGATACAAATATCCTTACAGACTAAAAGACTAATATACATATATACACTTATGAATTACTTAATTTTTAGGTATTTAAATACAAAATAATTTTTCTTTTAATAGAGTTTTTATTTTCCGATAATTCAATGATGTGGTAGTATTTATTAAATTGAACACATAAGCGGCGGAACGGATCATCCATCCATTGGTTTTATTTAAATAAAACAGAGATAAAAATCTGGCACCACCTTACTCGGTAGTATGCTACTTTCTTGTTAAGCGAGTAAATTCCATACAAAAACTAAGCTAGTAAGCACAATCGAACAGGCCTAAGGTATCATTTCCTTATTTCTTTGTTGGAAAGTAGCCTATTCAATTCAGCGAGTATTAGAGTAAGACAAGTATAGCTCTAAATTTGTATACCTCAGATTGTATTACATTTTAAGTATATGAAAGAAAAAGTTTCAATAAAAATGCTTTAATACCTTCTTAAATGGATCAACAACAATAATCTTGTTTAGCGAAGAATTCCAAGTCCATTGTGTTTTGATTTTAAGGGATTTTTTCTCATAGTCAGATTAAAGTGACAACTAACTAGCCAGGAGCGTTACAGTGCCGGTTATATGTGAAATACGTAGAAATGGTCTTAATCAGCCTTTACATTACGCCATTGTATAAAATGGTATTTGGTGAGAGAAATCGCATAATTCGTCTCCCACTTACAAAGAATCGCATCGAAAGTCGTTTCCGTGTTTGCACTTATACACAATAATAATGGAACATTAAAACAATTAAATTAAAAACTTTTAACACGCGCTTAATTCCATGTTCTTACTTTATTTCCATGTTCGCACAACAAGTGTGGAGTTTTTGACAAATTTCCAAAAATTAAAACATCGAACAGACTTTCAAAAATTTTTTTTATATTTAATTTATTATGAATTACAATACAAAGTAAATTTATATTCTAATTTTGGGTCCAGGGACTAAGACCATTGTAGCTAGTTATTGCAGCGACAAACCAGAGCCTCTGGTGGGAATCGAACCCATAACCCCCACGCTGATAGCCCAGCACACTACCAACTCGACTATCGGGGCGCTCCTTTCAAAATTTACTTGCAATCCTCTATCGAAATCGTGTGGCTTTGTTTACACGATTGGACCGCGTAATGTGAAGGCTGCTTTAACCTAAATCCGCTCGGATTTCGCATGACAAAAATTCTCAAATCCGGAATACTTGTTTTTTGGGGTGCACATCCGATCACAGCATTATTGTCAATTTTGCCACAGTCTGGAAAGGTGTTTCCATGGAACTCTGGTAAATATGTTGTTGTTATTCTTCACAAAAATAATTGAAGGCCATACGAAAATACCCATAAACTCCAAATTTCAATATAAATGACACTCCCATAGAAAATGGGAAAAATCGGCTACCTTGGTAGACGTGGATAAACGCATAAGGAAAGCCAGAGCTGCAGTCTGTAAACTAAATAATATCTGGAGATCTAGCATACTTTCCCCAACGACAAAAATGTATATAAGGCCTTCGTAAAATTAGTATTAATATACAGCCGAAACCTGGCTTGTCACCTCGGCAATAAAAATCAAACTTCAGCTTCAGAAATAGATGCTTGCGTAATTTTTTACCATGCCGAAATGATGAGCAGCTGCAACTCACGCAGCAAGAAAACATAAACCATATGAAGAAATATGCCATGCAACGCTTGAATAGAATCCACAAACCAACCAAAAACCTCGGTTGATGACATATGTGGAAGGATTGACGTCTATCTTGCTGATCTGGCCAATTTTATATCCGCCGCAACGGTCACACTCTTCACTGCATGGACAGCGCAGGTGAAGGAGCAATTAAACGGCATTACAAGGCGATTAGAGAATAATTTAGCATAATACAATCCCATGGTCAATCTTCGGCTAAGGGCTGCCACCTCAGTACTACGTGTTTTATGTTCATTAATTTTTTCGTCCTGGGAGAGGCACATCCCGGAGTGTCTGCTCCGTATTCTTCTTGTCCGTGCCTGGATCGAACAAAATCCCGGAACAGTAATATCAACAAGCATAGTATCTAACACCTATCTATTGCTGTACCAACTCCTGAGCATTTATCCATTTAATTGCAATGACAAGATCTATGATATGGTAGATTTTATGAATAGGAAGAAGATCAAAGTCGCTGCGATCAAGGAGACAAAGCTGAGCGACACATGCAGCTTTCAAAGTTGTCAATTTGTAATGTGCTACGTAAGGATCGCACCTCTCTTGCTCTCCTAATGAACCATTCTGTGCAATACACACCTATCTCGCCTGAGCTTGACTCTAGAGACCCATATATAGGGGGTGGCAGTCAAGTCTGAGACTGTCGAGATAGAGCTGTATAATGAATATATACCGATTGGTAGCAGTGCACTGCGTCATTTTCCGGACATTAGTCCACTACTGCAGCACAATATCCGCGTGGTCGTATGAGACTTCAATGCCCACCGCGAACTATGGCATTCTCTTCTACCCAATGACTAGCGGGACATAGCATTGGCTGAGCAAATATATGGCTCTACGTTATGCACAGTGAATGAGGACGCCCCCACAGAGATTATGGTTGATTGCAGCTCGCCAGACATCACCATCGTGTCACCTGTTCTGATAAATGACGTTACCTGGCAGCGCTCTCAAAGGTTATGGAGAGTATGTTTAACCACCATCTTGGGAGGTATTTAGAGACAAATGACTTACTTAATAATCGACAGTATGGCTTCCGTAGGAATCGATCTACGGGGACCTGATGACGCTGTTGTCCGAAAAGTGGAATCGATCTATCTACCAGTTTGGTGAGAGTAAGGTTGTTGCTCTAGATATCTTTTTAAAATACTTAAAATTGCATGCACGCATCTGAATTATCTAAGCATTAACAACTGTTTCAATTTTCCCCCTTAAAAAGTTAAAGTTTATTTATTTTTATTTTGAAAGGGGTAAATTTGAAATGGTCCTCAATGTAGATAAAAGAATGAAGTTCTAATTGCTTCTCTTTCATTTGTTACCTATATCGCCTGTTACCATATCGCCGGCTCAGAAAAGTACGTTGATATATTATTAAACATCTATACTTTTTAAGAATGTTGTGAAAAGGAGAAAAATCACCAAATGGAAAACTAAGCATACAGTTCTCCTATATACGGCGTCTAGTTTTCCGTGTATATGGTCTTGTTCAGCTCCAACTTATGGTCTGGTTGTAAACATGCAGTACGTATTGCATTAGCCACAGATTCATACGTTTCCGTCATTTTGCTAATCTGCGCTGCTTTGTTCTCTTCGATGAATCCGCAAAATCCATATAAGGACGCCCGGGTTTTTTGTTACCTATGCCAACAAAATTAAAATAAATCATACTAGAAAACAAAAATATACAATTCAATCACAACGACATCTTGCACGTGTTTACATGCACTGAACAATAACTTACGTTTTGTAAGAACTTACTAGGCTTGTTGTTGAATAGCATTTAAAGTTGGGCAAATATTGCAGCTGAAATTAAAATATTTTTAATCTTGAGACTTTTACCTATATTTGTATACTTATTTGGTTGAGGGAATCGAGGGGAATAGCTACTGAAACTCCTAGAGAACTTATCATATATGGTTTGTCCATTCAAAAAAAAAAAATAATTAAAACCATGTTTTTTTTCTAAACCTCAAATGAATTTATAAAAGTATTATATTTATAAAATAATGTTAATAACAATCACTTGAATCTCCATTATTTACAAATTTATTTTTGCCATCTTGTTTTTGAATTTTTACTGCTAAAATATCACTTTTTTCGCGTTCTTTCAACTAACTATTTACTTCAATGCATACTTGCACTTTTATTGAAGAAATGCCGATAGATATCACAAAAACATATTTGGAACACAGAAGTTTGATGGGATTAGAGAACATTTACATTGCTACATACGTATTATCGTATGGTCGGAACCACTGTGCGGTGGTATCAAGAAGTTTTGCAATTTTCTCCCCCAAAAAATCAACCACAGAAAATAATATGCAAAAAACAAACTACTATAAACAGATCATTAGACATAGGACATAGTGATATGTGGTCCTTCCAGGGCTGTAGTGTCGGAGTTGGAGTCTAAGAGTCGGAGTCGAAAAAAATGGTCGACTCCGGGTAAATGCTTTTTTCGTTAATATAAATTATAATATATTTCCAGGCTGAAAAAATTAATAAATAAAGGTTTTAAAGTCTTAAAATATTAGCCTGAGACATGTTCTGTGAACACACTTGGAATGAATGTTTTATAGGGTCCGCCAAATAACAAAGTCTTCAGCAGAACCCAAAATTAGCAAAAAGGCAAAGTGAGACCTTTATTGTTGCAGCTAAAAGTTGACTGCGCAGTTTCGATGGGCGCTACCCCATCTCGTCAGAACTTTCGCAACGAATGTATGTCTTTGACTTAAATCAGGGTTCATATTAGTACCAGCGGCCACATACGACAAATGAGAAGCGTTGATAAACAAAATATTCCACCGAACTAAGTCGACACACTAAAAATCTCACTTTGTCAATTCAATGTTACGCATGTGCTCGCATCGCTCGCAACAATGCAAAGGTTGTTGTTGTACGGTATGTCCCGTCTTCACTGTACCTCGTGTGTATTGTTGTTGTTTGTATGTATTGTTGGTCTGTTATGTTGTATGTGTTGTATGTGTACACACTAAACACTGTATTTACCTTTATTTGTTTGTTTTATAAAATAAAATGGGGTTTCTTTAATAAATAGACATTATTACAATTATTAAAAAAGAAATACCACTACGACTCCGGAGTAGGAGTCGAAACATTATAAAATGCTGGAGCCGGAGTCGAGCAATTTTTCCTCGACTCCACAGCCCTGGGTCCTTCTGGGTGGTTTCAAAATTATGTCAATTGCATCAGGCGTGTTTTTCCTAGCCCCCCCGTTCTAACCGGGTGAGGTTAAATTAGGGGTTCGGTACATTTATTTGTTCGTATTTAACTTTTTCCTGTTAAATGTGTTCAATAAAGTTGACACGCATCTACTTATTCTCATATTCATTTATTACGTCGGTTAAGTTAAGTGGTGCGTGTTCGCCATCATCTTCAGTGTCGCCGCACATTACACAGTTACAGTTCTGCCTGATCTTGAATCTGTGAACAATTTCCATGACCGCTGAAAGCTTGCGTAAGGTAGAAAATCATTTCGACATGCTTACGTTCTATCCACTTTTCTATATTATTTATAAGTTACCACAGAATGCGGGTCGCCGGGCATATGGAAACTTGAGATACATTTTCGTGCAGATTGTCCCCGACCGCGGACGTTTGGAATATTACGTTCCTATTTTGTGGCAGTCATAGGTGCCTTGTTTGTAACTAGCCTCAAGTGCTCGCCGAACGTTAGTCCTTTATCCATTTCTACAACTAGATAACGTAGATACTACCAAGTTGTATATCAAACCTATCCACTTTTAATCTGGGGTATATGAAAGATCTTTTGTTTGTAATTAGTATCACCTCAGTCTTGGGTGCAGCTAGTGTTAGGCGTTTCGACCGCAGCCATCTGGTAATTCTTCCAAGATTATCGTTAGTTACAATTTCGGCGACAGCCATGGCAACATCATCTGCATACCAATCGAGTCTACATCCATCTGGTAACTTCAAGTTCAGAAGGCCATCATACTTTTCATATTCCAGTACTCTTTCCTCCATGTAACTATCAATTATTTTGATCAGATATCTCTGGAGGTCTCATTCTCATTGTTTCCTTTATTACGTCCCAGTCATCCGTGTTGAAAGCATTTTTATGTCCAGCGTCACTGACACAAAACCGTTAAAACCATTTGTACTTCTTGGATTCCGCTCCAATTTTTACTACTTCCAAGATTGCATCCACTGTAGATTTTCTTTTTATGAAACCAAACTGCATTGGAGGAGAAACTACCAGTTTTGTTTATCTCGGATAGTAATCTGTCAAGCAGAATTCTTTCCAAGATTGTGGTCATTGCTCTGCCACAAGAGAAATTATTTCATTTGCCAAACCGTCGGGTCCGGGTGCTTTCCGCCGTTTAAGCTTCCTACGTTTTTCGTTGATTTCCTCCTCCGTAATCAGATCCACATCATCTTGCAGTAAGATTGGTGAGTATAATTTAGGGACCTTGAGTAGTTTTGGTAAGAGTGAATTTACGATCGTATGGGCCCAACCTGGGATTTTTTCCTGGAATTTGTTTGGATTTCCGACTTTCTTCATTATTATCTTATATGGTAGTCCCCATGGGTCATTGCTGATTTCTATCTTATCATATCTTAGGGTTTTTGGCAGTCCTATACAGTCCCAGGCCATTTGCGTCATTTGCCCCTTCGTCTAGTGGATACTCTCTTAGCTCTGTGACATGCCTGTCTTAGATAAGCTATTTCTGAGTTCCACCAGTATGCTGGTTTTCGCTCCTTGTTCCTAGTTTTAGTATGTGGCATTCCTGTTTTACATGTTTTGCTCAGGATATCGAACAAACAGGAGGTAGATTCATCCACATTCCCATCTGCGATCACATTTATCATGTGCGTTCCGGATTTCATTGGTCGCGTTGAGAAAGCACTGTACGTTGATACTTGTAGCTCCATTTTCATTGTAATGTATCGGTGGTCTCTTAAAGTCTCGTCCTCGAGTAACTTACACTTCTGCACTCCTCCATAGTGCAGGCATATTATCTATTTTAATAAGTTATTCTAGTCTAGCAAGTCTAGCTAAAAAGTCTGGTAGCTCATATTGGGAGAAAAGTAACAGCAATATATTTTCTATCCTTGGGTATAAATTACAAGAAAGTTTTAATTTTTACATCAATTTTCTCTTTACGTTGTAAACAGATTACACGTTTTTGCCTTTGTCATGTGACCATCTATACCACACTTAATACAGGCTTTACTACGATCTTTGCCTTGGCATTATCGGGCCATATGGCAAATCTCCAAACACGTAAAACAGCGTTTAGTAATTGTCTTCTGTCGAACTCTGCACATTACTCACAATCAATTCGAATTTTATTCTCCTTTAATATAATAACAGCAAGGTGCGCTGGTACTTCCACAAGAGCTTGTTTTGTGCTACCATAAGACGCTCGTATGTTTTGAACTTCAATATCAATAACTATCTCTTCTGCATCGGTGGATTCATCCGTATCCCTTATTTCTAATAGAACTCTTGTACTTTTTCTCCGAGTGTCACTTTTATGGCATTCTCAAGTTTGAGTGCTTGGCCATTGCATTTAACCATTTCTACCAGCATATCTCATTCTCTAGTTCTTCGGATGTTCTTTATATTTATTCCTACTTCTTCAGGTTTTATTTTTGACTTCATATCCTTTATGATTTCCGCATACGTGGATCCCGTTGTCTTGATAGAAATTGCTTCACCTTTAATACTCACTGACTTATTTGGTTTTCTCTCTCCTTTGTTTGTTTTGTTTCGGGCTGCAACTGTGATCCACGGTTCTTCCTATACTTCGTTATCTCCATCTGTTGCAGAGGTACTGCGTGCATTTTTGTTAGGCATGTCGATTAGGGGAGACCTAGTAGCTTCACGCTTTGCATTCTCCCACTTTTTTCCCTGTATCAGTTTGACTTGCGTTATTGCTGGCCGGAGTGGGGTGTCATATCCGACAGGTAAACAGATTGGGCTATGAAATACGAAACGCTTTTGAAAAAAGAATACTTTCGCCGATGACACAGCCATAATGAGTAGACACAAAAACCAGATAATGGCATCAACTACTCTACAGGGTTACTTAACACGCGTTGAATCATGGTTGTCTATCTGGAGGATAAAAGTTAACGAGACAAAGTGTAAACAGGTAACATTTACTTTAAATTTTTATACATGTAGAACGGTAAAACTAAACAATATTTCTCTTCCACAATCTGACTATTTTAAATACCGCCAATTTGAAATACAAGCCAAAAAACTCAAATTAACCTAAAAATCCGACAACTTCATTCGTTGCTTAACACAAACTCGAAACTAAATCTACAACAGCGTGATAACACCAATTTGGCACTACGGGGCTCAATTATGGGACAATGCATGCTCGAGCAATATCGAAAAAATCCAAAGGTTCAGTCAAATACGTTAGGGATGATTACTGGCGCACCTTGGTATATGAGAAACGAAAATATTCACAGAGACCTGAATATACCTCTTGTCAAAAATCAAACTGTATCATTAACAAAAGCTTCAACGTCATGTGATCTTCTTGACAAGAAACGTTCTAAATGCTCACTTAGGCTTCTCGTCTACGAAGAGGTGTACAACAAACTGACCAAGTTTAAACTAAAAATACATTAATTTCATGTTGTTCTTCACAAGGTTGGAAGGTCACAGTAACTGACACTCTTTCGAAAACTCGAGAGGAAAAGAATTGATTGGTAGAGTCTCCACTCTTTTCCACTAGGATGATTTACCACTCTACCTCACAATGCTGAAATACGCCCTCAAAAACATATAATCACCGTGAACTCTTCAAAACCGAGATGGCAAGAATTGATTATTGGAGTTACACTCTAGTTCACGAGGCTGATTATCGGAAACTCTTGGTGAAGTACGAACCGTTAAAAATATATGTAGCAGATGATTGTTGAATATTCCAAATCCTAAGCGGGATTTATGATCATATTTTTTATAAGATTCGTAAACATATTGTTAGGCTCCTAAGGAACAGATTTAACAAATAAAGTAGTCTTTCTGTTTTGTTTATGTTTGTTATGACACATCTTTTGAAATTTAATCATTGTTATTTGAGTCAAGCCAGAAAGAGGTTGAGTTACAACCGCGGTGAATTATCGACCGTTGCAAGATTAATTGATTAAAGACAGTAATTCCATTCTCCGGAATATGATTAACAACACCATAGAAGCAGTTCAAAGTACTTCAAACTTGCATTCATTCAATTGCCCGAAATGTGATTAATGATCAAGTCAATTTGATTAATACGTTTAATTCTCCTCAAAATTATTCAATTCCACAAAAATTATTGGATTTGGCTCAGTTTGACAGGAAATGTGTATCAACGATTATCGTTTCTGATACACCCGGAAAATGTATCCTTCGTTAAAGAACAGCTATAGTTTCACTTCGGACGCCCGGAACTTTTAGTGGCCTGCCATTTAAAAGTAATTAGTGAAGTTCCATCTACATCTGAAACAGATTTTGGAAAAATTACAAAGTTTGCCACAAAAGCAAAGTATTTGTCTGTGTTTTTGATGACAGCTGCTGACAAGTACTTGGAACTGGTTTCTAAGCTGCTTATGAGTAGAAGAATTGAGTGGGCTAGATACTTTTAGACTTCAATGACTGGATGTTGTTGTTGTTGTACCAGCTTTAGAGGGAGATGAGGTGATAATCCTTAAGTCTGAATTGTACTAGACTTCGTTCCGGCATGTATCCGATTATCGCGGGAACCTTTGTTCATCATCGTTCTCATGTTGTCCGGCTGTTATTTGCATCTTCTTCAAGGTTGATGTTAATGTTAAGGGAATGGGATGTTAATCGAGTTGTACCCCTATCCTCCACTAGGGGCGCTGCATTTTTATGTTAACAGCCATGTTATGTATCGCTAATGGCTATTAGTTTTTTCCCTGGACCTTGGAGCAATCGAAATGACTATTTTTATGTGAAAGTATGTTCGGATGAGAAAATTGGCTGCAGAAACTCTTATTTTATGATGAAAAGTGAAAATTTGTTGTTGTTGAATTTTACCAGTGCGCCGGCCGTGAATCGAACCCAGCCCCTTCAGATTGCAAGACGCGCACACTTTCACTGAGCTATGAAGGCCAATCAATGGCTGGATGAACTAGACCGCTGGAATACTGGTAAACGATAACGAAAAAAATAAGAAGCAAAAATAACAACGTAACGTAATCGTGTGAACGAACAAAAAAACAGTAACGAATTTTGTAATTAAAAAGGAACGAAAACTAATTCTACGAACATGAAAAAAAATCATGATCAATGTTTAACGTACTTTCATACTTATCCTTATTTTAAGAAATTGTACTAAAATGTACCCAAATCTGAATTGTCACTGAAGTATAATTTAAGTAGTTCTAAGAACTTAAATAGAATTTATATTATGCATTCGATACTATAATTAAACTAGTAAATCAAAAAAAAAATTTTTTTTTCAAATCCATGCTTTATGCAAGCAGAATTCTATTGGGCCTAGAAATTCTTTTTTAGTTATCTTTTGTAGAAGGAAAAATTACTGCGTTATCAGGAGCAGAAATAATAGATTTTTAATTTGTGGTTTGTATGGGAGGTACCACTCCCACTTTTGCATTACCGCCCATTTTAGGCGCAACTACGCACATTGATGCTAGATGCACTTACACAAAATTTGAGCACTATACGTGTCATAGAACTGACACTATTCGATAATATGTTTTAACTTCGAATGGGAGGTGGTACGCCCACTATTCCAATACCGCCCATTTTTGGCAGAACTACGCACATTGATGGTAGATGCACTTACACAAAATTTCAGCACTCTAGGTGTCATAGAACTGACAATATTCAATAATAGGTTTTGACTTCGTATGGGAGGTGCCACGCCCACTTTTCCAATACCGCCCATTTTTGGCACAACTATGCACATTGATGCTAGATGCACTTACACAAAATTACAGCACTCTAGGTGTCATAGAACTGACTATATTCAATAATAGGTTTTAACTTCGTATGGGAGGTGCCACGCCCACTTTTCCAATACCGCCCATTTCTGGCACAACTATGCGAATTGATGCTAGATGCACTTACACAAAATTTCAGCACTCTAGGTGTCATAGAACTGACAATATTCAATAATAGGTTTTAACTTCGTATGGGAGGTGCCACGCCCACTTTTCCAATACCGCCCCTTTTTGGCACAACTATGCGAATTGATGCTAGATGCACTTACACAAAATTTCAGCACTCTAGGTGTCATAGAACTGACAATATTCAATAATAGGTTTTAACTTCGTATGGGAGATGCCACGCCCACTTTTCCACTACCGCCCATTTTTGGCACAACTATGCACATTGATGCTAGATGCACTTACACAAAATTACAGCACTCTAGGTGTCATAGAACTGACTATATTCAATAATAGGTTTTAACTTCGTATGGGAGGTGCCACGCCCACTTTTCCAATACCGCCCATTTCTGGCACAACTATGCGAATTGATGCTAGATGCACTTACACAAAATTTCAGCATTCTAGGTGTCATAGAACTGACAATATTCAATAATAGGTTTTAACTTCGTATGGGAGGTTCCACGCCCACTTTTCCAATACCGCCCATTTTTGGCACAGCTATGCACATTGATGCTAGATGCACTTACACAAAATTTCAGCACTCTAGGTGTCATAGAACTGACAATATTCAATAATAGGTTTTAACTTTGTATGGGAGGTGCCACGCCCCTTTGTCCAATTGGTCAAATTTTTCCATTTCCTTGTATTGTCATCGAAAATGATTAAGTGTGCAAAATTTGAGCAAAATTGGTTGAGAAAAAAGCTTTCAAAAATTGATTTCAAATTTTGTGGCACACAAACATATATAGAAAGTAACCTTATATAAAGCATGGAAAAAACCGGAATTTGAATTATCCGTTCTAAATGAACATGTCAAGTTAAACTTTAAGCAGCCATGTAAGATTTTTGTCAAAGAATCTTGGCAACCCAATATCTCTTCTCTTTGGTACTGCGCCATACTGTACAAAGAGCTGAGGTATTGAGTTGTCACGTGACTCTGCATTGTGCCCCTTTTCGTCCCAGATCTCAACACAACCGGCCACAGAATTCTATCAATAAATGTAAGACTGTTTAAATACCAAATCCCCATCAGAGTATTATTTCCTTCCCAGCCGAACTTCCCTTATAAATAGTTTACAATTTCCAACATATTAAAGGCAAAATACGAATATTTCTACCAGTGCAACAGATATAGCTTTTGGGCATTTCAAGGCACCTTCTCCTGTTTACCATCAAAATACGTACTAGAGTACCAACGTTGCACTTCCCTACAATCTTCAGTATCAATGTTGCACTTCCCCGCAATCTCAAAGTTGCATCTTCGTACGACGTTCAACAATCAGTTAAGAACAGTTTTTGTAACATAGAGGGGACGAAACATGATTCCAATTAAAACTCATAACTTTAATGCGAATAAATAAAAGGATTTTAATAAAAGCGGTAATACCGTAAACGACTCTATGAATACGGCGACGTGTTACAATTGCTCCGAAATGGGACATTATTCCAGCGAATGTACAAAACCTCAACGTTCAGTGATTGTCATAAAGTACATAAACGAGGTGAACCTGCAAATTGTGGAAACAAAATTTCGACGTTCGTAAAACCAGTGCCGTACGATCGGGTAAAATGCATGATAACAATTAACGGATTTTGTGAATCATCACGTTTTGCGAATGAAAAAGTGGTATTTGAAATTGCAATTGATAATATTAAAAGAAATATTGAAGCGTTTATTGTTGAAGAAAATTTTTTAGATACGGACCTACTAATTGGTCAGGACACTTTTAACGATACCAACGGGAATCTGAAGTGCGGTAAATTTATATTCGAAAACAAAATTTGTGAATCACGTGAATGTGAAAGGAGAATATTAATCGAATATAAATATATTAAATGCGGAAGTGATGAAACGACAATTCAGAGGAAATTAATGGGACATTTAAAGGAGTATCGCGATGATTTGGAACGAGTGAAACCGGGAAAACGGACGTAATCTAAATTCGAATAGAGTTGGACACTAACCAACCAATAGCAAAAAATAGCAATAACAACCATACCGCTTACCGGAGTCGAATAAGGAAATTGTTAATCTAATTATAAATAAACTGATGACTAATAATATTATAACAAAATCAGAATCGTCTATGAGTTTTGAATGTAATAATTTCGAATTTCAGCTATTCGATCAAGTAATTTCTTCTTAAGGAAATCTTTGTTTTGGTAAAGGTAAAGGAGGAGAACCACACTCAATCATACATATATTTGACCATATACGTATTTCATTGTCCCAGAATGAGAAATTTTTTCACCTCATATATCAGGTAATGCGTCGATTGCGCTTACAACAAGAAGGTGGTAAGCGGGTATAATGACGTCGAACCAGTACCGTTTCATACTGTCCAACTAAACACCTTTTAGTGGTTCTCGGCAAAGTCTTTAGCTACGTTGGCGCTCCTACCCGAATAGTAAATTGCAGCACGCGCAAACAGAATGATATTGTCTATGCTGAAAACTACTACGATCGATAAACGTCGGGGCGACAAAATGATTATGATGAGGAGGAAAACGATTTAAAAGAAACGCGAGAAGTAATCGTTCGGCGAATTATGCAGGGTCAAGCAGAAGGCGAAGAAACGTTATGATCGACCTGATTGGTACAAGTAGTCAGTCTCTCTCGCGCATACTTACTTAATATATCACTGGAAAGCTCTTGCCTCATAGAAATGCAGAATCACATTTTTGTTTAAAAAATTTGTTTTTATTTTAATAATAATTAATGTTTTTATTTCCTGTGTGTTTTGTTGTAGTTTTTGATTATTTTTAAGAGAGCTAAAGTTGTGAGAGGTCTATTGAGAGAACACTTAACGAAGAATATTTGAGTGACCTCTTCGAATGTTCTTTATTTTGTTTTCTTTTTTCTCTCCATCTCTCTCACGCTGGTTTTGAAGGGAAATATAAAGAGTTATTAAGAGTGTTTGTATGGCAGCTGTGTTTATGTTCTGTTTCATTCTATTTTGCATTGTGTTTACGTAGTGTTGCAAAATTATTTCTCCTTTTCTTTTCGAATGAGAAAATCATTCGTTAAGAATTGATCATGCATTTATGTTTGAATGGCTAACGTCCAGTGTTGCCAGTTTACTTTATTCGTAAAAATAGTACCACTCAAACATTTGAAGCTGGAATCATTATATTCGGTATGTACATACATACCTCGAATTTATAAGACTCGCAAAATAAAGTCATATTTTTGGGTCTGAATGGGTAAAATAGATATCAACTTCATTCTTGCGCCGTTAATTATGAAATTAAGAATAGGCGTGATAAGGATTTTCCAAATCATTATTTTAAAATTTATAAAAATATTATGTCATTGGAAAAGTATTGCCCCAGAGCTTTACCCCAACAAGCAAAGCAATACGAAAATGTTTCGAAATCGTATCGTCTAGAAGAAAAATAATATTGCGGCAACAATCATATTCGTATTGCGGATGTAACCTAATTGGAGAAGTTTGTGCTGCCAGCGCGATACGTCAAGGCAATACGAAAGCAATACATCTGGATGATAAATCGGCGATATTGCCAGATTATCATCCGCATGAAATCTGCATGATATCGCCGTAATATCACCTGGAAGATAAAAACGGGACAAAACGCTATTTTCCATATATGTATGTTTTTCATATTTCTAAATTAATAATTACATAAAGTGGAGAATAAAGAAATACAATAAATTCATAAATGCTAAGTAAAAAAAAGAGTTACGAATTAAATAGATGTACAATACTGCTGTTTTCGCCTTATATTCTTTATTATTTCGGTCTTTCGCATGTTTCTGGTTAATCAAATGGACGTTTTTGCCCTTGCGTTTGGAAAAGAACCAAAGCATATGCCTGAAAATAAAAAAAATAAAATGCATATAATACAAGCTATATTATTCAAAATTTCGCTTAAATACCTTTAAATTCAGAAATGTTATAATTATGAGTCGACGGGCATTCCAGAAGACTACCTTGGTTTTCACGTGAGTTGTCTAGTATGACGAATTCGAGAAGTAGACTTTTTAGGAAATTTAAGAGGACTGGTTTAAATTATGATTATATCAAATACTACGTTGCTAGGTCGAGATATAGCATTGAGTCTCAGACACGTTATATGATCTACTTGGAGAAACTAAGGAATGATTTTAGGAAGAACCCCAGATCTTTCTTCGTGAATCTTAAGCGTAGATCCGCAACTAAGCCGACTAGGATTAGAATGAATGGTTTAGAATTTTGTGAAGATCAGGCGATTGCTGATTGTTTTGCGAAGTTTTTTGCGACGACTTATTCTGAACGATCTTATCGATCGAAAGACACTTATCTTTAACATCCCTGCATTGAGCCAACTGAAAATCTCTGTAATGGACTTACCCTTGGTTTTGTCCAATTTAAATAATCTCAGATCCACGAATAGTGTTGGGCCGATGGGGTGCCAAGTATAATTTTGAAATTCTGTGCTAGTGGTTTGGCTATTCCGCTTACATTGTTATTTAATACTTCATTTAGATTTGGATATTTCCCTTTGGGTTGGAGGAGTTCATTCATTGACTCCCTCCATAAGTCTGGCAGTCTAATTGACGTGTCAAACTATAGAGGGATAGCTAAGTTGAGTGCTATTCCGAAGCTATTTGAGAAATTGGTTACTGAGGTGGTATCTCATAGGGTTTCTACTATATTGAGTCCATACCAACATGGATTTCGTAAGGGCTTTTCTACTGTGACAAATTTGATTAATTCTCATTCCATTTACTTCCACGTTATTGATGAATTTGTTCAGGGTCAGACTGATGTCATCTATACGGATTTTAGTAAAGCATTTGATAAAGTGAACAATGAACTTATGGTATATAAATTAGATCGCATTGGTTTTAGCTCTGACTTCTTGAAGTGGATATCTTCGTATATTTTGAATCGCTCACAGATTGTTAAATTTGGTACTTCTTATTCTTAACGAATTCTGATTCCATCGGGAGTCCCTCAGTTCATCAGTCATCTAGGGCCTGTTTTACTCTTATTATTCATAAATGACCTTCCAGACTCTATTATTAACTCTAAACTAACTAAATATAGATGCAAAATGGTTTGGGTCTTGATCGTGGTAGTCTGCAGCCAAGTAATAAATGTCACCATGCCATTTGTAAATAAATTTGCATTCTATTAAATATAGATGCAAAATGGTCTTGAGCCAGGACAATGTCCCAGTTCAAATCAAATATAGATTACAGACCAAAAAAATACAAACGAAAAAACTAAAACAAATGAGCGTTGGCAATACTTCAGCAATACTTCTGCCGCGGCAGAAGTATTGCTGGGTAACTATACCTGCAACTCAATGAGATGCTTGTAAGATGGCATGTGTACTTTATTACTTGGTGCGATTTGTAAACGCAAATTCGGCAAGTGAGTTGTGCTTCTCGTTCGTTTGTGAGAATCATCTCCTTATAGATGCCGGGTTTATTAGCTGCGAAGCCACTTGAAAAGACTTTTGACATGATCGTGGTAGTTTGCAGCCATGTAATAAATGTCACCATGCCATTTGTAAATAAATTTGCATTCTATTAAATATAGATGCAAAATGGTCTTGAGCCAGGTCAATATCCCAGTTCAAATTTTTAATATTTTCATTAAGACACTTACATTGGAATAGTGATTTTGTTATTCCCCCTTATACTAGTAGAATAAAGTTGATCGACTTACCATCCTTAAAAAGCAAACGTGTTATGTTAAACTCCGTAATGGTTTATAAGGTTATAAATGGTGATTTCTCTTCTGACTATATTATTTCTAGGATTAAGTTTAGCGTGCCATCTAGAAGGTCTATCTAGATACTATCAATTCCTTCATATTGATTTTCAGCGTACGAATTATGCTTCCGCAGAGCCCATTCGTAGAATGTGTATTGATTTCAATTCATTGTGTCACATCATAGATTTCGGATTAGGAATCGATATAATAAAGTCCAGGATTTTCTTCTGCTTGGATGTTTAGTTTGTTATGATATTTTGTTGATATTAGATCTGTAGCCGGTGTCCACCCTCTACTGCTTAGCCACCATGATTCGGACTGTGGTATGTACGTTGTCCCTACGTTAATGGGACGGGGCCCTCTCGGTCGGAAGGGGCGGGAGCGAGAGGCGTTGGGACCGTTTAATAATAAAAATATATATTGCCGCAATATCTTCTTGGTGATATATCACCCAAATGGTTGTAGGGTTTATTTTATTTTTTTTGCTCTTGTTGTTGTTTTAATGTTAAAGTTTTAAGAAATCTAATGTGAGCACTAATTCAGCAGATACAAAATAACTGATTTTTTGGGTATTAATGGGTAAACACATAAATTTGATACAAAATTAACTGTTGCATCTCTAATCTCTAGTGTGTAACGACCAAAACAAAGAGGATTTTCGTACTTATAGGGACAACGGACATAAATGGATACAAATTCACAAACTGCTGCAGGTAGCTTTATAAATTTATAAAATTTGCAATATTGTATAAGAAATGAAACACATCAAACAAAATCTACGTAGATACGCGGCGTAAAGTGATTTTTTGATAAAGGGTAAACGAAATAAGGTTAAAAATGATACCATCCAGAGTTGTAGTTTTTACACTTAATACACTACTTTAGGGGAAAGAATTTCCCAAGTATGATGAAAATGGTACCCAAAAAACGACTATAACTACAGCGGAAATATGTTCTATTATTGAAGATACTTCCAGACAGCATTTAATTTAAGAGGTAATGATGACAAAACAAAAATAAAATATTGGTTATATTTAAGAATATAGCGGTTGTCCATCGCACAAATATTACAAATTTACGAATGGGAATAGGGATAACTAACGAGTGGATAAATTATTGTGCGTTCGAAGTAGCGGGTACTTGAAAGATAAATGTGTTTTATATGTTGATTTTTTATATTGATCCAAAAATAAATTAAAGGAGATATCTATATTTAGATTCACAAAAACTTGCAATTGAAAAGTTTTAATTAGAAAGAGAAGCATTAATTGCAACACGTATGTATATGCCATTGATAAATTGGTTTTGATAATTAAATTTTCGTCGATTATAACCCAGCAAAAAAATGGAAGTACTTCCGTAGGAAGCACATTCTAATCGCATCTCAAAATCCAAATATGCATATTTCTCACTTTTGAGGAAGTTCTTTTAAAAAACTTTCAAAAAGTTAGCAACATGTTAATATCCCGTAATATTTTACGAATAGTATCTTCACAAGTGAATGGGAATATATCTTTCGTATGGGCTCACATAGGTAAAGTGTCCGCTTGCAAATCAATAGGTCTAGGGTTCGAATCGTGGCTCGGGCAAAAACTTTTTTTATTATTATTATTTTGGCTGGTTTTCTTTAAGACTGGATAACTAAGCTGCGAAAAAATGTGTGTGTGAAAACAAATTTTGAAAAAATAATTTTGTGTTAAAAATGTTTGACTTAGCCTGGATAATTATCCAGTGTAAGTGAAAATGATGGATATCGAGTCTAAGTCCAATAAAGTCGACACAAAATATTTTTTTGAAAATTTCTTTCGATACATATATTTATATTGTAGTTGGCGACAATGTGAAGAAATAATTTTTTATTTTGAACGAAAAATTCAATTTTTATTAAAGTTTTTGTTATCGCAGGTTGTTATCCCGGCTTAAAGAAAAACAGCCCTATTATTACTTTTATAAATGAATAATGTTTAATTTTAAATGATTTGGAGTAAAATGTTTTTGACGGCTATCAGAATTTTTGTATATTAAGTGTTAACGTAAGTATGTGAGATAAAAAATTTGTACAAAAAATTGGACATATTGAAAAAGTGGACGTAGCTTCAGAGTCAATATGTATCTCTATCTATTATCTCCACACTGGATACGTGATATAGGATATGTAAATTAAAAGACTTGAATTGCGGGCAAATTGGGCGTGGAAACCCCGTTATTCAGACAAACCTTAATGAAGATTACTACAAGCACATAGTATTAGTGACGAAAAAACATGTATTTATACCCTCAACTAGGGTATTATGTCTTTGTGCTTTTTTTGTAATATCCAAAAAAAGCGAGATAGAACTATGGCATAGTATACCGATAATTTTTTGAATCGTTTTAGCAATGTCCGTCTGTTTGTCTATTTTTAAATCAAAGTACAGTTCCCTATTGCCTATCTTTTCAACAATAATCACATTTTAGTTTTGCGGTTCAATTACGGACGCTATTTAATTTGCAGTAAATCGGTTAAGATTTAGATATAGTCTCCTTACAAATGTCGCTTCCGAAATGTCGCTCTAGAGACCACATATTTCAACCGATTTTCTTTAATTTTGGCAAAAACACCTTGTATTTCAACTAGAAATATCTCTGATATAAATGCAAAAACATGATAGCCATATTTTCTTGAATTTTTCCAACAAAATATTCAAATTCCCAATAGGGGAAATAAAATTTGCGATTTTTATTAAAATGGTCGTCATCTCTCTATTTACGAAGTAAAAGAAGCCATTTGAGAATTCTTGCATTTTTGTTATTTGAACTGACATATTGTCCTGGCTCAAGACCATTTTGCATCTTTATTTAATAGAATCCAAAATTATTTACAAATGGCATGGTGACATTTATTACTTCGCTGCAGACTACCACTACCATGATTTCCACTCTGACAAAGGTTTCGTTCAGGTGGCTTCGCGGCGACTTTTCAACAACATACCCGGCCTCTTTAAGTAAATGATTCTCACAAACGAACGAGAACTCACTTGCCTAATATCCGTTTTTAAAAAATCGTACCAAGTAATAAAGCAAACATGCCACCTTATAGCCTTGTCACACTGCATGGGAAATCTAGTTTAATTAGATTTCGAGCCAAATCGACCCCAAATCTAGTTATTTTTTAGAAATCGGCCTCGAAATCTAATATTTAGACACGCAAAAATAAAAAAAGAAAAATTTATGGTTATGTGTCTAAATTATAGGATAACAAGAAGAAGAATTTAACATTTATTTCTAATTTCTCTGTCAATTAAAAAATGGAACAAGATAAGTAATAAAAGTGAAGTATTTAAAAGTGTTTGCTAAATTTAATTAGTTCAATTAAACTTTCAGGGACAAAACGGCGTTATATGGAGAAAACAAAATGGGCTCCAGACTAGGAATGTGTTTCGGCAATTTCTCAACGACATCCTTAAGGGTGTCATCTAAACTGCTCAAGAACACCGTTTGCTTTGATAAAATACCCTCGGTCATAACATATTTGGCCAGCACTTTGGAGTAGGTGACCTTAAATTTGTCTTCTTCGATCAGACATATTGAGCCAATGGGCAAACTACCACCCAATAGGACGTCCAACAAAGGATTGTCACCACGGTTGCCACTATTGGTTATTTTTAACCAAAATAGGTAACTTTTAAATTGTTTGGTTACTTGGTAACTTTTGTAATTTTAAATTAAGCGTATGTAAAATATTTATGTTTTCATTATTTTTTATTATATATTCATAGAATCCGCTTGTTGGGAAAAATTATTTTTATTCAAAAAAATATATTTTTGCTGGCACGAAAACATCACAAAAAATATAAAAAAATCTAAAAAAGTATTTTGTTTTATTTTGTAATAGACAATGCAGAAGTAATGATACTCCTTGTTGACGCAAAAGGTTTTTTAAATATTTTTTCTGTTTAAATTGCGCGAAAATCCCTTTTTAAATTGAATAACAGAATACTTTATTTTAGTATGGCATCTTAACGAAGAAAACAAGGCATATTTGAAGAAAATATATGGATAAATGTTGAAGTTTTTTTCTATTTTTATGATTTTTACGTGCCAGTAAAAATAGATTTTTTAGAAAAAAAAAGAATATTTTCCCCAAAACTACTTTTTCTACTTGAAAGTGTAATTCGCAATATTTATTACCAACTGTGACTTAACATATAACTGCAAAAACATACTTAAAAATATTTGCGGAACTAATTCCTTCCTTTCTTAAGGCCCAAAATTAACACATGTTTTAGTAATTAATTTAATTTTTCTTTATTAGAGTTTTCCATTGCGGCTGTTGTGGCTATTGTTGACATTTTGTTTTGTTTACAAACAATCGTTTGACAAACTAAATCGACCAAATGTCAAAATATTGCAGTGTGACAGGTTCGATTTCAGCAACTCGATTTCACAAGAAATCAACTTGATTTCATGCAGTGTGACAAGGCTATTACAAGCATCTCATTGATGTAAGTATGTGTATATGCAGGTATAGTTAACCAGCAATACTTCTGCCGAGCCAATCATTTGTATTAGTTTTTTTCGTTTGTATTTTTTGGCCTGTGATCAATATTTGTTTTAAACTGGGAAGACGCTATTCGTAAAATGTTACGGGATATGAACATATTACTAACTTCTTTGGAAGTTGTTTAAAAGAACTTTACAACAGTTAAAATGTGCTTCTTACGGAAGAACTTCCATTTTTTTGGTGGGTAACACCCAAAAGGAAGCAAGGTAGACCCATTGTTTAGTATACCGATCGGCGTAGAATCACTTTTTGAATCGATTTAGCCATGCCAGTCTGTCTGTCGGCCCGGCAGTCTGTCTGTCTAATCAAAGTACAGGATTATTTTCCGATCCGTACAAAAGTTGGCGCCAGGGTTGTCAGCTTATTTTGTACCTCTATCGCCAAATCAATTGTCAGAAATCGCCCAAAAACGCCAACTTCAGTTTTTGTTAAAAAATCGACAAATTCCATTTTATACTTAGTTCTTGTAAAAAATGTATGGAATTCATATATTATATTTAAATTGAATATTTTCAACATTTCATGATAAAGAATTAAAACATATTTTATTAGTATTTATTATTCTTAATAAAAGATAATAATTTTCTTATACCGTGCCATAGTTTAGGCAATTCATAATGCAGAGTACACTTTTAACGCAGGAATTACTGGTTAAAAAACAATTGACATTAAGAAATATACTTTTTCTCCCTATGAAGCAAATTCTAATTGAGTTGATCTCTTTCTCCCGTTTTCATGGACCAATGTCTCCTAAATATTATTTCAGGTATTTAGAATGGAACGAAAAAGAAACAAATCTCAATAAAAAAATCTGTTTTAGTAGAAAAGTCAATACAAACATTCGTTTAAAAATAGCGTTTTCGGTTGTCTGCATTTATCACAGTTTTTTAATTATTATTATTTCTCAATTCTAAAATGTACATGGTTTGTTTATAATCGAAGGAATACACCCATTTTTTGAAAACCACAAAAGATAACAAAATACAATTATCTTTAAAATAAGCCTTTATTTTTTGAATCGATTTGATTTTACTTTATTTTGATTTTACTAACTCCCAATTGGTCATATCTTTTAAAAACATTTTTTTTTCCTCCATAAATCAAATATTTTATAGAGTGCAGTTATCCTACTAATCGGAAATGTTAATTTAAAAAGTGTTCGGAACGCATATCTATCTATGACTTGCATACAAATTATAATATATTTCTCTGCAAAGTATCGCCAATATAATAAAATCGGGCGATATAATTAAAATTTTCTACAATTAGCCAAGAAAATCGCCAACTATTTTATAAATAACCAACAAATCGCCATGTCGCCAAATCGCCAAATCGAAAATAAAGTCGCCGAACATATTTAAAATTCGCCATGTTTGGCGAGAAATCGCCATATCTTACAACCCTGGTTAGCACAATTAAGTTTTGGGGGTAAAGGACGGACGCTATTTTATGTAAAGCAAATTGGTTAAGATTTATATATGTATAGCCACTATACAAATTTCGCTGTAGCCACCATCCAATGTCAAAAAACAACTTACGAATAACATGATATCAACAAACATTCGACACACCATTAGATTTAGCTCTCTGTTTCTACAAACACTTCGCTGAGAGCAGAGAGAGTTATCATTTTCTCTGTTTGATTATATGTACTTGAACATTAGGCTGGATTGCTGTCCATGCAAATGGAAGAACAGAAACTCTCCAGAAAACAACCCCGTATATATTTATACACTACACGAGAGTATTATGTCTTTGTGCATTTGTCTGTAACACCCAAAAGGAAACGAGTTAGACCATCGTTTTTTATACAGAGTGGCTTAGAATCACTTTCTGAGTCGATTTACCAATGTCCGACTGTCTGTCCATCTATTGTTGTCGCAATTATAGTCCGATCTTAAAAAATTGGCACAAGTAAGTTTTGTGGATCAAGGACGAACTATTTAATTTGAGGCAAATCGGTTCAAATTTTGATATAGTCCCCATACAAATGTCGCTCCCGATTTGACTTTTTCCGCTCTATAAAGCACATATAGTACCCGATTTTATTCAAATTTGGCTTAACACCTTAAAATCTAACTAGAAACGCCTATGCTGATAGTGGGTAAGATCGGTTCAGATTTAGATATAGCCCCCATACAAATGTCGCTCCCGATTTGACTTTTTCCGCTCTATAAAGCACATATAGTATCCGATTTTCTTCAAATTTGGCTTAACACCTTAAAATCTAACTAGAAACACCTATCATGAAAGTGGGTAAGATCGGTTCAGATGTAGATATAAATTTATTTATATTTATAAATGTTACTCCCAAATATTTAACCGATTTTGGCCAAACTTTATATTTCACCTATAAACATACATGGTGAAAGCGGGTCACATCGTTCCATGTTTCAATATACCCCCATACAGATGTCCTTTCCGATTTAACATCTTTTGTCAAACACATACATTTACAGAATACAAAAATCCTTCCCGATTCAACTTTTTTACCGAATGGAATTGTAATGGTATAGACTCACTTACACCCAGTTTCACAATGTGTGGTTAGAGCTAAGCTTAGCTCTAACATTAAGTTAGTCAGGCATTGTGTAAATGGAAATCCATTCTGAAAACAGGTACGCTAGCGACTTTCGTTCTTGGATTCATTGTCGTTAGCAGCAGCGGCCAACAATTCTTCTTCTACCCATAACGTATGCCAAAATGTACTAACGAAAAACGGATTTGTTATTACAAATTCCGTACTTCAGTTACTCTAGCACAAATTTATACAACCGAAATTTATTATGACACGCGAAGTAAATTTTGAAGTTTCCTGCAACCCGATAAGCTGCTAAGATGGACCAGGAGTAGTGGACTGGGAGTGAATCCGGCCAAAACTCAGATGGTTCTATTGAGGAGGAGGAACGGACGGTACGACGTATGTTGGCATTATCCTAAGTCAAATGCGAATTTCTCGTCAATGACAACCATTGTCCCAAAGGGGACAGCACCATTTCGTGGCTCTATTTGACAAGAACTGTCTGGCATTTTTCTTAATCAAATTCGTTTCCAAGGTTGACTGCACATTTCGTTGTATACTCTCTTCTCTCTGCTACTGGGGGTATGCTTGCGAGTACTGCAGATGTGGAGAGTAATACTGTTCGATAAGCTGATTTTACTCTTACTGCAGAAGTTTTTTGCACCTTCCCCATACTAATTGAACCTTTTTTCACTACGTCGATTAAGATTGGAGCTCCATATAACATCTGTGCATATGCGTTAATTTTCGTGAGGTCTGCCTTGGACCCCTCGTGATTGCCATTAATTGGGCCAATGTTCTCGCCTTCCCTAAAACGATAATAATTTTACACGCTCATCGAAGGACATACTTCCGTCCAAGATATATCAAGATATCGTAAGCTCATTTTGTTTTGAATAAAGTGCTCACCAACACTTAACTGTAATAATTAAAGGATCTTCCTCGGTAATCTAAATTGTCTCCGTTTTAGACCCGGCCAATTGTAAGTACTTGACCCTTAGCCTCAGGGCTTGGCTTCTTCCGAGGCTATCTATCGTAACATTTTTTATTAGGTCGATATTTGTTTTATCCATCCCAAGACCTACATCCGTCCTACACAGAAAAAAATATTGGGCCAACATACACAAGCAAATATTTTATTGAAATCAAATTTGGTTTTCTATAAATGTTTTAATTGAATCAATAAATGTTTTAATTGAATCAATTAATTTTTTAATTGAATCAATTAATTTTTTAATTGAATTTGCGTTTAACAACTTTTTTTATAATATCAATTAATTTTTTAATTGAATTTTATATTATGGTAGCAACAAATACAAGCAAACATTTTATTGAAATCAAATTTGGTTTTCAATAAATCTCTTAATTGAATGAATTATTTTTTTAATTGAATTTGCATTTAATAACTTTTTTAATGATATCGATCAATTTTTTAATTGAATTTTGTATTATGGTAGAAACAAATATCGCCGGCGATTCTCGTGTGTTTTTGTTCCTAGTAATGATTAGTGATGGACAATCCAGTGATTTTTGGGGAACGTCGTTCTCTCTTTTAAAGAGTGACCGTGATCACGGTTTAATCAATAATATTAATTGAATCAACCTGTAATAGATTTTAATAAATTTAAAGTTTACATATTACATATTAAAATATCTATCTGTTATTTGATAGCCAAGTCACTGTAAGGTGTCTGGAGATCATATGCTTTTTAAGATTAGAAATTGTTTTGCATCTTGCATAAAAGTTTTCAGTAGGCTCGAAAACTGCCATATTTCGCTTGTTTTCTCTTTACTAAGATGAAACCATGTTTTTAATAATTTAAAAATTTTACAATGGCAAAAGTCGGCGATTTTACAAAATTGATGAAAAATTAATAGAAAGTGGAGAACGTAAAATAGCAATTAAAATTAAAGACCAAAGCAGACAGAAAAAGTTCCACGTTATTATATGCAATAGAGAGTGACAGAAATATTATTATTTTGTTCTATCTCTTTCTAATGATTCTAGTACGTGAAAGCAGTTGCTTCAGCTAGAGAGAACGATGACAGTGATTTTCTGCAAATAGTGAAATATAAAATTGAGTGGTGACAACATTGAATGAACTACTTTGTCAGTAACCGCTATTCGTCATATCCAATCACTGCAATTACCCGTGATTTCTCAATCACGGTGATTGAATCACCGGTACGAGAATATCGCCCATCTCTAGTAATGATGTCGTATATGTTGTTAGAGCGGAGAAAAGTGGAGTGCTTAACTCTGCTTATGAGCGGCATGAAATAAAAACAAACGGCAAAAAGTAGTTGTCTGTTCTTCATTCTTTCATTGCTTGTGGTTTGCATGAACAGAAAACGATAAAAAGCTACTCTGATTTCATCACTCCCAGATTGTAGTTTGTTATTGATTTTCTTGCATTTATAGCAGTGGTGATCAAAAATTGAATTTCCATAACACACGTGTTGTACAGCCAAAATGTGTTGTCGGCATACACAGTAGTTTGTTTGTGGTCATTCTGTTCTTGCTTTGTTTATTTTATTTTTCACTTTCTTTGATGAAAATCAAATCAGTTGCAGTTCAGCATTGGTTGGTCGATTTGCATTTATTTTAATATACAGACAATTGAACTGGTTTGAATTGTTTTTTCTGATTTTTAAATATTTTGATTAAAGTATTAATTGGCTAAAATTAAAACGAAATTTTTCAATATCTCCTATCTCGTCATCATCACTCCATTTTCCAAAATATCTTGCCGGATTATGAGATTTTCTAATGTGATGATAATTACGCCGTTTTACCCTACCGAACTCATCGCGGACAGTGTTTGACCTGGGCTGAGATCCGGGACCGACTATTTGAGCTGTAGACTATTGTTTATTGTGATTTTATAGCAGTACTTTTTCATCTGCTATATATTCCTTACCTTTTCTAGCAGTTTTGTCATAATAAGTTTTCATTTGTTTTTGAGATTCCATCAATTTTTCGTAGACTATATGTGAAAATTTATTCTGGGTTCCACATAATGGTGTTTAAGATGATGTTCTTATTTGCCTTCCGAATAAAATTTGCGCAGGTGAAATATTCGCACCTGGGATCGGAATATTATGATACTCCATAAGCGCTATCAAATAATGCATTCCGGCATCTGCTGATTTTCTTAGTATCGACTTAGCAGTTTGTACAGCTCGTTCACTCATACCGTTTGATTTAGGGTAATATGGACTGCTGGTCACAATTTCCATTTCCTGCATCCTTGCAAAATCCCTGCACTTTAGAGAATTGAAAGGTTGATTATCGGCAATAATTTGTTTAGGAAAACCGAACGTCACAAATAGTTTTCTCCGCTGACAAATAACTTCTTCGGCGTTTCTGGAACAATAATTTTATTATTAAGAAGCACCAAGTCATTTTCGAATGCTATGTTAACTCTAAATTTCCAATAATCTTTTATGCAACTTTTTATTTTAGACTTGTCTGCTGGCCACCCCTTTAAATATCGATTTTTTAATTCTTGCAATACTTCATCTTTTTCCGTTTCCCGTTTTATTTCCTGAAGGCGAGTTTCCGCTACTGAAATACTGTGCACAATCAATTAAGCAGTGATATTCTGTTTGCTCATTAAGGGCCGTCCTAGATAGCGTGTCCGCCACATGCAAAAATTTTCCAGGAACAAAATTTACTTCCCATTTATACCGCAATAGTTTTATACTAATCTTTTGTAGCCGGAAAGAATGGATTTGGTGAATACCTTTTTTCATTATGGAAACCAGTGGTTTATGGTCTGTTTGAACAATAACTTTACGGTCGTAAATAAAATAATGGTATCGCTCGCATGCTGCCAAAAACTCCTTTTCAATTTACCCATAATTCTTTTGAGCATCTGCCAGAGATTTCGATCCATATGCCACTGGTTTGTTATTTTGTAACAAACAAAATCCTAGGCCATCTTTCGACGCATCGCATTGTAGTACACATTCTTGTTTGCTATCAAAAATTTGTAAAACGGGAGCAGTAGTTAATATTTTTTTTAAAGCATCATTGCTTGCTCATGAATCGGCAACCACATCCATTCAGTTCCTTAAATTAACTGTCCCCAAAAAACACTGCAGTTCTTTAACATTTGTTGGGTGTTTCATTTCCTTGATAGCCCTTAGTCTTCACGGGTCGCTCTGAATGCCGTTCTTGTTGAAAATGTGTCCAATGTATTTTACTTCGTGTTGTGCCAATTTTAACTTTTTGGGGTTAAATTTTATATTTTTTGTAAGTGCCACTTCCATTACTGCCGCTAATGATTTATCATGGTCAGCTTTTGTAGTACCTGTTACCAATATATCGTCTAAGTAGATAACAATATGACCGATATGACCAAAGTGCTCCGTATTGTATTTTTCGCATAGCTCCGGACCCATTTTCAGGCCAAATGGAAAACGTATAAACTTATAGCACCCAAAAGCTGTACTAAATGTGCATAAATTACTGGCCTCTTCCTCCAGTTCAATTTGGCAAAACCCATCATTCAGGTCCAGAACTGTATAAAAGTCTGCCCCACGAACTTTCGCAGAGATTTCTTCGAGTGTTGGAATCATGTAAAATGCATCTTTTAAAACCTTGTTCAATTCTCGAGGACAGAATTACAAGCCGACCCATAATTATCGGCGGCGGCGGCGCTACTCAAAATGGGTCGGCGGCTTTCGGCTGATTTGCCGGCTCGTTCTGTCATTCGATCACCCCTAATTATTTGACAATTTTGGGACAATGGAAGGAACAATTTGTATTGATTTTTATTTAAATATACACAATAGAGGAGCTGTTGTTTATTGTTTTTCATAGGAACACTGTCACTTTTGAAGCTTTTATTCATTGACTTTTGACATGTAGAAACTTCAACAACGCATTGGAATTATTAAAATTCATGAATGAAAATTATCCGGAATTCCATCATCATCTTGACTGATGAGGCCCATTTCCACCTAGGTGGCTACGCCAACAAGCAAAATTGTCGCATCTGGGGCTCGGAAAATCCAAGAATTATTGTTGAGAAACCTCTGGACAACGTTTACTTTCAACAAGACGGAGCTACGTGTCACACTAGCAACGAAACCATTGCTCTTTTAAGGAAAAAGTTTCCGGACCGTGTTATCTCTCGAAGAGGTGATCACAATTGGCCACCGAGATCTTTTGATTTAACACTTTGCGACTTCTTCATTTGGGGCCACGAGAAGTATAAGGTCTACGCCAACAGCCCAGCGTCGATTCAAGACCTCAAAGATAGAATTCGTGAGGCTATCGAGGACATAGAGCAGCCACTTTGCATTTGAATACCAAAATAACACCTCTTGTTGGAAAACACTGTATAAATGCGACTTTAAAATCAATATACAATCATTACACTTTCTATAGACGTCATCATCTAGTGGGATACCAATTTCACATTAGAAGGTTGTCAAAGTCAACCGTAGTATTTTCTTTTGTAATTTTAAGTGGGTTGTCTATTTTGGTAGTAAGATTTGACTGAGTTTGACTGAACTCGGCGGCGTGGTTGAAGTCGATGTGAGCCGATGAACTCGGCGGCGGCGCGGCTCGCGCCGAAACATGCGGCGGCGGCTTAAAATCGGTAAGCTTGTATCTCTGCTCGAGGATCTAGACACAATCTAATGGAGTTGTCAAGTTTTTCAACCATAACGACGTTGTGTACCCAACTAGCTGGCTCATTTACCCTTTGAATTATACCGCTGTCTTCCAACTCCGCAAGTTTGTTCTTCACTTTGTCCATTACTTGCAATGGGATTCGTCGCGGTGGCCTTGCAATTGCCTTTGCATTTTCCATTACTTCCAGTTTTTGTGCCTTCTTAATACTTCCCAGTCCTTTGAACACGTCTTCATACTTCTCCAAAAAAATTGCTTCTCATTCTGCTCAATACTCTCAATCCTCTTCACCAAACCCAAAGCCACACAGGCCCGACGACCAAGAATTGGTTTTATATTACCCTCAGCAACTATAAAAGGCAATATCATTCCGTACCACCCGATTCACATCTGAATCTCACCTGGCCATTTGGCCTAATACGGAACCCTCCATACGCCTCCAAAATTTATGCTTTTTTATCCAATTTAATTTTCTTTATAATATCAATAGTAGAAAATACGCGCATCGGCAAAATATTCACATCTGCCCCAGTATCTAATTTAAATGTAACATTTTCTTCTTCTGTTTTTGCCTGAATATTTTCTACTGCTATATATTCAACTAATGTTATTGAGTCAATATAAAATACCTGATCCACGTCTTCCTTTACTGTCGATATCTCGTGAGCATATACTCCATTTCGGCATACACTAACGAAATGATTGCGTTTACCACATTTGTCGCATACCTTTCCAAAAGCCGCGCAGCTTCCTTTTCTGTGATCATATCCGCAATACCCGCAAGCTGTCTTCCCTGAAGTTAACTTTCTCCGTTCCTTTGAGTTCTGTTGATTTCCTCTGCTCCCCGAAGTCCGCCTTTCCTCTTTTGCTCGAATCGCCTCAGCTGTTTTCACTATTCCTGTTTGAATATGCTTTGCCTGTTCTGCAGTAGATCCGTGTAATATTGATCAAACGGCTGTTTGATTGCGGTTGTAAAATATATATATATATATATATATATATATTCTTCTTCGGGGTGCAATAGTTTTCATATGCTTGCATAACATCATCAAATGATTTTTTCTTAGTTTCTTCCAATACGAGTAAATCTAGCAAGTCAATTGCATCTTCTCCAATTAAATTCAATAAAATTGCGCATTTCTCTTCTTCACCTTTTTTATCCAATCCTGCCGCAGTTACAAAATTTGTAAGCTGTTTTTTGAATTTTTTCCAATTCTCGGCCACATTCCCGTCTAACCTCAAAATGTCCGGCTTACGTAGTGAGCTTAAATCCATTCTTCGTCATTTATCTTTTCACTTGATGATAATAGCACTTTACTTTATCTTTATTCCGACTGCACCATGATTTATATATCATCAATAAAAGTCCATAATTCGATACTTCAATTATAAACTTTATTTTATAAGCTTAAGTACGGTTAACGGGAAAATTACATGTGCTTAGGTTTTTTACAATTACTAGAAGGTGGACAAATGTCATTGAATGAACAATTGAACACCGTTTTTAGCGATTTACAACACAATTAAAATATTTAATAAAATTTCACGAAATATTTCAATTATTTTTTTTAATTGAATTTGCGAATTATGTTTATAGTTCCGAAATCAATAAGGCCAACATAATCAAGCAAACATTTTATTGAAATCAAATTTGGTTTTCAATAAATGTCTTAAATGAATCAATTAATTTTTTAATTTAATTTGTGTTTAACAACTTCTTTAATACTATCAATTAATTTTTTAATAATATCAATTTATTTTTTTGCTTGTGGTTTGCATGAACAGAAAACGGTAAAAAGCTACTTTGGTTTGATCACTCAGTGCAGTTTGTTATTGCTTTTTTTGAATTTACAGCAGTGGTGCTCAAAAATTGAATTTCCATAACACACGCCAAAATGAGTTGTCGCCACACGTAGTAGTTTGTTTGTGGTCATTCGGCTCTTGCTTTGTTTATCTTATTATAACACCTTGAAATATCGACCTTGATCGTCATAAAATTCTAAGGCGACATAACCATGTCCGTCCGTCCGTCTGTTGAAAGCACGCTAGCATCTAAACGAAAAAAATAACTTGCATAAATACGTCTTATAGTCGTAGATCGGTTGGGATTGAAACTGGGCGAAATCGGCCCAAAGGGATAATTTTTCCCTCACAAGGACTGAAAAAACCCATAATAACCCCTAATATTTTAGAGTATTTAAGCATATTTTTTCAATATGTCTGCTTGTACTTACTTGATATAGGGTATGCGCATTCCCCTATAACAAAAACGTGCCCATAGTGATTTTTTTAAATCGAGCAGAGTTTTATTTGGAAAATATTTTTATTTATTTCTATTCTTGCTCCGCAAACATTGATCCACACGAGCCGGATTCTTGTTTCCAGCAATTAATTGGTTCCCTTCATTTTCTCTTCTAAAGGCAATCCTTCAGCAACAACAACACCCACATAAATCAGCCATCTTCCTTCATCCATCTTCATCATAAATATTATTAACAAAATGTACGTATTGTCAGTTTTATTTATTTTATTTTATTTATTTAACCGCGTTTTGTTTATTTATAAAAAATATATACCGCGTCGGTTTGTTTCTTTGTGTGATTCTCATGCATCCACTACGGACGGACATACATCCGTACATTAGAACATATTTTCGATACGCGAAAATAAAAATAAATATTAAAATATTGCCGGCGCATATGGGTATTTCCAGGGAAAAGTCCACCGTGACTCAAAAATGAAAAGTTCACAAATATTATTTTTCTCCTTGGATTGTTAAAGAGAAATATTCAAAATTATTTAAATTGAAGAGTACAAAGCTTTCCTTAGTCACGATGTTGAGATATCGGGCTACAAATTGAAGGTTTACATTTTGCTCAGTTTTGTTTATTTCTAAGAGAATCTTCGCTTTACAATTTACATTTCTAAGAGTAATTGTTCTAATCCACTCTTATAGTAAACCTTTAGCTATAACAACAACTAACCATAAAATAAATGCAAAAAACCAAACAAATATCAGTTAACGGTTAAATTTTTATTTGCTTTTAGGGACATTCTAAGGTAACGTCACGTCATATAAAAAGCATTTTTTGTCATTATCTCAACGCTGACGGTCGCAAATCAAGTGTAATTTCGGATTTTAACGAAGGTTAATAAAGTAATCCAATAATAATAAATAACTCGGCTTTTAAGGAAGTAGTTAATTTTATATTGAATTTCAAAAGTGTGTCACGTTACGCCAGATTGTAAGTAATTTTCTTGCAAAATATTTTTTTTATTTCTTTTAGTTATTGTTGTTGTCCTTATGGTCAGCTTTGTTTTTACTTTAAATTAAACTTGTTTTTTTAATTTACATTCAATTGTGATTTATGCAGATGGTATCATCTACTGAAAGTAAAAATAGTGCTAAGCGCTATCGGCAAAAATTAAAATCAGATCCAATACGGCTGGAGATAAGCCGTGAAAGGGCAAGAGAAAGAGCAACGAGATACAGAAAAAAGTTGCTGGAATCAAAGGGTAATGAGAGTAATGAGATGAGGGTAATGAAAGTAAAAGAACAAAACCGTAAACCGCAACAACAATATCGTTTAAAAAAGAAGAATGAAGAAAAAGACAGCTTGACAGTTAAACAGCCCTACAGCTGCAAACAAACCTTAGGAAAGGCTTTAACCAAAGTCAACAAAGCCCTGCCGGTTGACCCAGAGAAAAGAGCGTATGTCGTTGATTTGATTTATAAAAAATATGGCACGTATGGTGCATCATCTTCAAAACAGCAGGCAGAATCGGCAATAGAAGAAAAAAGCAATTAAGTATGGAGTTTTATTTGCGAGACGATATTAGTGTCCAAGCTGCAGGTCGAAAGGAGACATTAATCGTCGATGGGAAAGTAGTGGCCAAGCGCTATATGTTGCTGACTGTTTCAGAGTCCTATGAATGTTACAAAAAGGAGCGAGGTATTGACTATCTTAGTAAGTCGGCATTTTATGAATTGCGACCAAAGTACGTGCAATTATCAGGCAAGATGCCACATAATATGTGCGTGTGTAAGTACCATGCCAATTTTGCATTTATTTTAGAAAGCAGTGCAATGATCATAAAGTCGTTTTCATCAAATTTGTAAACTTTTCTAAAATCTGCCTGTTGCAACATTGAAAATGAAAAGTGTATGACGAGTAATTGCAGAAATTGCGTTAGGGATGTGAAAAATGAGTCAGTGCCCGTAGCATATTATTCATTATATTGACACAAACCGAAGGGTCTCTATCTGATCTCTTATATGAATTAGATACCCAGTTGCCCTTTTTTAAAACGCCACTTTTTTGTTAAACGTTCCCAGCAAAATTATTTTGAAACGCGAAAAAAATATATTAAGGCCGGAGACCTAGTTCTGCAAATTGATTTCGCAGAGAATTACAGGATAATTTTTCAAAATGAGATACAGAGCGCACACTTCAGCTATCGCCAAGTTACGATCTTTACATGCGTTGCTTGGCTGATTGGCGGAGTGAAATCCTATTTAATAATCAGTGACAAACTGAGCCATAATAAGTTCGATGTTTACTGCTTTTTGACCAAACTGGTGAAGATGATCAAAAATGAACATGGGCAATTCCAAAATCTTTATGTTTTTTCGGATGGATGCAGCTCTCAATTTAAAAATAAGTTCATTGCTCGAAGTTTGCCTGATTTTGTTTCTGAATTTGGTTGCAAGGTGTTAGAGTGGAATTACTTTGCAACTTCTCACGGCAAAGGTGCTGTCGATGGGATAGGAGCAACCATAAAACGAAAAGTTTGGCAGATGACAAAAACAAACAATTTAATTTTAGAAAATGCGCTTTCATTTTATGAATGTGCTCGAAATAACGTCATTGCGATAAATTTAATATACATTTCCTCAGAGCAAATAGACATGTTTTCTACTTCGTTAACTGAAAAGTGGAAGGAGTTACCTAAAATACCTGGTATCCATCAAATTCATTTTTTGTCATGCAGCGAAGACATGCAAATAAAAGCAGCTGAAACTGCATTTTCGCATAAATCTATTATATAAGAACTGTACATATATAATTTCCTTATGACTATCTTAACTGTTTCTTATAATCATTACCTTCATAAATAATATTAATATAATACCTAAAATTTATGTTGTATATGTGTTAAATAATTTTTTAAAAACAATCTGAACTAAAAATTTCCCACGGCAATTTTAGTAACGTAACGTCATGTAACGTCACGTCAGAGGCTAATAAAGAAAAAAATAGAAAAAGTTTTTAAATTTTATAAGTTGGATAATAAATATTAGTAAAAAATGTTGCATACAAAAGGTCTTGGTAAATTCACAGAGTTTTGCAATTTTGTAATTCAAGAAAAACCCCACTTCCCTTTTTTGTCACGTCACGTCAGCACATATTTTTTCTTCTATCTTTAAAGCCTTACAGTCGATTATTCTAATTTTTTTACTGAATATAGTACTATTCAATAGCTACGTAAATATATAGATCTCTTTTAAAAAAATCGACTTTTTCATTTTTTTTAACTTTCTTTCGTACAAATGTCACGTCACGTCATTTTGGAAATACCCATATTCAAAGCGAATGTGTTTTCAACGTTGATCGGTGGTGGTATTTTGCAACAACAAAACATATATATTCAAACGAGTAATTGCATTAGTCTCGGTTAAAGAAGAATAAACAAAACAACAACAACATCTTTGCATACCATACGGTTCGAAGTTGCAAAACAACATCATCATACCCAACGGTCAGCGTATGAAAGAGTACTACGTACGTCAATACACACACAGCCATACATATATTTTCTCTTATCTATTAGCGTGGGTCGTTATCGGTGACATTGGAAATTTATTAGCGTGGGTCGTTCTCGGTGATATTTGAAATTTTTTATCGAATTTTTTCCGTTTCGTCTCTCGGTTAGTATTATCGTTGGACTATCCGCATTAGTACAAATTTTGGTTTTCGATTTTTCCATTGATTTTCTCTTACAGAGGAATATTTTGGGGCATTTTTTTTTAAATTAAAATTTCGTGTATTTTTCGATACACTAAAAAATCAGTGAGGTTCAATAATTATACACTCCACGAGAGTATTATGGCTTTGTGCATTTGTTTGTAACACCCAAAAGGAAGCGGGATAGACCCATTGTTAAGTATACCGATCGACTTAGAATCACTTTCTGAGTCGATTTAGCAATGTCCGTCTGTCCGTCTGTCTGTCCGTCTGTCTGTCTGTCCATCTATTGTTGTAATCAAACTACAGGTCGCAATTATAGTCCGATCTTAACAAAAATTGGCACAAGTAAGTTTTGTGGATCAAGGACGAACGCTATTTAATTTGAGACAAATCGGTTCAGATTTAGATATAGCCCCCATACAAATGTTGCTCCCGATTTGACATTTTCCGCTCTAGAAACGACATATTGCACCCGATATTCTTTAAAATTGACACAACATCTTATAATCCGACTATAAACACCTATGCAAAAATTGGGTAAGATCGGTTCAGATTTAGATATAGCCCCCATACAAATGTTGCTCCCGATTTGACATTTTCCGCTCTAGAAACGACATATTGCACCCGATATTCTTAAAAATTGACACAACATCTTATAATCCAACTAGAAACACCTATTCAAAAATTGGGTAAGATCGGTTCAGATTTAGATATAGCTCCCATACAAATGTCGCTCCCGATTTGACATTTTCCGCTCTAGAAACGACATATTGCACCCGATATTCTTAAAAATTGACACAACATCTTATAATCCAACTAGAAACACCTATGCAAAAATTGGGTAAGATCGGTTCAGATTTAGATATAGCTCCCATACAAATGTCGCTCCCGATTTGACATTTTCCGCTCTAGAAACCACATATTGTACCCGATTTTCTTTAAAATTGACACAACATCTTATAATCCAACTAGAAACACCTATGCAAAAATTGGGTAAGATTGGTTCAGATTTAGATATAGCCCCCATACAAATGTCGCTCCCGATTTGACATTTTCCGCTCTAGAAACCACATATTGTACCCGATTATCTTTAAATTTGGCACAACATCTTATAATCCAACTATAAACACCTATGCAAAAATTGGGTAAGATCGGTTCAGATTTAGATATAGCCCCCATACAAATGTCGTTCCCGATTTGACATTTTCCTCTGTAGAAACCACATATTGTACTCGATTTTCTTTAAATTTTGCACAACATCTTATAATCTTACTAGAAACACCTATGCAGAAATTGGGTAAGATCGGTTCAGATTTAGATATAGCCCCCATACAAATGTCGCTCCCGATTTGACCTCAGCCGCTTTAAAAGCCACATATTGTGCTCGATTTTCTTTAAATTTCGCACAACATCTTATAATCTAACTAAACAAAACTATGATGAAAGTGAGTAAGATTGGTTCAGATTTAAATATAGCCCAAATTCAAATGTTGCTCCCATAAGTTTAACCGATTTTGGCCAAACTATATATTTTATATTTCACCTATTTCGTTCCAGGTTTCAATATATCCTCATACAAATGTCCTTTCCGATATAAAATTTTTTGTCAAACACATACATTTACAGGATACAAAAAACCTTGTCTTTTTCACTTTTTCACCGAATTGAATTGTATTCCGATTGAAAGTGGAGTGTATCACAGAGTCGGCCCCGCCCGACTTTAGCCTTTCCTTACTGGTTTTTACTTAAAATTTTGGTCAAATTAATGGTAATTGGGTCAAATTTTGTGATTTTGAACTGATTTTCGTGTATTTCTCGATACATTTTGCGGAAATTTGGTTGGGTGAGTTCAAATCACTTTGTTAGTATTTTTAACCGAATTTTTTGAATATTTGGGAAGATTTCTATTTTTGGGGTTTCGTTTTGCATTATTGCTAGATATTTTTGATTATTTTAGCATTTTCGTGCTTTTTCTAAATAGTCAGTGTATTTTTCGATACAATGATTTTTTTTAAATTTCTTCCTGAAATATTTTTGGATAGATTTGAATTGTTTTCATTTTTTAGCATTTCCGTGTTTTTCTTGGTATTTTTTTAGTACATTTAGCAGTTTTTATTTTTTGTGTTTTTTTATTTAATTCTCGCTTGGTTCAATGTGCCTCTCACTCCACTCGATTTCTTTATCAGAGCAACTTATGCTTTGGTAAAATTTGATGCGAACTTCAGTACCCTACCTCGACATATATTCCCTTGAAAAACAGGGTTCAGAAGCGATACATTATGGAGTAATGTTAAGGACCGGTTCGATAAGTGTCTTAATCATCTCAAAACTGTTCAGGATGAAGAGAAGGAGGACATAGATTCTGCTGACAGCAAATATGATGTAGCATATAGGGCATTCGTTCGTGTTCTAGGTGCTATTAATAAGAAATTGGATGAGGTTCGAGCTCCGCTGAAGTCATCCCCTCCAATTCCGTCCCGTACTTCTACGGCTACAGATTCGATAGATCACATGGATTCTCCTTCCGATCGATCGAAGTCAATTAGGGAGCAGCAGGAGCAATGTGAGGGCAACAACAGTATGGTTCACGGCCTTGCATTGCCGCCATGCGATACTGACGTTTTCCATGGTGATTTCCTCTCATGGCCAACATTTAGGGATCTTTTTTCAGCGGTGTACAGTAATAACTCCCTCAAATGACATTAAACGGCTATGTCATTTGGTTAGGAAAAGTAGCGCTGAGGCTCGCGGAAATGTATCTAAATTTCCACTCACCCATCGAAGTTTCTAGCCTGGAAAACCTTGAAGGATGTGTATGATAACACTCGCATCTTGGTGAACATCCAGCTCAAGGTGCTTTTCGATCTTCCGATCCTTAATAGCGAAAGTAGCTTAGGTTTGAAAAATTTGCAACGCGGAATAAATGGATGTCTTTCTGCAATGTTTATTTATGACGTAGCCACGGATAGTTGGGATCCAATATTAGTTTTTTTGTGTATTCAGCGATTGCCCAACAGTAGTGTAACTTTATGGAGTGTGAAGAATAAGTCGGCTTTGTCTTCGTGGAAAGATTTGGATCTCTTTCTTACGGAAAGGATACAAACTCTGACATGTCTTCGTGATATAAAGGGAATCGATTCGACGAAAAAGTCCGACGGTAGGAAGGTGGGTGCGCATTTTACAAATGCTGGCCCATGTGGATCTTCTCGTTCTCATTAGAACAAACTATGTATTCTCTGTCCCAGACAATTTCACCAACTTCGTGAATGCCAACGATTTGGGAACTTTTTGGTCTCCGATCGTTTTGACACCGTCAAACGTCGTTACTGCTGTGTAAATTGCTTGATGCGTAGACACGAAGCTAGGAAATGTGGAAGTATTCACAAAAGCGGAAAATGAGAGAAGAAACATCATACTATTTTGCATCGCTGTTGTTGCGAATCCTGCGGGGAGTTTGGTTCCGATTGCCCAACATACCATTTGTGAATTCTTCGCAGCCATCAACTTCTTGAAGTTCATCTGGTGCTATAAATAGACAGGTATATCATGCTTCGCATGATAGAACTGTGTTATTAGGGACAGATATGGTAAATATCGTACACCAAGGTACTTTGTACCCAGCTCGGGCTCTGATCAACCCGGCGTCAGAGGCTTCGCTCATTACGGAACGATTGCAAAATCGCCTCAACATTCCGGCCAGTTCGACTCATGCTAGAATATCGTGTGTAAATAAATCATTCTCGGCTACTTCTCGCAAAATATGTTCTTTGTGTATAGGCTCTATTTTGGATGCGGTGTTGTTAATGGAAACATATGCCTTAGTTCTTCAGCACATTTCGGGCAACTTACCATTTTTTTTTTCAAAGAATACAGATGTGACTTCTCGTTTGCCAAATATTCGTTTGGCCGATACGCATCTTTTTGATTGCAGACCTGTGGATCTTTTACTGGGAGCAGATCTTTATCCGAGAATTCTCTTGGAAGGAACTCTCCGAAACGTATTAGGCTCATTAATCGCGCAAAACACGGTCTTTGGCTGGATCATTACTGGTCCCGTTTCCTCTTCAAATATTCAAGTTTTTTTCCATTGAGTAAGCCGAAGAAGGTAGTCTTAACAAGAATCTTCTCCGATTTTGGGAACTTGAGGAGACCCCGAGATGGTCTATGTTGTCTCCTTCAGACAAATTTTGTGAAGACAATTACAAACTGACGACTCGTAAAGATTCGGAGAGGGGATATATTGTTACACTTCCCATTAAATCTGAATTCTGCGGACAACTGGTCTTAGGACAATCAAGGGGAAATTGTTTGAGACAATTTCTGCGTAACGAAGCTTCGCTCCTGAGAATACCACATATCAAAACGGTCTACGACTGGGTGTTAAGGGAATATTTGAACTTGAACCATATGAGGCCAGTTTCAGCCCCTTCTTCGGCAACCCCCACAATATGTTACTTGCCTCATCATCCGGTCATTAACCCGGATAAACAGATTACCAAACTTCGAGTGGTTTTCAACGTCTCATATAAGGAAGAGTCTTAACGATATTCTTCATATTGGTCCGACCTTGCAATTACATTTAGTTCTCCTCATTCTGAGGTGGAGACTATTTAGATTCGTTTTCAACTGCGATATTACTCAGATGTACCGACAAATTAGAGTTTCATTCAGCCCATACTCCTCTGCAATATTATGAGCTACAGAAGGTGACCTTTGGAGTTAACTGTGCTCCATATCTAGCCGTACGGACGTTATTACAACTGCCCGATGACTCTGAAGACGAATTCCCCCATATTGCACATATTCCATGAATTTGCATGTACGTTGACGACGTTTTAACGGGGTTGGTACCCCGGAGACTGCATTGACCTCTCGTGAACAATTAATTTCGGCTTTGCCTTCTGCAAAATTCGAATTGAGGAAATGGACGTCGAATGACCGGACTATTTTGGAATGTTTTCCTACGGAACATTTAGTCGATGCGAAGCTTCTCACTTTCGTGGAAGCTAGTAGTTCTAAGCCATTGGGAATTCGTTGGAATGCTCAGTTAGATTTATTCTATTTCAATATGACTCCACCGGAGCCAGCTATAGAAGAAGCGCCATTACACATCACGAATAGATTCAGAAAAATTAAGGCTTTAACTCAGCAATTCTGCCTACGGTGGAAAGAGGATCCGCTTTACGGGTCGTCAACGTCTATGGTGTGGTCAACAGTACTTCTGGGCTCTACAAGCTGTGGCACTGTAAATATGGGCTCTATGAGCTGTAGTACTGTAAATGGGCTCTACGAGCTTTATAGGGTTTTTGTTAATTAGTATTGAAGACAAATGAATTCGAAAATAAAAGCTCACATAAACTGAAAAATACCACTTTTATTTCCCTTAGCAAAAAGTGTATATACATATTTATATTACATTAGGATTTGATTGAAATTGTTTAATTTTGAACTGGGATATTGTCCTGGCTCAAGACCATTTTGCATCTATATTTAATAGAATGCAAATTGATTCTCGTTCGTTTGTGTGAATTATCTCCTTATAGAGGCTGGGTTTGATGTTGAAAAGTCGCTGCGAAGCCACTTAAAAAGACTTTTGACATGGTCGAAATCATGATCGTGGTAATCTGCAGCCAAGTAATAAATGTCACCATGCCATTTGTAAATAAATTTGCATTCTATCAAATATAGATGCAAAATGGTCTTGAGCCAGGACAATATCCCAGTTCAAATCAAATATTGATTACAGACCAAAAAATACAAACGAAAAACCTTAAAACAAATGAGCGTTGGCATGGCAGAAGTATTGCTGGGTAACTATACCTGCATATACACATACTTACATATGCAACTCAATGAGATGCTTGTAAGATGGCATGTGTACTTTATTACTTGGTGCGATTTTTTAAGCGCAAATTCGGCAAGTGAGTTGTGCTTCTCGTTCGTTAGTGAAAATCATCTCCTTATAGAGGCCGGCTTTGATGTTGAAAAGTCGCTGCGAAGCCACTTGAAAAGACTTTTGACATGGTCGAAATCATGATCGTGGTAGTCTGCAGCCAAGTAATAAATGTCACCATGCCATTTGTAAATAAATTTGCATTCTATTAAATATAGATGCAAAATGGTCTTGAGCCAGGACAATATCCCAGTTCAAATCAAATATTGATTACAGACCAAAAAATACAAACGAAAAAACTTAAAATTGTTTAATTTTCTTTACAACATAGCGGGATGTTGCAAGACGGACGGCAATGTTTAATTACAAATGTTGTCCTTCTCAGTTTCCACCATTTCTTAATGTGCGGCCTACGGTCAAATGGCATTCCTTTATTTATTCCCCTACGTTGGATTTTGTCTACTACTTTCTCCATACGACTTTGTGATATTACGCACAAAAATAGTAGTAACACCTTCTAGCGAGTAGCGATTGCACTGAGAGCCGCCTTTCTCCATCTAAGCTTTGCTTTAGTTTACTCGATATTTAGAAAATTACTCCTTAATTACTCTCATAACCAAGTAATGTCGGACATAAGGCTAAAGCAAAAGTTTTCACTGCTTATTTTTGGATTCGTTTCTAATTATGTATACTTTATAAAGGGATTGTAAAAAATAAGTACTTCCACGCAGGCTTACAAAAAGTTAATAAATAAGTACTAGCAACTTCAAGTTATTGCATCTTCATTATCTTTAAAAATTTGTATGTTGAACAACGACACCGCGGTAAGCGAACTTATACACAAAAAAGTACAGTTTTGTTCTCTTAACAAAAGGAACAGAACACTAAGGCCCCCCATTCACGTACAGTTTTAACTGTCAGTTTGAACTGTTCAGCTAAAACTGTCAGTTGAAACTGTATGTGTGTGGTATATAACTGACAGTTGTACTCAACTGTTCAGTTTAACTGAGAAATATAAAAATTTTATATTTTTATCTGACAGTTTTAACTGAAGTGAACGTGTGTGGGGGTTCGCTGTACTGTTCTCAGTACAATTTGTGTCGAGCGAGAGTGCGTATCATCATGTCGCGTAAACAGAACCAAGTAATAGTTGATTTTATTGGAATATATAGATCTGAACCTTGCCTATGGCAAGTTAAGTCTAGCGGGTATCATGATCGCGCCAAAAAAGATGCTGCCTAGATGCGCCCTGTTGCTAGAAATCTCAATGTAGCAGCTAATCTTTCGTGTGGAGAAATTGCTCTCCTCATGACTGTATCTTTCTTCATAATCAAAGGGGAAACCAACGAAAGCAGTTTTTGGTACACTGATTGAGTCATGCGCAAATAATTGAGGAAATCTAATGGTTCTTCACTTAATTCTGCTAATAAACTAATGTGGGAAGATAAATTTCGTTGTAATAACCACTTCTTGCACCACTGTTTACGCTGTTTATTTTTTCTTTTTTGTAAAATTACAAAAACTAAACCGAGAGCGGCCAAACCGTCCTGCTCGTTCGAATCCATGTTAAAAACTGAAGTACTGAACTGGACGTGTGTGTACATCTCAGTTCACAGTTTAAGACCGGCAACTCACGTACAGTTATAACTGACAGTTTTAACTGACAGTTAAAACTGTACGTGAATGGGGGGCCTAAGAAGAATGGGAAATGTATTTCCCATTCTTTTTATTGTTGTTGTATTATAACACTATTATAATAAGATAGTATTATAATACTATTTTAACAATGAAATAAAACATTTTTTAAATTGCTATAGAACTACTACAAGTTAACTTTATGATTCTGCAAAGAAATAAGATGTAAGCAACAAAAACTCCCATTATCTTGTAGATATGTAAAGGAAACCACTTGCATCACATATATTGGAAAAACAATGCTGTCTTACCTAAATTCACGGTTATGCACACTCATAAACCAAGGATAAATAGTAAAAACCTTCTCCGGTATAATTTTGTTTTTTATATTTCTGACGCACCAAGTGGCGTCCTTGATCAATGTAAAATTATAGAACTTCAAACTTTTTGTGCGATCAGGCTGAAAATCAATTTTTGATGTTAGATTCATTGTAATGATATTACGAAATACATTTTATTATTCTTAGTACGTTACTATAACAAAAATGAAATTTTTATGCAAAAAATTGTTTTTTTTATGGCAAAAAATTATGTTTTTATTACAAAAACAACCTTTTTATTTAAAAGTGTTATATCTCATTTGAATCTCATTTTGGATCCGCTTAATCATCATCACTATTACTGTCAATTTGCATGTTTGAAGTAGCAAAAGCTCCAGAAGTAGTAGGTTGTGAATCTCTGTATGTTTCTGGTTCTTGCTCTTCAGTATCCTCTTCATCAGTTGTTCTCTTTAACCACCGGCATAAATCACCTAACATAGAATCTATGTACCTAGTTTCCATGGTTAAAGCTACATGGTGAAAACGTTCACCTTGCTCATAAGATTCGAAGGAAATTTGATTTTCAAATCAATCCATATGGCGATGGAGAAAATGAATTTTTAATGACATAAGGCCTGTTCAATAGGGCTTACTAGCTTATGATTAAGATACTTGATGAGGTGGCAACATTGTTACCCATTGGTTTTTCTTAAATGAATTAAAAGGAAAAATCTGGCAGCAATGCTAAGAGAGTAGTAACCTACTTTCTTGTTAAGCGAGTAAATTCCATACAAAAATTAAGCTAGTAAGCCAAATCGAACAGGCCTATATTCACACCAAGTTCCTTAAAGGTTTTCAAGAGATGTTTAACTCTTTGTCCACTATCTGCTTCTCGTTTTTTACCAAGGACATTTTCGATTACGTCTTTAATTGCCTTCCATATAATTAATTTATTTTGATCCAAAGAATTATCAAAATCACCATTTTTCATCAATCTTCTGGACCATTAAACATACCTGTAAAATTAGAAATATAAATATTGTAAATTCGTTTTTTTAATATTTATTTGTATACATTAAATTTGCTAGCACTAAGTCGTGGGAATGTAGATCTTATAGTAGTAAAAGGTGGTCCATCTACAAAAAACTTAAAAAAATTGAAAAGACCAATTTAATATGAAGTGGTGGTAGCAATACACGAAAATCATCTCTTTTTCCCAGTCACACTTTTAATATTGATTTCCCTTGTAACATGTGTTCCACAAGCATATAAAGTACACCTTGTAACCCACAAAGTAAGGCCACCATTTCCAAATCACAGCATATACACCATTTATGTTTTTCATAATTCTCTGATTACAGTATATATTTTACTAATTCGTAGGTTTCTTTAGTGTTCAAATTGTATGCTATTCGAATAAATAATAATAATGAGGAATATGCTTCTACCCGTTTCTGCCATAAGTTTTTCAATATCATTACAGTAAGCGAATGTATTTTCTTCGTTGACAGAGAAATATTGCTGAAATTGCTTGACGATTACGATAAGCAATTATTCATACACCAGGTTCTAGTAAATTTTTTTGTTTTAGTTTACGTGCAACATACTCAGATGCACGCTTCGACATATTTACGTGTTTTAGTACTTCATCTAACCAGTTTTGTGATATTGTTATCATACGATTGTTAAACTGAGAAGGCTCGTATCGGAGGTTACATCTGGAATTGCTGGTTTTGGTATAAACTCTGTATGCTTTTTAGGTAATTATCTTGGTACGTTGTTGTTAGTATATATAGATTGTTATGGTTCTTAGAGTTGTGGTATGCAGGTAGCATAGGCGTAGCAATGGTTTTTTCTGGGAGGGCTTTGATTTATTTGATTTATTGATTTATTTGTAACTCTATAACGTTTTTCATGAAATCTTGGCAATGCTGTATAGAAAACGGATTTTCTGTGATGTACACAGCGAATTTAAAGATTCCATGGTACCATTTTTATCCCTTTTTCTATTTTTTTATTTTACAATAAGTGTATGTTGTGGTAGGGCACGGTAAACAAAAAAAAAAACAAATTGGATATTTTTTGGAAAATTTTGATTTTCGCGGGAAATATGGCTAAAATGATTTTCATGCATTACATTTTTGTTTTTTTGATTTTCTCGCGATATTAAGAACCAATGTCGCTTGTAACATATATGTAGTCAGTCGCGAAAATCGCTGCAATTGTTGAGAAATCCAAAATTCGCAGTTGCAATTGCTTATATTTTAATTTTCTTCATCCAGGATTCTGAAACTTTTCTGATACAAATATTCCCCATGAAGTTAGTTAGCAGCCACATGCCAAAGAAATATTGTGGTATTCTCAATATAATAAAACGTTACGCGGGTTTTTCTAAAGATACTTTTCACAATTTTTTTTTTTTTACAACCATTTTTTATCCTATTTTAGCCTGATAACTTGTGAATGAAAATGCTATTAACGCAAAATGACGGAATTTTTCTAGTACTAAATCTAGAAAAATGTTTTAAACAAAATCATTTTAACACATAACCTTCGGTTATATGCTGCTCCATTGTTATTTTATTTTATTGATATTATTTTTATGTTCATAGCCCCTTATGCAGTCACAAAGTATCGTGTGAGTTGATAGCCAAATCAAATAGTGTGATTTTCTTTCAGCGGAACCGGAAAATCTTTTTTTGATCGCACTAAGTTTGTCAAAAATTCGCTGACGAACACAATAATGTAATGCGGAACGGCCAATCTGGAGTATTTTCAAAACAATTGCTGGACATTGCTATAGTAAAAGTGATATTGATATAGCGAATGTTGATATTTAGATTTTTTCAGTTCGTGTTCCCATACTTTGCTCAAAATCGTGTGTCGTTAAGCGAACATGCTATATTGGCTGCGAAAAATATTGAATTGGAGGATTCCGTTTTAGCGAAAATTACGTTACGTTAATTCACTGTACTTAGGCAGACTATCGCCTAATAATATCAGACAAATGACACGGCGATGTGGGGAAATTAACGAATAGCATATTGAAGAAACACTTCTTAAAGGAAAGCACGAATATGAAGACACTTTGAGAGCACGCTCCACTGTTAAATCGGCAATTAATGTACGACACTCATGAAAGTTGTGAACGATGGAATTGGACGACACGTTGGGACCAAAAGACTATTTTGATCGTGTAGATTCCCCCAGAGAGGTTTCGAACATATACTTTGTAAAACCTTCCAGACTTTCTGAAGCAATAAAATATAGAATTTGTCAGGTCTTGCTAATTTTTCGTCTGAAATGGTAATTTTTCGTTGTTTCGTTGGTAAAATCGTTGACACTTTCTTGAATTTCGGACAAAGGTTATGAAAAATACAAACAAACTAAACGATTTGTGTCAATTTCAAGATTGTGTAATGCTAATTTCTCTAAAGGAGACCAAATTGTTCGGAAAAGATTCATTTTTATTAACCGATACCACTTCCTGGCAATCGAATAGAGCAATATCTTATGAACTTTTAATTGTGTACTACAATAACAGTTTGGAAATTTAATAACAAAATCTTTTAGTAATTTTAAAAAAGTGTAGATAAGAATCACTATGATATCATAATGAAATCTAAAAACATTCTTAATAAAAGCAAATAATTTGCTTGATGCTTGTAGAGCGCTAAGATGTAACATTTGCGATACGAGATTTTTATGGAGCTGTATATAAATCTGATGCAACAATAACGGGTTCTGTTACTTCTAATGTTTTGGGAGTTTGCAATAATAATACAAATCCATTTCGACAAACGAAGGAAACCATTTGATATAAACATATTTGTCTTTGTTCATTTACAACAAGTGTTTACCGGAAACAAACTAATTTTTCCCACAAAAGAAACTCAAAAAAGAGGTTCACGCGTCTAAAATTTCGTTTCTACGTAATCTACTTTTTCTCTGCGTGTAGGTCTCTATTTTAAAATCTAAAAAGTTGCGAAACAATAAGAAATGAGTTTTAACTTACTCAAATTTTTGTTATATTTCTCACTTGTGTCAATTATTTTTCAAAGTTAGTATTTTTTGTACATATGTAACAAGTATTATTCAAAAGAGAAACAACAAATTCAGTTAGTTTGTGACTGCATAAGTGGCAATGAACATAAAAATAATAGAAATAAAATAGTTCAACAATGGAGCAGCATAAAACCGCAGGTTATAATTCGGTACAACAATTTTGTTTAAAACATTTTTCTAGATTTAGGGCATATCGTACTATCAAATTCCATTATTTCGCGTTAATAGCATTATGATTCCCCAGTTATCAGGCTAAAATAGGATAAATAGTTGGTGTAAAGTCAAAAATTGTGAAAAGTATCTTTAGAAAAACCGGCGTAACTTTGAGTGAATACCTAAATATTTCTTTGGGGAATATTAGTGTATGTAAAGTTTCCGAATTATGAATGAAGAAAATTAAAATATTAGGAATTGCAACCGCGAATTTTGGATTTTTCATCAATTGCAGCGATTTTCGCGACTGGCTACATATATGTTACAAGCGACCAATCTGACGGACGAAGCTGGAATCTTTAAATTCGCTGTGTACATCACAGAAAATGCGTTTTCTATACAACATTGCCAAGATTTCATGACAAATGTTATGGAGTTTACAATAAAGCTTATTTATATATTTGGGTATAAATGGCTATGTGCTTATTTCAACATTCATAGTGCTCAATTTTAAACATGCAAAAGTGGCTATGAACCATGAAACCGCGAATAATAGGAAATAATGTTAATTAAAATATAAAAAATGATAAGCGTTCATATGCCAGTTTAGCTCGAATTTCCTTTTATATTGGACTAGCAGTACCCGCTGCTTCGCACGCGAAAAAGCAAGTTATTTTTTTAATTTTATCCGTCTCTGTTATTTATTTATTTATCTATTTATTTCATTTACTTTTGGTGGATATAGATAATTCTAAAATAGTAATTTGGAGATATCCTATTATATAGCACTCACACACAGTCAAAGTAATGTGCTTGTCGATATGTACTATTTTAGCTGAACTCCTTCGTATGTATAATTTTTATCATTTTCTACCAAGTTTTGAACAAAAAATTATCACCATTTATATCTTCGATCTCATGTTTCTAGATGCAGCCAGCTACTTTATAACTTTTGCACCTCTTTCCCAAAAAGTACACATTTTGAAAAACCACTATAGGTAACATGTGTTTTCGCTTCCCCTAAAAATATGTATTTTATCTGATAACACATTTATTTCTTGTATCGTTGTATTAACTACAATTTTTTAAATATCCATTTATGTTCCGCGTTTAAGTAATTAAATAAATGTACACAATTGTTATCCCTTGTCATCCCGCGCATCCATTAAAAGTACAAATACGTGGTTAGAGGAATTTACATAATAAGTCAAGAAATCCATTTCTGTTGCAAGTCTACGTTGTCAGAGGAATTTACACTCCAAATTTCCCAACTCTAACTGCACTATTTTAGTTGGTACTATTTTTATCCCGCTCACCGTTTATAAGTACAAATTTCGAAAAATTCTTTTAGATTATCGCTTTTAAATTGTCTATACTTTAGTTGGTACTACTTTTATCCGTTGCCAGAGGAATTTACACTCCAAATTTCATGATTGTAGCTACAATACTTTGGTTTGTACAATTTTTATCCCTTTTTGTCCCACCATACCAAATTTCACGACTATAGCTGCAATACTTAAATTGGTACAACCTTTTTGCCCAGCGCATGTTATAATTTAGTAGGTACCATTTTCATCCCTTTTTGTCTCGCACGCCCCTTAAAAGTACAAATTTCGAAAAATCCAATTTAACTTCGCTTTTATATGGTTGAGGAATTTACATACCAAATTTCACTATTCTAGGTGTAATACTTTAGTTGGTACCATTTGTATCCCTTTTTGTCCCGCTCGCCCTCTAAAAGTACAAATTTCGAAAAATCCCATTTTACATCGCTTTAATATGGTCAGAGGAATTTATATACCAAATTTCACGATTCTAGGTGTAATACTTTAGTTGGTACCATTTTTATCCCTTTTTGTCCCGCTCGCCCCTTAAAAGTACAATTTTCGAAAAATTCAATTTTACTTCGCTTTTATATGGTCAGAGGAATTTACATACCAAATTTCACGATTCTTGCTGTAATACTTTAGTTGGTACAATGTTTATCCTTTTTTGTCCCGCAATCCCCTTAAAAGTACAAATTTCGAAAAATCCAATTTAACTTCGCTTTTATATGGTTGAGGAATTTACATACCAAATTTCACTATTCTAGGTGTAATACTTTAGTTGGTACCATTTGTATCCCTTTTTGTCCCGCTCGCCCTCTAAAAGTACAAATTTCGAAAAATCCCATTTTACATCGCTTTAATATGGTCAGAGGAATTTATATACCAAATTTCACGATTCTAGGTGTAATACTTTAGTTGGTACCATTTTTATCCCTTTTTGTCCCGCTCGCCCCTTAAAAGTACAATTTTCGAAAAATCCAATTTTACTTCGCTTTCATATGGTCAGAGGAATTTACATACCAAATTTCACGATTCTTGCTGTAATACTTTAGTTGGTACAATTTTTATCCTTTTTTGTCCCGCAATCCCCTTAAAAGTACAAATTTCGAAAAATCCATTTTTACTGCGCTTCTATATGGTCAGAGGAATTTACATACCAAATTTCACGATTCTAGCTGTAATACTTTAGTTGGTACCATTTTTATCCCTTTTTGTCCCACTCTCCCCTTAAAAGTATAAATTTCGAAAAATCTAATATTACTTCGTTTCTATACGGTCAGAGTAATTTATATACCAAATTTCATGTAGCTGTAATACTTTAGTTGGTACCATTTTTATCCCTTTTTGTCCCGCTCGCCGCTTAAAAGTACAAATTTCGAAAATTCCAATTTAACTTCGTTTCTATACGGTCAGAGGAATTTACGTACCAAATTTCACGATTCTAGCTGTAATACTTTAGTTGGTACCATTTTTATCCCTTTTTGTCCCGCTCGCCGCTTAAAAGTACAAATTTCGAAAAATCCAATTTTACTTCGTTTCTATACGGTCAGAGGAATTTACATACCAAATTTCATGTTTCTAGCTGTAATACTTTAGTTGGTACCATTTTTATCCCTTTTTGTCCCGCTCGCCCCTTAAAAGTACAAATTTCGAAAAATCTAATTTTACTGCGCTTCTATATGGTCAGAGGAGTTTACATACCAAATTTCACGATTCTAGCTGTAATACTTTAGTTGGTACCATTTTTATCCCTTTTTGTCCCACTCTCCCCTTAAAAGTACAAATTTCGAAAAATCCAATATTACTTCGTTTCTATATGGTCAGAGGAATTTACATACCAAATTTCACGTTTCTAGCTGTAATACTTTAGTTGGTACCATTTTTATCCCTTTTTGTCCCGCTCGTCCCTTAAAAGTACAAATTTCGAAAAATCCAATTTTACAGCGCTTTTATATGGGCAGAGGAATTTACATACCAAATTTCACGATTCTTGCTGTAATACTTTAGTTGATACCATTTTTATCCCTTTTTGTCCCGCTCACCCCTTAAAAGTACAAATTTCGAAAAATCCAATTTTACTGCACTTTTATATGGTCAGAGGAATTTACATACCAAATTTCACGATTCTAGCTGTAATACTTTAGTTGATACCATTTTTATCCCTTTTTGCCCCGCTCGGCCCTTAAAAGTACAAATTTCGAAAAATCCCTATTTGTAGCTCGTCTGCATGGTCATTGCAAGGAACTCACCGAATTTCATGTTTATAGCTACTGCCGTTTAGTCAGGACGAAGATTCGATGTTTATCCCTTCTTGGGCCATTTTATCCCCTAAAAGTACGAATTTCGTAAAACCCTTTCTTAGTCGACGTTTACGTCATATTTGGGAACTATCCTGAAAATTTCATGACCCTGGCTTCAGCCGTTTGGTCTGGGGCTGGTCAATGATAAGTCAGTCAGTCAGTAACGCAACTCTTTTATATATATAGATTGGGACAATATGAGTATCAACAAAAAGATAACCGCAATATCTTTCCGTGGAAACCTTTAGACAGGGTGGAAATCATGATAGTGGTAGTCTGCAGACAAGTAATAAATGTCACCATGCCATTTGTAAATAAATTTGCATTCTATTAAATATAGATGCAAAATGGTCTTGAGCCAGGACAATATCCCAGTTCAAATCAAATATTGATTACAGACCAAAAAAATACAAACGAAAAAACTAAAACAAATGAGCGTTGGCACGGCAGAAGTATTGCTGGGTAACTATACCTGCACATACACATACTTACATATGCAACTCAATGAGATGCTTGTAAGATGGCATGCGTACTTTATTACTTGGTGCGATTTTTTAAACGCAAATTCGGCAAGTGAGTTGTGATTCTCGTTCGTTTGTGAAAATCATCTCCTTATAGAGGCCGGGTTTGATGTTGAAAAGTCGCTGCGAAGCCACCTGAATGAAACCTTTAGACAGGGTGGAAATCATGATAGTGGTAGTCTGCAGCCAAGTAATAAATGTCACCATGCCATTTGTAAATAAATTTGCATTCTATTAAATATAGATGCAAAATGGTCTTGAGCCAGGACAATATCCCAGTTCAAATCAAATATTGATTACAGACCAAAAAAATACAAACGAAAAAACTAAAACAAATGAGCGTTGGCACGGCAGAAGTATTGCTGGGTAACTATACCTGCACATACACATACTAACATATGCAACTCAATGAGATGCTTGTAAGATGGCATGCGTACTTTATTACTTGGTGCGATTTTTTAAACGCAAATTCGGCAAGTGAGTTGTTATTCTCGTTCGTTTGTGAAAATCATCTCCTTATAGAGGCCGGGTTTGATGTTGAAAAGTCGCTGCGAAGCCACCTGAATGAAACCTTTAGACAGGGTGGAAATCATGATAGTGGTAGTCTGCAGCCAAGTAATAAATGTCACCATGCCATTTGTAAATAAATTTGCATTCTATTAAATATAGATGCAAAATGGTCTTGAGCCAGGACAATATCCCAGTTCAAATCAAATATTGATTACAGACCAAAAAAATACAAACGAAAAAACTAAATCAAATTAGCGTTGGCACGGCAGAAGTATTGCTGGGTAACTATACCTGCACATACACATACTTACATATGCAACTCAATGAGATGCTTGTAAGATGGCATGCGTACTTTATTACTTGGTGCGATTTTTTAAACGCAAATTCGGCAAGTGAGTTGTTATTCTCGTTCGTTTGTGAAAATCATCTCCTTATAGAGGCCGGGTTTGATGTTGAAAAGTCGCTGCGAAGCCACCTGAATGAAACCTTTAGACAGGGTGGAAATCATGATAGTGGTAGTCTGCAGCCAAGTAATAAATGTCACCATGCCATTTGTAAATAAATTTGCATTCTATTAAATATAGATGCAAAATGGTCTTGAGCCAGGACAATATCCCAGTTCAAATCAAATATTGATTACAGACCAAAAAAATACAAACGAAAAAACTAAATCAAATTAGCGTTGGCACGGCAGAAGTATTGCTGGGTAACTATACCTGCACATACACATACTTACATATGCAACTCAATGAGATGCTTGTAAGATGGCATGCGTACTTTATTACTTGGTGCGATTTTTTAAACGCAAATTCGGCAAGTGAGTTGTGATTCTCCTTCGTTTGTGAAAATCATCTCCTTATAGAGGCCGGGTTTGATGTTGAAAAGTCGCTGCGAAGCCACCTGAATGAAACCTTTAGACAGGGTGGAAATCATGATAGTGGTAGTCTGCAGCCAAGTAATAAATGTCACCATGCCATTTGTAAATAAATTTGCATTCTATTAAATATAGATGCAAAGTGGTCTTGAGCCAGGACAATATCCCAGTTCAAAGGTAATAAATTGCTTTATAATAACTTCTATTCAAAAAGTATTGTTAACATGTACAGTGGTGGCCAAAACATATGCAACTAAGTGTGACTTACTTTATTTGGCTCTGTAAGTTTGTAAATTTAAATGACAAAGGGAACAATGTTGTTAAAATAAATATTAATACAGCATTAAGATTTCAAATAATTAATAAAATTCACATATTCTGTTAACATTTTTGATGATAATTATAAAAATCGGTGTGGACAAAACATATGCAACTCGACAATTTTGTTTTAAATAACGGAATTTTTGATATTTATTTTGATTTGTTGTTGTTCGTATTAGTAAATAATAAGCCTGTGTAAAGAAATTTATAAGAAAATTTTATTTTATTTTGTTATTTTTTCTATTGAAGTTAAAATAGAGTTTGTATTGAAATGGCATCGGATAAATTATGATCTTAGCTCAAACAACGAATTATCACTGCTTATTTTGGTGGAATATAACACAAAGACATTGTCCAGAAATATAATGTTCACAAAAATTCAATATTTCGCATTATTGTTAATTTTTTAAAGGAAATCAAAAATTGCTGTTGTACACCGCAGTGATTGACCGCAAAGGATAAGTGATCGGACGGACAATTTTATGAGCAGACTTGTGAAAATAGACTCATTTGTCTCTTCCTATAAACGAACTGAACAATCGCAAATAATATTTTCTGCTCGAACAATTCGAAGACGTTTTGTACATGCCTCTTAACACCACTCCTGATTGACCGTCTTTTTGCAGTAACGTACTTCGATCTGTTTCCAACTGTGGGTCTTACATAACACATGCCATCGCTGCCAATAATATTAAATTTTGATTTGTCACTAAACGAGACAGATTTCCAATCACTTTCTGGTTAATTATACGGTCTTTAGCATAGCGCAAACGCTTTTTCTGTTTACGCTTTGATATAATCGGTTTTTTGCCGTGGTAGTGCAGGGTTTCGTTCGCGTGGATAGGTGCTTACAGGATGTCTTCGAATTTTTCGAACTAAAACTGGCAGTTGCAATTGTTCAGTTCGTTTATAGGAAGAGACAAATGAGTCTATTTTCACAAGTCTGCTCATAAAATTGTCCGTCCGATCACTTATCCTTTGCGGTCAATCACTGCGGTGTACAACAGCAATTTTTGATTTCCTTTAAAAAATTAGCAATAATGCGAAATATTGAATTTTTGTGAACATTATATTTCTGGACAATGTCTTTGTGTTATATTCCACCAAAATAAGCAGTGATAATTCGTTGTTTGAGCTAAGATCATAATTTATCCGATGCCATTTCAATACAAACTCTATTTTAACTTCAATAGAAAAAATAACAAAATAAAATAAAATTTTCTAATAAATTTCTTTACACAGGCTTATTATTTACTAATACGAACAACAACAAATCAAAATAAATATCAAAAATTCCGTTATTTAAAACAAAATTGTCGAGTTGCAATTCTCTGTGGTCTTACATTTGGCGATTTGAGATCCCCCTTAACCTTGGATCAAATTACTACGAAAGTTCTTTGTGTTTGTATTGTATTAAAAGCTTTAATATTTTTATGTGAAAATTGTAATTGTTCTTTTGTAAAGCTTTTTCTATATTTGCGGGATATTGTTGTTTGTTTTAAAAATGTTGTATGTGTGCTTTGTTGTGTTAGAAATAAAGCTAAGTATGATGCAGATGGGCATCATACATGCACTTTATTAAGAAGGTTGTTGTAGATTTTAGGTTTGGGTTTTGTTTATTGTATTGGGAAATTGCTTGATGATATTATTAGTTTGTTCGTTATAGTTTTTCTTGATTTTTGTGTGTAGCGTCATGATGAGTTTTATATTTCGGCGTGCTTTCCGTGTAGTGTAATTGATTTTGTGTATTGTTGACCTTTTGTTTTATTAATTCTCTTTTGTATTTGTTCAGCTTGAGCCCATAGGAAAAACTGGTGTTGTTAGTTTTATTTTATTTTATTTTTCCCAATATTTCGGTTGCCTTCGTCAACCATCATCAGGGGTAAAAACACTAAACAAAAACATATTTAAATTATAACAAATGTAAACTATAAAAATCACGAAACAATTTTACAACTAATTACATTAAAAAATAATTAGCGTCGTCCTGTTCGTCTGCACAAGTTATTGTCAACTAAAAGTCATGTTTTGCTTTCGTCTGTATTTTTGTACAATATGACGATAAGCTTTCGCACAGTTTTCTGTGTCCGTTTTGTAATTTATTCTCTTATCCGTGGGAACGTCAATAATGTGTAATACTTCGAGAGTAAATCTTCGTTTATAGTTTCTCTCTTCTGCAAGTATTTTTACGTCTTTAAAATTCGGCGTGTGCCCTGTCAGAGTACAGTGGGCCGCAAAGAACAACAAGAGATGGCAAGAACGAAAATAGTAACTCTAATAGATGACCATTTACGCAAAATTAGATTAAGTAGAAGGGACAAACGCATACTTGACACAGTGGGACAAACTAGAAAATTTCTAAAAGAAAATAAAAATTTATTAATTTTATATTCGGATAAGGGCGGGAAAACGGTAGCTATAAATAAGGACGACTATGAATTAAAAATGAAAACTATTCTCGGGGACATATGTACATATAGACGACTTAAACGTGATCCAACAACCAACTTACAAAACAAAAACAATGCATTAGTGGGCAGTTTATTCAACATGAATCTTATAAGAATCAAAAAAAAACAAAAAACTGCTCTTGCGGCCCACTGTACTCTGACAGGGCACACGCCGAATTTTAAAGACGTAAAAATACTTGCAGAAGAGAGAAATTATAAACGAAGATTTACTCTCGAAGTATTACACATTATTGACGTTCCCACGGATAAGAGAATAAATTACAAAACGGACACAGAAAACTGTGCGAAAGCTTATCGTCATATTGTACAAAAATACAGACGAAAACAAAACATGACTTTTAGTTGTCAATAACATGTGCAGACGAGCAGGACGACGCTAATTATTTTTTATTGTAATTATTTGTAAAATTGTTTCGTGATTTTTATAGTTTACATTTGTTATAATTTAAATATGTTGTTGTTTAGTGTTTTTACCCCTGATGATGGTTGACGAAGGCAACCGAAATATTGGGAAAAATAAAATAAAATAAAACTAACAACACCAGTTTTTCCTATGGCCTCAAGCTGAACAAATACAAAAGAGAATTAATAAAACAAAAGGTCAACAATACACAAAATCAATTAAAATAAACAAATTTCTATTTTCACCCAGGAAAAATATTGTTGAATTGTCGTCAGCAATATACAGTCTCAAATGCTGGAACATGTATATATTGTTTGCAATTCTCTGTGGTCTTACATTTGGCGATTTGAGATCCCCCTTAACCTTGGATCAAATTACTACGATATCATTATCAAGTGGCAGTTTTCAAAGATTTGTTCCAGTAAGATACAGAATTAAGCGTTATTGTATACCAAAACAAGTTCATTTAAATTAAACATCTCCTCAGAACTCATTCTTTTGTTGAACGCGTTTTGAATAAGCCGATTCTTCTATTCAGTATAATAACTCCAGTAGCTGTAATTACATTTTCGTTAGAGACATGTTGAAGGAACACCATAGGATCGGGAACAAACTCTGAATGAGCCTTTTTTCTGTGGCACAATGGATATAATTATGCACATTCAATAAATCGTCACGGATGATATATACCACTTCACAACACATAAGATTTATGCCAAATCAGAAATATTCTCAATTTCAAATAGAATTTTCTCAATTTCAAATGAAAATTCTTAAATTCAATTGGAATTTTCTCAATATGAAATGGAAATTCTCATTTTCAATTGGAATTATCCCAATTTGAAATGGAAATTCTCAATTTCAATTGGAATTTTCTCAATTTCAATTAGAAAAAAATCTGAAATTTTTTGTATGGAAAAAATTCCATTTAGGAAATTTTAACTTAAAAATGTGTTTTTCCTAAAATTAAGTTAAATGTTAACTGAAATTTATGCCGAGTTCTTCATATTTAAGTATTAATGAACTTATAAAAACTTATGAACTTATTGTAAGAAAAAATCAGCGAAATTGTCCTCAGTTTGAGTAAATATTCACTTGATTGGAGTAAAAATTTACTTAATTTTTTTAAATTTTCAGCAAAATTTTGCTAAGATTTAGTAAAAATGTACTTAGTTTTAGGACAATTTTACTTAAATTTAGTAAAAATTTACTTGGTTTTAGGAGAAATTTACTTAGATTTAGGAAAATTTCAGCCACATTTTACTTATATTTAGTAAAAATGTACTTGGTTTGAGGAAAAACTTACTGGAATTTTCCTAGAATCAAGTTCAAAGCATATAGTAATTTGAAGGAAAAGTTTGAACTTGATTTGAGGGAATTTTGCTTTAGCGCTATACGAGGTTCAATTTTCCTAAAATTTTGTTCATTTTAACTCACTTATGAGTGTAGATGAAAATTTTTGTATACCCTCACTTTACAGAGTAGGAGGTATATATCATTTGGGACAGAAAAAAGTCTAACGCATTGAAGGAGTGACTTAAGACCCACAGTATGTTTGGACCAAATCCGTTTCACGACTTTTTAAATAATCGGAATACTCTGAAATTTGATATCTGACAATGAAATTTGATATTTAACAGAAGTTATATTTACGTGTAGGCGATATTGTCACACCCCCTCTGGTACCTCCCACACAAAGTGGCATAAACTACAATACAATAAAACCGACATAACATCCATACGGGTAGTCAAACTCATTTGCAATTTCACATTTGAAATTGTTTTTATGATCACTTTAAACATAAAAAATATTTACGCTTTAGCCACGCCTCTTCTTGTACCTCCCACACAATTGTCTCTATCCTAGGTAATATAAATCCTTCATACTTCTATACTGGTGCATGGAATCCATTATGACTTCCAATACCGGCCATTTTTGGCGCACCTACGCGCATTGATGCTAGATGCTCTTACAAAAAATTTCAACACTCTAGTATTCATGGAACAGACAATATTCAATAATAGGTTTTAACTTCGTATGGGAGGTGCCACGCCCACTTTTGAAATACCGCCCATTTGTGGCACAACTACGCAGATTGATGTTAGATGCACTTGCACAAAATTTCAGCACTTTAGATGTCATAGAACTGGCAATATTCAATAATAGGTTTTAACTTCGTATGGGAGGTGCCATGCCCACTTTTGCAATACCGCCCATTTTTGGTACAACTACGCAGATTGATGTTAGATACACTTGCACAAAATTTCAGCACTCTAGTTGCCATAGAACAGACAATATTCAATATTAGGTTCTAACTTCGTATGGGAGGTGCCCCGCCCACTTTTGTTATACCGCCTATTTTTGGCAGAACTACGCAGATTGGTGTTAGATGCACTTGCGCAAGATTTCAGCACTATAGTTGTCATAGAACTGGCAATATTCAATAATATGTTTTAACTTCGTATGAGAGGTGCCACGCCCACTTTTACAGTACCGCCCATTTTTGTCAAAACTGTGCAGACTAACAATTAGTGAACATTCACAAAAATTCAAGACTATAGCTGAATAATAGAAAATATCAAAAATTTATATAGCCTATATAGCTGTGAAAATTTCAAGAAGATCGGTCCAGTGGTTTAGGCTGCTACAAAGAACAAACAAACAAACTTACAAACACAGATTCATTTTTATATAAAGAGTGATTTTTTTGAGGTTAGGATTTTCATGCATTAGTATTTGACAGATCACGTGGGATTTCAGACATGGTGTCAAAGAGAAAGATGCTCAGTATGCTTTGACATTTCATCATGAATAGACTTACTAACGAGCAACGCTTGCAAATCATTGAATTTTATTATCAAAATGCGTGCTCTGTTAAGAAAGTTCAGAAAGAAAGAAATTGTGTTCACCGACGAAGCTCATTTTTGGCTCAATGGGTACGTAAATAGGCAGAATTGTCGATTTTGGAGTGAATATCAGCCAGAAGCATTGCAAGAGCTACCAATGCATCCAGAAAAAGTCACAGTTTGGTGCGGTTTATGGGCTGGTGGCATCATTGGACCGTACTTCTTCAAAGATGATGCGAATCGTAACGTAACTGTGAATGGTGAGCGCTACCGTGAGATGATATCCAACTTTTTTTTGCCCAAAATGGAAGAACTGAACTTGGTTGACATGTGGTTTCAACAAGATGGCGCTACATGCCACACAGCTCGCGATTCTATGGCCATTTTGAGGGAAAACTTCGGAGAACAATTCATCTCAAGAAATGGACCGGTAAGTTGGCCACCAAGATCATGCGATTTGACGCCTTTAGACTATTTTTTGTGGGGCTACGTCAAGTCTAAAGTCTACAGAAATAAGCCAGCAACTATTCCAGCTTTGGAAGACAACATTTCCGAAGAAATTCGGGCTATTCCGGCCGAAATGCTCGAAAAAGTTGCCCAAAATTGGACTTTCCGAATGGACCACCTAAGACGCAGCCGCGGTCAACATTTAAATGAAATTATCTTCAAAAAGTAAATGTCATGGACCAATCTAACGTTTCAAATAAAGAACCGATGAGATTTTGCAAATTTTATGCGTTTTTTTTAAAAAAAAAGTTATCAAGCTCTTAAAAAATCAAAATCAAAGATTATTCATGATTCCCGATTCTCTTGTAAAAAATAAATTTTGAACATTTTTATGACTAATTTTCGTTTTTTTCTAACCCCTGCTTTCATCAAGCTCCGTTATAGACAAGGCTAGTTTGTGTAGAACTATTTTATTGCCGGTTGCTCTAATACCCTTGTCACACTGCATGTGAAATCTAGCTGAAATAACATAAGGTCGATTTTCAAATGTCAAATTTGTATGGGACCTAAAAATGAAAACTTTGACGCACTGTAAAAGAGAAACTCAGACAATCTGGACGATGAGTTTATTTTACAAAAATGATCTTCTCAACATGCCGTTTCAGAATTATAGAGTCGCTGTAATACTTTTTTATGAATTCAAAATGTAGGTTTTGATTAACCATGTTTATAAACAAATATTTTTTTTTAATATTTTTCAATATTTACGGTTTTTTTTTTGAAAATACTTTTGTGGTTCACTGTAGTTCTATTACGAGAGTGATGTTTTATCGGATATGACTTTATCTATTAACGCCGATCATATTGACGGCTGACTGTGATAGATAGAAAAATGAAATTTAAAGTATATTCTATGAGTTTTGAATGTAATACATTCGAATTTCAGCATTTCAAGTAATTTCATTCAGCCTACAGCATTTAAAGTATATTTAACAGATATTCTCCACTTTCGACACTTATGGCGATATCGTAGGGTGTCAATAAGTATTTAAAACATTTTTTAAGTGTTATCTTTTGAAACTCTGTAGTCCTTTTTAAGTGGCAACAGGATGTGGAAATTAAAAAACTGAAAACGCCAATTAACTCATTTTTTCCATAGTTTCAGACGTATAACATCCAATTCAAGGTGCAATTGGCCCTGTTCTGACTTTAGCATTTTTCAATCAGCATTTTTTTGCTTATTAGAGTTTCTAAATTTCACATGTATGTATGTTTAAAACTTCTTTCTTCACTTACTGAATTGAGAACAGCGAATATAGACATCGTAACTCCACGGGTTTGTAACAAATTGGAATATTGGTGATAATCCATTTTGCTTACATCAAGATTCGTTAATTCATGAATACACTCTCCGTATTGTGTTTTATTGTTCTTTATTGTTGAAAATACTCAATGAATAAATAACAAGACGTTTAATAAAATACTATGTTTGTACGTATGTATATAAATGAATTGATATAAATTACACAATAGATCAATTTAAAAATGTGCGCCACAAATGCCTCGTTCGTTTGTACGCAATTCTTAAATTTCATTTAGTTGATAGTTATCTTATGAGCAGAACGGTCGGTTTTTCGAAGAATAGTGTATTGTCTATGTAACAATAGTCCAAAACATATCTGAACAGTGTGAATATTTAAACAGTAATAATCGTTTCAAACTTAGTGTATATAATAGAAATATGTATAAATTGAAATAATGAATCTTTAAAATAGTGATTACTTAGGATTAGTTTAATCATAAACTTTGGGTAGTATCCTTCATGCTGCATGAGCTGTCCGAATTGTCATTGAAATCGAACCATCTGCGTAGGTTTCCACACCACATTCGCCTGGTTATGGGATCCAATAGTATAAAATAAATGAATAGAATGAAACCCTGCAGTGTAGCGGTTAAACAAAAGAGATAGGAAAATACTAGGCCTGCGTCCATGGCTGTCATTAGACCAAATATCCAGGTGAAACCTAGAAGAAAGAATAAAAGCAACAATAGTCGTATCTGGGAGAGAGCCAAACTCTTTTCGGTTCGTCGTATGGATCCGGAGGGACTTTTAAGAATATTGAAAATTACCACCACAAATATTACCAAGTTCGCCATTATAACCAGCGCTATCGGCAGAACTATGCTTATGTAGAGTGATTTACCCGACGGATAACAAATTGGGTTATTGGAATCGTTTGTATGTGGTATGTACGATGCACTGTCGAATGTGAGAACTAAAGCTACCGGAATGACAGGCAATCCCCAACCTACAAGTGCTGACTTGACGAAAAAGCGTTTTGGACGCGTGTTGCCAAACACTTGAACATAACGCTTGAACTGTAAGTAGGCTATAATGAACATCCAACAAAATTGCACGAGAACTGAATAGTGCAAAAATGCTCCAATTGCAATGCAACTAGGGAAAATTTCATTTGCTATTAGATGATGTGAGTATTCTTTGGTGTTGACAAAGCAGAACAATATCATTTGCAGAGCAATGGCTGCAGATAGTTGCAGCAATACTTTCGAATTAGCTTTCTGACGCCATGATCGAAAAATGCAGGCCGTAGCGAATATTCCTACAACACCAAATAACGAAAGGGAGCAGCCTAGAAAAGTTATTATATTCAATGCATTCTCGTGGACTTTAGTGACAACTACTTCTATATCGGAGTCAACTGATAGGTCATAACTGCCTCTTACCAAATAGGCAAACGGAGTCAGGTGTGTACATGCACACAATACAGTGTTATTGTTTTTATTTGAACGGTCCAAGAGAGTTACACCGTCTTTGGCCCATGTTTCGTAGTTCCAGTAACTGCAGTATTGTTTATGATCTTCTTGGTTGGAATCTGAATTAGTCAAAATTAAAGGAAGTACTTCTGGAAGGTCCTTATCATGTCCGGGAATAGATACTGATATAACTTTTCCAACTACTGACCCCGTCATGGCTTCCTTGCTCTCCTGAAATAGTTTGTCGTTAGAGTAAATTTTAATTACAACCGATGGTTCAGTTGGTTTCGTTTTTACTGTTTTATTCTTACTGGAGAGGCTAGAAATTTCATCCAAACGTTGCCACAAGGACGACGGCACAAAAGTTCCTAGTACAATTCGGTTTTCATTAAGCAAATCGTTCACGCTCTGATTGGCCAAGACGAATCGGTAGTACTCATTTTCAAATGCGCCTCGTAGCATATTCTCATCATCTACATATTCGTCACTTTCTAAGTCGGCCTGAAACAGAGCCACACCCGTCACGTTTGCTACACTGGGATTTATTGCAAAAATTACAAAATTTGTGGCTATTTTTACGACAACGCCAGCATTGTTATGATATTTGACATCGATTTCTTGGTCACTTGTTGATTTTATTTTATTTTTTGTATCAGAGGAGTTGTCACTGCCTATATGAACAGGCCAAACATCAGGTTCCAACACACTTACTGATATTTCATCCATTAGATATTCGAAAGTATCCAACAAGATATTCGTTGAGTTTAGCACATGTGACGAATGCATAACTTTCCCACTAACGTTCATTAAATAGTTATATATTCGCTCGATATCAAGGACAATATCCGAAGAAATGTGTGTTTGTGGCAAGATACTCTCAGATATGATAGAAACATTTAATTGTGCTATATTTGGCGAAGTGCCTCTAACTCTGAAGATGTTTTTTATAGATTTGCGTATTATTTTAGCCAAGTAATACAAGTCCGCAGGAATTAATACCGTCAAGTTATACTCTAATAATTTTCTTATATTCTTAACCGCAGTCTCTGGTTCCTTCTTAGGAATTTTCATTAAATCCATCTCAAACAAATCCTTAGTTATTAAATGATGTTCAACATTGGTAATGCACATTGATTGACTGCTGGATACCGTCTCCCAATATGCACCTTCCAGGAAATTCCCCAAGCATTTGCGGGTGAGTGGTAATCCATTGTCTTGTAAACAAAAAATAGACACGGTTGCTACCTGACCGATTGCAACCAATGGCCAGTTATTTTCGGGAAAACAATATTCGGTACTGCGCACTGTGCCTATCATATGTGGCTGAAGTTCTTGAATCAAATGTACCAGTAGATTTCTGACGCGCATCTGAGCTTCCGTATCACGGCGAGTATATTCTTCGCTTTCTACACTATAATCGTCTGTGGTTGCCTCGGAACTGTAGTCTACTACATATGATTTCAGGGAGACTGTTGCATGACATAAACATCTTAATTGCGAAGCGTCAAGTGACACATATACAATATCCATAATACGAACACTGTGTATTAAGAGATCTTCCAACTGTTTATCTATTGCTTGCTGATTTTTCATTTTCTTTTCAATGTCTTTGGTTAATCTCTTTATGATTTTGCGTAAGGGTTCCGCAGCTAGCTTTGTATCTTTTCTTTCCAAAGCAATGTCGAACTGCATTGCGAAGTTATGGCCCTTCTTTCGTTTCGCAGCCACAATTTTCGTAGACGATACACTCGTAAAGTTAAAAATTGTATGTGCTTCACACCAATAATAACACGGATTATCGTTCTTTATATCCAATTCGAACATAGTTTTAGTTTTTAATTCGTTTTCCCAAATTTGATGAAGTTTGACTTTAATCAATTCGCCATAGTTTGTATTTGCAAAGCAATGTATGGAGAAGTCATTTTTATTTTTGAAAGACCAGATGTAAAATTTGTTGTAAACTGTTAACAACAAAGTTTCATGATTTGAATCCATTCGCAGTACCATTTCCACATTTTTTCGATTCGGTACATGTTCAATGCACAGACTTTTCGTTCTATTGCCCGATGGCGATATGGACAGTATATCCTTTTTTATATTTATTGTCCATTTGCCATTGGGTATTTGTGATGTACCTTTAACTTCGGCGTATCCATCCATGTTAATTTTGTGGTCATCGAATATAGCTCTTAATATGTTATACTTCTCGTAGTACTCCACAACATTAAGCATTCTCATGTCCTGCGGGTATTTTTGACCCTCCCATGTCATGCCATAGCACTCATTGGGGCGATAACTAAGAGCGCCAAAATTCTGCGGGCATCCACTTTTTGCAACCAATTCATCTTTATATATGCATACCGAGTACAGAGTATCATTGCAATCGGTCGGCTCTATTTTGATCTTCGGCTTATCTTCATCTTTACTTAGATAGGCGCCTACGCAGTGTTTATTGGAAATGGTAATTTGATTGTCAAATGATATATCATACAGTTTATTCCAACTAGCACCGGGCAGACGAATGACATGCGGCTTGAATCTCTTCTCTTCGATTCTTTTCACCGGTAGCCATAAGCCATCAATGTTTCTAGTTAATAAAAATTTCATCAGTGCGTCATCATTCGAATTCAAAATGTAGTTAGATCCGTAGCAATAGTTGTCATTGAAGTGTTGTCGCTTCTCCGATATTTTGAGGCATATTGCTTTACCATGTACAAACTTCTCTGACAAATCCTCAGGACATTTCAAATTTCTTCTTTTGACTTTCTCGCAGCTTTGTATTTCGGGTTTCCATGACTTACTTCCGCTTGTATCGCACTGACGCACCACAATTGAATTGTTCTGCCAGCAAACGTCCGGCTCAGATATAACGTAGTCTATATGACTTTGTTTTATTTTCCAAACAAATTCTCCGTTTGATGCTAGTGTTCTTTCCGGCGTGCACGTCTTTGCCTATAAAGTAGTGTATTCAATAGATCCGAGGAATATTTGCTGTTTTTCACGAATTTACCTACATTTTCAGAATTCCATCCTATTGTCTGATTGGCCATTAACGTTATTATCAATGAGTGCGAAAAAATACAAAATGTAATAGTTTCGCGCATTTCCGTTCTAAAATTTTCGACAGAATTAAGTTAACCGCTCGATTACAACCCCAACACTTCCAACAATACTCTAAACAAAAGATACTAGCATGGAAATATTTTCATAATTTTAAAACTGATAACAGTGTGTTCATTGCATTTTAAGATATTTTATCTATTTTCAAGTAAGATTACCGGATCATAAAAAACAAATAATGGTACACTGGTAAGATATAATTTGGACGCATGGGAAGATTGTGTTGAATCTGTTCAACAACGGATAAATTCTGATAAACGTATATAAACATCTATGGCGAAAGAGAGTCACATCGATTCAGATTTGTATATAAGTGTCTACCGATTTGAATCTTTCCGCTCTAGAAACCACATATTTAACAGTTTTCCATCAAATTTGGGAAAACGTATTATATTTCAACTAGAAAACCTATGCTAAAAATGGGTCAGATCTGCTCAGATTTATTATAGTTCATATTCAAATTTTCTTACAAATACGGATAGAAATATGAAATTTATAGTATATTCTGCTCTTGTAGCTGTATCGGACATCACCCGCTTCAAATGCAACGGCCTTTTTATACCCTAATAAACAGGGTAACTATGTGTAGGATATCATATAGTCGCCCACGCCCGACTTTCACCTTCCTTACTTGTTTTATTATTAAAAAACGATGTATGCAATTAAAAACAATCTTCACCCCTTTTTTAAACATGTCTGATTAATGTACAGTTAGATCTAATTAATCAGTTAGTTTGAGTTTGACATTTATCTCGAACTGGAGATTGTGTAAATGGGGGTAAAACATAAAAACCATGCAAAAAGTAGGTAAGCACATGTCCATTTGCATTACCAGATTTTTCTTCCTCTACCATCTCATTACCATTACGATTAAGTCCTTTCCCCCAATGACATCTCCATGTAAAAGGGTAATTCGAAAGGTATGTGGTGAGTACATTTTATTTTACATTTTTTAACAGGTTAAACCGCTTTTCACCTGGTTCCACCGGTATTTTTATTTTCTCAAAGAACTACAACTACTACAACAAAAATTATTTATTTATTTAAATAAATCAACTTATGGGCATCTCCCAAAAACCTCGAATACTATTATGTAACTTTAAGTTAACTTGTCCTGAATGAAGATATACATTAACAGTTGAAGTGTTTTAATGAACTTCATTACTGTATTTTATTACCCTTGGAAAAATGTGTTTTGGTGCTGGACCTAATTAAAAAAATCTAAGAGATAATTTACATCTTCCACTTTTTCTCTATGTGTAATAGTTCCGCTAAAATTTAAATGCAACGATAACAACTTCTATTTTTGGTTGACTCGAACCGTCCCACATATGACGGGATTTGTTTGCTCTTTCCCTACAGTGTTTCGGGAATTATCTATAAAGTTTATACACATGTAAAAAAATGTTTTGAAATATATAATATGCAATCTTATGTTATGTTAAGTTGTTGTTCCATGTTAGAAATTTTATAATATTAAGCTCTTAAGTTGTTATTTCTTATGACCACAAAATAAAAACGCTATCTTAAAATTTGGAGTATATATACATTAAGCTGACTTCAAAAATATTGTGGATGCTCCCGACTACAAGTAAAATTTGGCTTTGTTTATGGATTAATAAAATTAATTACATAGAAATTAGCCATCACTGTTCCCATAAACACAAATCGGACCAAAGATGTGATGTTATTGTGCATTTTATAAAAAATATAAGATAAATAAGCTAACAAATCGTATAAAAGTGACAATGTTTTGGGACAAAGCATAAATCAAACCAAACATTAATTTTAGTCAGGAACAGTAAAATTCCCCCCTCCCAGAAAAAAACGAAGCCAACTTAATGTAAATGACCCGTAATAAAAAATATAGATAAATAAAAGTACAGAAAAAATCTTCACGTCACGTTTCTTACCAAAGATAATAAAAATTGGAAGATACATACGTTACGACGAAAAAATAGGGGTAATTTTGGCTTGCTACGAATAGAGGAAGAAATTAAAAGCAGAAAACTGAATGTAACTGGCGTTTTTATACCCTACATCATTTCGTGGAATAGGATATTAGACTGAAGTGCAGTTTATGTGGTACGGCCGAGGTGTATTTATTTATATCAGGTTAAAGCGGGAGCCCAGCTGACTGAATTTTATTTTTCATTCAATTGTAACCGAAACTGTCAAATCCCATATATTTTGCTTTGACAGTATGGCTTACCATTCAAGAAATAACTCAAATTAAAGGAATTTTCCAGCGATTTACTTTATAACTGCTCTAGAATCCACATTATAAATTGGATCTTGGACCAATTGTTATGTAGCTGCATTTCGTTAACTCACGCAAATGCTATCGTACATGTGAACATGTTCATTTATGTCGGTTAAAGTTAACTCGGAACGAAAGCAAATGGAACAGAAAAGAAGTATTTACTCAAACGACAACTTCTGTAAATATTGCCAACACTAAACGCATTTTCGTTTGTAATTGCACGTTGACATATATACAACGTGTACGCGTTGCGAAAAAAACACACCTTATATTTCCAATAGAAACCGTATGGGTCAATTTGTTACCGCTTTAGTATCTGCATTTTGATCAAATTTTCAATATCATGATTTAAACTAGAAACACATACTGTAAGAGTGAACTGTATGGATCCATGTCCGATAGGAATACGTGCGGCGAAAGTAGATCATGTAGCAGTACGTCCATATGGACCCATGTTTACATACATATAACCCCATACAACAACACCTTTATTGCCGCTTCAAAACTCGGGTCGCATCTTATTCAAAATGTCCAGATGGCAATATATTCCTCCTGGAAATACGTACAATAAAAGTGGATACACGTTTTGGTACAGCCCCGTCTAAACTTTTCTTTTAGCGCTCTAGAACACACATATTAACTTTAATTAACTGAAATGAAAAAGTTCTGAAATGAAAATTTCATGGAAGTCAGCCACGCCCATCTCAGACCGCACATATAACTCAAACTGTATATATACCCTCCATTAGGGAGGGCAACGAATGGAAACGAGAATGACCCATTGTTTATTATACAGATCGGCTTAGAAACAGTTTCTGAATGGATTTAGCAATGTCTGTCTGTCTGACCGTCCGTCCATCTATACCTGTAATCAAAGTACAGGTCGCAATTACTATTCGTTACTAAAAAATATTATTGAGGGTTGATTTGCTTCAAATTTTGCACCGTACCTTATAATCCAGCTGGAAACATATGTGCTGAAAGTGAGTCGGTATACAGATTTATATATAGCTCGCATACAAATTTTGCTCTCGATTTAATTGTCCGCTCTAGAGACCACTTATTTCAACCGAGTTTCTTCAAACGTGTCACAGTAATTATAATAATAATATAGTTTTATATAATAATTTTACTAGAAACATCTGTGGTGAAAGTAGCACAGCAGGAGGAGGTTTGCCGTTTTTTAACAGACTTTTTCCTGCTGTTACAGCAGATAATTGTAGCTGTTTCAACAGCATGTTTCTGTCAAAACAGCAACTTGTTACAACAAATATTTTTTAGCGAATTACGCAGCCTAACCTCTGTGCTATTTTTTACTATTTTGAAGGAGTTAGGAATTTTTGATTTATGACTAAAAATTAACTTTCTAATTCCGTAATCGACTACTAGATATATGTATTAGGCCTGTTCGATTGGGCTTACTATCTTAAAATTTAGAGACTTGATAAGGTGGCAACATTTTTATCCATTGGTTTTATTTAAATAAATCAGATATTTAATAAATCTGGTATCACATTACTCGGTAACTAAGAGAGTAATAAGCTAATTTCTTATTAAGCGAGTAAATTCCATACAAATATTAAGCTAGTAAGCCCAATCAAACGGGCCTAATGTGTGCTTTGTTACTTGGTGTGGTTTTTTGACTGATATTCGCAAAGTGAATTGTGATTGTCACTCGTTTGAGTATTCGTTTTGTATATGGTTGAAAAATCGCTTCAAAAAGTCGTCATGGGCTAGAAAACATGACTGTGATAGAGTGCAGCAAGGCAATAAATGTCATTCACCATGCCATTTGTAAATACATTTTGCATTATATTTCTTAAATATTCACATAAAATAAACATTTGTATAATAACGAACATGATGACTTTTTGGTTCGGATGAAATTTTGGCAATAATTTCGTTGAATGAACAGCGGGAAGATTTTGGATACTTTATTCGCTGTGTTTACTACAAACTAGCTGAATTCTTTTGCGGTTGTATTGTTACATAAACAGAAAATGCACATAAGTCGTTTTTACTTGTCGACACAGACATGAACCATACTTTACAAAAAACTTATCTCTGTTATCTATTATCTATTGAAAGGCATTAGATGATAAACATATTTGCCGTGTTTTATTTTACTCACCGATATTTCTCATACGCATTTTTTGTATAGGTAGGAGTGGGTTTCATCTAGTTTTATAAAAAGCAAATGAGATCTAAAAAACCAATCAACATATAACGTATACATATATGGAAACATATCAGAAATCCGTTGAAGTATTTCAATCAATTTTTAATGGGAAATATTAAGGGTATCGCACAATGAGAACATTTTTGATAGTCGATATATCATGATGTCAAGTTTTCTAGTTCGCAGTTCACTTTTTTTAAGAATCTATTAGAATGGCTAGCTTACAAAGTAAATACTCTTACTAATTAACAAGTAAAAAGGCGTTAAGTTTGGCCGGCCCGAATCTTATGGTGGAGGGTATACCACGGATTGCATTCCACAGTATTTCCGGCAGATTACAGGCTTCCGACTTTACATAGAAGTGCGGAATCTATTTAAAACTATAAGACATACTTATTCGCACTCTTTTATATAAATTGTGATGCTTCATTCATTACCTCAGGTTCGATTTCCTCCATTTGCAATTCCTGGTTTCCAGCTATAGCCTTTACCGTTTTGATAGGAAGAGTTCCAATATTGAGGATCCAATATGTTTTAGAGTGGAATATACACACCTCGCCTGATGTTAGCTACAGCCGTTAGCTTGGTACCAGTTTCACTCCTTTTCCATTTTGACCCTGAAAAGAACGAATTTACAATAAATCGTGTCTCTTCTTTTCCGCGTCTACACAGTTAGACGGGTGCAAATACTCTATATTACGATTCTAGCTACAGCAGCTTGATTGGTGCCAAATTTATTTCCATTTAGATCCTGAAGGTACGAATATCGAAAGATCTCTTTATTTTTTCATTATTTTCCCATTCACCCCATTTTCCGCATAAAAGTACAAATTTCGAAAATATCCTTTTTGTTTCGCATTTTCACAGTGTTGTATGTGTACACTGATTTCAATTTCAGCGGTTTGGTTGGTACCATTGTTATCCCTCCTTTCCAATTTTATCACTTAAAAGTACGAATTTTGAAAAATCCCTCTATTTTACGTATCTTGGGATGTTCATTCCAAATTCCATGCTTCTAGCTGTTGTTGTATCATTGGTACCATTTTTATCCCTTTTTGTCCCATTTCACCCGCTAAAACTTTTATTCACTTTTTGGCGCTTTCAGGCTACAAGAGAAATGCACGCAACAAATAAGTGCATAGAAAGCAGAAATTAAAAAAATGCTTAAATAATCTAAACATTAGGGGGTATTTTCAATCCTTGTTAGGGAATTTTGTTCCTCTGGGCCGTTTTCGCCCACTTTCAATCCCAACCGATTTGCAACCATAAGACACATTTAGGGAAATTTGAACCTCCTCGCTCTTAAGCTAGCGTGCTTTCAACAGACAGACGGATATGGCTAGATCGTCTTAGAACTTTGCCACGACCCAGAATATATATACTTTATGCGGTATCCGAAGAATATTTCAAGGTGCTACAAACGGAATGACAAAGTGAATATACTCCAATCCTTAGGCGGTATAAAAATTGTTAACTTCTTTACAAATGTTGCAATTTTTAAATAAATTTGGGTGTTATCAAATATAGATGCAAAAAGATCTTAAGCCAGGGCAATATCTCAGTTTCAGTAGTTAAAAATGAAAATTAAGAGGTGACACCACCTATCAATTGAATTTATTTCCGAAGTTACAGAGCTTTTTACGTTTTTCTCGAAACGTTGTATTTTAAAACTAGTGGGCATAATATCTCAGCTCCTACGATTTGGTTCAAATTATTATTAGATATTCGTTATAGTATTGTCTAAGGGCATTTTTGATTTCAGATCGTGTTCACAACTTATGATTTTTTGCCCAAAATTTTGATGAACATTTTACATCATCTTCTATATATATATAAGCGAGTGGTCGCCGTGTGGAGATATTTTACGACGCCATCTTCATCATATATCACGTTTATGTTTACGGTGCATTGAAGTTCACTGTAGAAACGCCTGGATTGTGCTGTCTCTGTGGTACCACCAGAGCCATTACATTCTTTGCTTCATGGCGAAAGACCAGAATCACTTCATTTTCTATCGAACACTCAGAAATATAACGGATGCTTTCAAATGACTTCATTTGGAGCAGATATTATTGATGTATGCAGATTCAATCCAAGAATGTCGGTGCAATGAAATCACCATCGCAATGAATTTTTAACGGAGCGCCGATCTGGCGTATATTCTCATTTTGCTACTCATTTGACAGTGTATCTGGAGAACGATAAACGAGTTTATTTCACCGCAGCAAATGCTGCTCAACGTGCTCAAAACCCACCAGCGACAACATTGTCCAGTTTGTTCTCGAAAATTTCAACGTCGAAAGCAAGGCGATGTAGTTCATGGTAGAGATGGGCGCCACTCACGTGAATTGCGTGAATCACGTGATTCACGCGTGAACGTGAGCAAAATTTATTTTACTCACGTGAGCGTGCGTGAACGTGAGGAACGAAAAAATGTTCGTGCGTGAATGTGCGTGAGCCTAATTTCTGCGTGAATCACGTGATTTTTTCGTGAGTCGCACATATTTATTAATTCTTTTATTTTCATTTAATTTCGTTTAAAAATGTGAAATTTTCCATTCAAAATAAAAGTCATAGACATATTTATTTCTAGACATATTTATCAGAGTGCTTCAGTGTAGGTATAATATCTACTTTTTTCTATTATTTAAGTAAGCATTCCCTGCACCAACACTAGGCACTGAATTTATATCCTTAGAGTTAATTCAATTAAAAACCACACAACTGGTATCGGTATATATGCTGTGATTATTTTTACTTGGATTTTATGTCAGTGTCCGATTTCTAACTTATTTTGCGTTAAACTATTCGGTATACCACACTGTAATATTGTATAACTTTTTTAAAAATATGAATTTAAAACAAACAACGCAAACGTAGAGGTTTTAAATAATTAAATTAAATAATTTTCGGATTTGCGGGGCGTTACTCATTTTGATTTAAAATGTATATCTTTGTGGAAATTGTTTGCGTGATTTACGTGAATCACGTGATTCATGCGTGAATCACGCGTGATCGTGAGCAAAATTTTTTTTACTCACGTGAGCGTGCGTGAACGTGAGTAACGAAAAAATCGTCGTGCGTGATTCAATTTTTTTCCTTCGTGAGCGTGCGTGAACGTGAGCCAAAAATCACTCACGCGCACATCTCTAGTTCATGGTCATTCGGATTTGCGTTCTACTGAAGCTCTTGGCCGTATTTGTACAGTTCATCCAATGAATGATGAATGAATGCTTTTACTTGCGACTCATCATTTGAGTCACTTCGAAATATCCATGGTGTAGTGTTGCAACATTTCGTGCTGCGTGTCAGGAGCTCAATTCGCTTGAAAACTATACGCATTGGGATACGACAATCGCTGAAGCAACTGTTTCTGCATTCCCAAGTAAAATACGCATATTATTTGCGATCATTATGGCCACATGTTTTCCATCAAATCCACGTGAATCGTGGGACAAGTAAAAGGATGACATGTCAGAACCCAACATACCAAATAGGAATAAAACCGCAATACTACTTGAGAACAATATTATAAAAATAGTGAATTCACAACGAGTTTTTAACAATGCTTGAGGAATTCTTATAATACACAACAGTTTCTCAAGTTCGCACACGAACTTTCTTCCTTTCTTGTAGTGTTTCATTTGGTGAAAAGTGTCAGCAAGGCACGCTTCATTTTTGGACAAATTTATTTTGTGTAGTGTTCGATTTCAAAGTGAGTGTACGTGTAATTGTGTTGTGTTAAAAAATTGGTAATATTTTAATAAGATAATTAATAATGCATAATAAATATAAAAAAGTGTTCGAAGAGAAACAAAAGAAGGAAATTATCTTATTTTCAATAATAAAAACCAAAAAACTAATGTATTGGATGTAGATTTAATAGCAGCCCAGCTGTGTTGCTATAAGAAGTAAGTTCAATTAAAAATATTAAATGAAAATATTAAACAATAAATTTCTACATGTTATAGATACAGCTTTATCAGTGGACAACACGGAGGACAAGTTCATAAAAGACACGCGAATGTCCGCTAAAAATTGTATTAAGCTGCGAAACAATTACCCAAAATGTGAATATGAACATTAAAATTGTGAACTGGGATATTGTCCTGGCTTATTTTTTTACAACTAATTTTTAATTACAACTGAAATGTACAAAAAATGGACTGAATTAATAAAATTAATTAATATTAACGAAAATTACCAAAAAAAAAAACAAAATTTTAAAGAAAGCTTATTCTACAATTACAAGGATAAGCTTATGACAATATTATTTTCGTAAGATTATTCTATAATTACAAGGATAAGCTTATAGTAAGCGTACACATTTAATATTATCAAGAGGGTTCCGTTTCGATTTTTCTACAATTGTTATACAAGCATTTTCAACTGTATTCTCAACTCTTTTTCAAGCTTGAGGGTTGTGTTGGTAAGCTTATTATAATATTATTCTCAAGTCATTTGGTATGTTGGGAGGACATTTTGCATCGAGTTCGTGTCCATTGAGAAAATCCCCATATCGAGATGAATGAAGAGATGCACAACCAGGCTTTGGTTTTGATAGAAGGAATAACACATTCCTTCTCATTTGCAGCAGTTTGTTAGTCAGGATAGGAATGCCATTGGCAGATCGTCGACCATACGCCCCTTTCGAACTAGAATTGCAGCGTGAACGTGAATGCGACACAAACGCATTAAGCCAATTGGTTCGAACAATTAGCAAAGAACAAGGATGTGGATCACTTAAACTGAACAATTCAAAATCAAATCGTTGGTTCACTGCATTCCTTCAAATCTATCTACTGTGTAACAAACGAAGACGAAACAAGCAACTATCCAACTGAGATTTAGAATTCATTGGATGTTCCTGGATTACCACCGCACAATTTACTATTTAAGGTTATTTCAGTTGTCATCATGCTTTGCAATATCAATCAACCAAAATTATGCAACGGAACGCGTTTAGCGTTCCAAAACTCATGAGCAATTTGATTCACACAAGAATACTAAAAGAAAAGTCCAAAGGTGAGGAAGTTCTCATTCCGAGAATTCCAATGATTCCAACCGATATGCCATTCGAGTTTAAGCGAACCCAATTTCCAATTCGTCTCGCATTGACATCAATCACATTGAGTGTTTGTGGCCTCAGTCTGGACAGTGAATGTTTTTCACACGGTCAGCTGTATGTCGCATGTTCCCGCTTTGGTCGTTTTCGCACCTGACAACAAAAAATATTATTTATCACAGAGTGATTAAATGAGGGAAAATACAATTTAAAATCGACATCATCCAGCAAATATTAAAGACAAATCAATTGCCATGGACAATTTACCACAGATTTTCTGCAACTTCGCAACTTCGCCTGTCAGACGAAGTTCTCCGGGTTCACAATAATGAATAACACTAACATTCTCTTAATTATGCATCATTTAATAGTTCATATACTATTCAAATAAATGTGAATTACCTGCACCGATAAATAAATAAAATTTGAAGGCAAAACAACGTTTGTCGGGTCAGCTAGTTTACATAATTTCAAACGAAATGAAATCGGTATACGTACATACATATATGTATATAACAAAAATAATTACTTTTATAGAAAAAATAGAATCTCTGTTGAACAATGCAAGCTTTCGTACTTCACTGCTTAAATCTACGCCCATGTTTGCCAATTGTATGTCTGTAAATTTTAGCGCATCCACCTGTGTCTCTCTTGTAATTGAGACTTTTTTCTGAAGCGACGTCAATAATGTGTAACATTTCCACTAATATCTCAACGTCGCCGAAATTAGGTTTATGTCCAGTCAATGTACAGTGGACTGCGAGTGCGACCTTCTGCTTAATCGATTTGTCTATTGCTTGATTGGCTTGTCTATTGCTTTTTGGTCTGATTTATGATAGTCTGGTTTATAATTTGTCGTACTAACATACATATACCTTTTGACATTTACACATACCTTTTGACATTTACATTTGACCTATCGTTGTTTTTCCCTCCTTTTAAACTTTGATTTTGTCTGGCTGAATAATTTTGTGACTGTATTGTGGGCCAATTCATATTTTTCTTTGTCATAAATGACCGAATGTCGCAATCTCTATTTATAGATTTTTCTTATTTATAGATTTCGGTCCATCTTTGGCATCATTTCTTTGATTTTGTAGAAATGTCCTTATTTTCTTTTTATTCGTTTTATAATACTCCTTTTCACTGATTTGTAGGACTCTATTGATAAACTTCGTCGCTGAGTTGATGATTGTACGTCTTGGATGTCGTTGGTTTTTAGTACCAGTATATTTTAAGTGTTTTCCCTGTCTGATGAATATTGTGTCTAAATACGGAAATTTATGATCTTTTTCCTCTTCCATCGTAAATTGAATTTGACTGTAAAATGAATTCAATGCGTTAAGAATATTATTCATCGCGGTTTTCTTAACCCTTTCATGCCCAATGTTGCAACATTGCGAATTAGTCCTATAAAATCTTTAAAATAAAAAAATCTTTAAAATAATAAAATGCAGAATTAATAATTTTTATTTTTGTTTACATATGTAACAACGAATATTTAAAAGAAAACCCACAAATTTTGTAACTTGGGTCCAAAGAAAATAAACCTATAAGAAGGTCCGTCCGACTCATTGATTTCTGACAGTTACGTGCGATTAAAATGTAAATGCAAGAGCGACACTCTGTTTCCCACTTTTAGGTGAAGAATGGGTGTTTCAAAATGAACGTTTTTCGTGTTTTTTGTTTAATTGTCAATGAACTAAAGAAAACAGCACAAAGCTACGACAAGCAACATTAAAATACTAAGAAACTGTGTCGTATTTTACTCGAATTTTGTGAACATTTTACTTATTTTATTTTATTTAACTAATTGCAAAACATTTTATTGAAAAAAAAGACAAAAATTATCCTATTCTTCTTTGTTCACGTCGTTCTTAATTTTGAAATTTTTATGTTATTTTGATTGATTTCCGTCAAAACCGACGACAGCACTCTCTTAAATTTTATTTTTTACATTTTAATCTAACGTAACTCGCTCGATTTTTAAAATGAGACGGACGGACCTACTTATTCATTTATGTTTTTTGCTTGGGTCTGCATGGGAAGGTGAAAACAAAAATGAAGTCTCAAATTTCAATTGTTTGAGTTTCTTGTAATTCGAAATTGTTTCGAAATTCTTCTTAATTTTATTGGATTTCTTCGAGTACAAAAAAAACTGTCTTTGTTATTCGAAGTGATATATAACAAAGATTTTTAAAATGAAGAAACATTTCAAAATATGTTTTTGTTTAACCGATATCTGCAGTGTAATGATTTTAGGAAACATCATGTTACTCATGACGTGTATGAATTAGAACACCAAGATTCTATAGAAATCATATTTAGACCCATACCTCATCAAAAAACATAGTAAGTTTCATATATTTATTAAAAATAAATATCGGGCTTGAGTGGGTTAACAATTCATCTACATATTTCGTCAAGATTTTTGGTTTTTCTATTATTATATCAGCTATTACTGGGGATGTTGGATGAGCATTTAGGTCTTAGTGCTATTCCGCTCCTTTTGTATTTTAGGTAGTGCACTGATCCTCGGCGCAGTGGTAATTTTCTCTGTCAACAGAAGCCCAACTTCATCCATAACACAACAAAAACTATATAAAACTGATATAACTTCCATATGGATAGTCGAAATCAGTTTCAATTTGAAAATGTTTTTATAATCACATTAAACCTAAAAAATATGTGTGTTTTTGTTAATGTCAGATAAATGTGCACATCGAACTTCTAATAGCCTTTTCAGATTCTAGATGGAAACTTTCGAACTTTGTAGTCCTGTGAAGAGGCAACAGAATGAGGAAATGAAAAACTAAACCCGCCAATTAAGTCCATTTTGCCTATAGTTTCAGACGTATATCATCTGGTTCAGGTGTAACGATATTTTTAAAAATTGTAGTACGGTGTAATTTTTCAAACCGTTCAAAAGCTATACCCTTAAAAAGTACGAATTTCGAAAAATTCCTACATTTCGCATTTATCATATAAGAGGAATTTGTGGATCAAATTTGCAAGGTTCTAGGCCCATCCGTTTAGTCAGGGCGGTGGTACCATTTTTATCCCTTTTAAGCATATTTTACCCCATAAAAGTACGAATTACGAAAAATCTATATCTAATCAATTATAGCGTATTGAGAAAGGCTATAAGAGAAATGTGCACGCCGAATTTCATGATTCTAGCTTTAGCCGTGTTGTTGGTACCATTTTTGTCCATTTTTGGAACATTTAACGCCCTAAAGGTACGAATTTTACAAATGTCCCTATTTGGGACAACTTCGTGCTATAAGAGGAGTGTATGAACCTAATTTCAAGATTCTACACCCAGCCATTTGGTCGGGGTGATGTTACACACCAAATTGCATGATTTTAGGTCTAGCCGTGATCAGTCAGTCACGCAACTCTTTTATATACTTTGCATCTTCTTAAAGATATCTAAATTTACATACAAAATATCAATAGTTTCCCCACAGTTCTCTTTTTTACGTCCAGTTTCACGATGTCGAAATAAACTAAAAGGTCGTAAACTCTAAGGTCGTTCGTTCGTCGTGACAGTGAAAAGAGATAGAGAAGCCACCACTGTAACTTTTTGACGACAAATTTTGGTAGTTAAATTGTCAAAATTCATTAGTTTACTACAATTGTCATTAAAATGCATCATTTAACTAACGAAAATTAACTATGTTAACTATCAACAAGTACAAAGACGGTAAGTTCGGCCGGGCCGAGTCTTATATACCCTCCATCACGGATTGCAGGCAGATTAGTGGCTGCCGACTTTTTTTTTGACTCAGCTATAAACAAAATGATTGAAAAGTAACATTTTTAAAGGTTCGTTATTTTTCGGGTCCACTTTGGAATGTACACTGCTTGGTACCAGTTTTATTCTTTTTTCACTTTGGCCCTAAATGTACGAATTTGGAGAAATACTCATATTTTGCGTGTCTATGAAGACAGACGATTGTAAACAATGATTTTCATGTTTCTAGCTACAGCCATTTGCTTGGTAACAGATTTCCACGTTTATCCGTTGTCGTCCCGCATCCTCCTTACAAATTTTGTAATATCCATTTATGTTCCGCGTTTACGTAATTAATGGGTTGTAGACCATGTTTATCCTTTTTCGTCCCGTGCGCACTTTAACACATTGAGTGCCACGTCGTACGTTTCCGTACGACACCTAACCCGTCGAGGGGTGCCACGTCGTACGACAGTGATTGCTTTTACTTAGAGCCAAAAAATGTTTGGCCTCCTGGGAAGGTTTGCGTCAAAATCTGTAAACATTTCGACAAATCTAATTTGACTAGTCAGAGGAATTTACATATCACATTTCACGGTTCTAGTTGCAATACTTTAATTGGCATCTTTTTTATCCCTTTTTGTGCCGTTCATCTCTTAAAATTACAAAAATTAATTTATATTGTGCTTCTAGGAGGAGACATATCAAATTTCACGATTCTAGTTTGAAAACTTTAATTGGCACAACTTTTTTTATCCCTTTTTGTGCCGTTCAGCCCTTAAAAGTACAAAAAATGTATATTGCGCTTCTATATAGTGAGAGGTATATACATACGAAATTTTACGATTCTAGCTAAAATACTAAAGTTGGTACCATTTTTATCCATTTTTGTCCCGCTCACACCTTATAAGAACAAATTTCGAAAAAATATATTTTAATGGCGCTTCTATATGGTCAGAGGAATTTACATGCTGAATTTCACGATTCTAGATGTAATTCTAAAGTTGGTACCATTTTTATCCCTTTTTGTCCCGTTCGCCCTTAAAAGTACAAATTTCCAAAAATCCATTTATGTTGCAAGTCTACGTTGTCAGGCAGGGTCTAAAGTCGCAATTTGCAACCTTTTTGGCGGCCTGCAACTTTATATGCGACTTTTTCAAACAGCGACCTTTTCCCTTTTTTAAATCAACAAATATATTAGCAAAAATTTATTCAAATTAAATACATTAACAGTTTAAATGAGTAAATAAAATATGTTTTACTTGATTTGTTGTACATAACTAAATTCAAGTAAAAATAAGCATACATATATTAAATGAGGACATGGGTGCAAAACTAATACCAACTTCGTTAATTTTAGTCAATATTTACTTAATTTTTTTGAGTGTACACAAAGATGAGCAATTTCATAAGATATTTTTTTATTCTGAGCACAGAAGAAAAATGGTTTTGGCTGCGCTCATAATTTCCGACATACCAGCGCAGTTTCAGTGATATATTCCAGGAATTCCTCCATGTTTTCGAACAGATTGTAATGCTTAGCACTACAAAATTTAGAGTTTAATTCTAAAATCCATTGTGACTCAAATGAGTATATTTCATTTTTATACACATACTTTTAGAAAAGTGTTTATTAACGTTTTAACTACTCTACGTTGTCAGAAGAATTTACCTATTATTAAAACAAATTTCAAAAAATCCATTTGATTGTGCTTCTACATGGTCAGAGGAAGTTACATACATAATTTCACGATTCTAGCTGTAATATAGGGTCCGCCATCTAACGTTTTTTTTTCAACTACTCAACCGTTGGACTATTATTTGTGGGTGCCGAGGCAGCCATTTGAATGAAATTATTTTCCATTATTAACCGGAAGGATTGTACTTTCAAATAAAAAAAGAAATTTGAGAAAATATGTAGTTTTTTATAGCATTTTCCAAAAAAAAGTTATTTGGCGGACCCTATATTTGAGTTGGTACCAATTTTATCCCTTTTTGTTCCGCACGCCCCTTAAAAGTACAAATTTCCAAAAATCCATTTATGTTTTACGACTACGTTGTCAGAGGAATTTATACACTAAATTTCACGACTATAGCTGCAATACTTTAGTTGGTACCATTTTTATTCCTCGCAACAAAGTAAAAATTTTGGAAAATCCAATTTTAATGTGCTTATGCATGGCCAGAGGAATTTACAAATTTCACGATTAATAATACTTTAGTTGGTACCACTTTTATCCCTTTTTGTCCCACTCACCCCTTATAAGTACAAATTTCGAAAAATCTATTTAGTTCCAGTCTACGTTGTCAGAGAAATGTAGATGTAGATCAGTGAAAATTTTCATTAAAAAGTCGCCAAAGAAACATTTCATAAAATGTATGAAACATGTTTCATTTATGAAACATTTCTTAGAAACTATGCAGTTCTTCATTCGAAGAAATTTTGTCATAAAAATTCATTATTTTTCATAGTATGATTTATGAAAATTTTCATAGATTTTATGAAGAAACTTCATTTATTTTATGAAAGAGTTTCATAAATAGTAATAATTTATACTGAAATTTCCAATATAAACAAAAAAGCAAAAAAGGTCTGACTCGTTGACTAACCAATCAATACACACCACCATTGCGAGAGTCTTTGCAATGAATACGTCTTTGACCTAAATCAGGGTTCATACTTATGTCAGAGTTAACAGAGTTCAAATGAGAATTCGTAGCATTCAACGAATAAAGTCGACACACTAAAAATGTAGTTGTAAGTTACATTTCATAAAAACTATGAAATCATTCATTATATTTATGAAGACATTTCATAACACAAATAGTTTATTGGTTATGACGTATTTCATAATATTTATGAATTGTTTCTTTAATAATATGAAATCTTTCCTTGATCTTATGAAACTAAATTTCAGCAATTTAACAATTTTGTTTTATGAAATATAAAATGTTTATGAAAAAATTGTATGAGACATTTAATTTTATTTATGAATTTTTTCATACATATTAAGAAAAAATTCACTAAATTTATGAAAAACCTTTTATGAAATCGCTTCATAAATATTATGAAGGAAAATTCTTTCAGTGTAGCTACGGCCGCTTGATTGGTCTCGTTTCGCTTCTAAGGAGTCAGAACAATGTACACACCAATTTTCACTATTATAGCTGTCACTTTTATCAAAATTCGCCCCATTCTCCGCCTAAAAGTTCAAATTTCGAAAAGTTAATTTATGTTTCGCGTCTACACAGTCAGATGAATGTATACACCGGATTTCATGATTTCAACTTCAGCGGATTGGTTGGTAGCATTTTTATCCCTCTTTTCCAAGTATACCCTTTAAAAGTACGAATTTCGAATAATCCCTCTATTTGTCTACGCAATTAGAAGGATATACGCTTTTATTACTTTTATTTATTCGTGTTGAAATAAGTACTTGCGAGTACACCAAATTTCTATAGAAAACATATTTTTCCACATGCGGACATGGCTATATCGTCTTAGAATTTTACCACGACCCAGAATATATATACTTTAGGGGGTCTCAAGATGTTGCAAACGGAATGGCAAATTGAATATACCCTCATCTTAAGATGGAGGGTATAAAAAACATACATACATGATATTGACATAAGTTTGAATTTGATTTATACGCAAATCGAATCAATCGCGCAGTGCAAAAGCTCGACTCAACCAAGGAAAAGCTTGACGAATATAATGACATTACACAACGTGACTGTACAAACACGATTCAAAACAAGCAAGGAAAGACTAAAGTCGTCTGGGTCTGCCACTCCCTGCGTATATACCTGGTTTTGATTACTAAACCCAGTAGGTGTTCCTAAAACAAAATTTGATCAAGATCCAATGTGAAGTGTATATTCTATAGCAGTAATAGGGTAAATTGAATAAATATTTGTTGGAGGCTTTATCTTAATCTGAACCGATTTCTACAAAATTTTGTTATTGAATTTTATAGAATTCGTCTATGGTCCAAAAAACTTACTTCTGAGAATTTTAATGGAGAAAAATAGCGACCTGTAATTTGCGAACAAGCTTTAGACAGACGGAGGAACAGGCAGACATTGTTAAATCAACACAGCTGGTGATTCTAAGCTGATCGGTATACTTAAATGTGGGTCACGCTCGATTATTTCTTTGTGTTACAAACATTTGCCGTAAAACTAACTAACTAACTAATTATGGGCGGATGTGTTGTGGCAAAACTGTACCTCGAGAGGTACCTCTATAAAAACTGGTACATGCCGTCATTCCGAAGTTATGTTCACGTATATGTAGAAATTTTTTGTTGGGAAATCGACTTTTAAGTTTCAACAATACAATACAAGTTTCAAAAATACGAAAGTGGTGTGAAAAAGTGGTCCAAAAGTATCAGGCGTATTACTTGCAGTTCTTCTTCGATCTGTGTAATGTTTGTTGATAGCTTGCTAGCATAAGAACAAAATATAGCTTAGGTGAAATCGGTCCAGACGTGTGAGGTTTTCCTCACAAGGACACCTATAAACATGAAGCTTGCAATATCCAACATGACAAATTTGCGCATTCTTTACGACGTTGTACTAAATTTCAAATAAATATGTACAATTGTTTTTATACCCACCAGAGTGTATTCATTTTGTCGTTCCTTTTGCAACACCATAAAATGTTAATCGTTGACTACATAATTATGCATGGAAAATAAAGGGATGTTTAAAAATTTGTACTTTCAATACAAACTGAAACAAAATGTTTCAACCAAAGTCACTTCAACTATAATACTCGGTATAAAAATTAGTGTTAATTTATTAGGTTTATAAATTATAAATTTATAAATTTTATAAATTTTTTATAAATTTATTAGTACTTTATTCTGATATCTATAGTATGTTCGTGTTATCAGGCTTACCTATTACGTGATTGACAATGATATTACCCTCATAAAAAATTATACGTGGAACTTATTTGAAGAAAGAAGTACCGCCTGAAAATTAATTCACTACTTGGCTTCAAATATTTCATCTCAACTTTATTTGCTTATAAAGTTGAATTTTTACATATTATTTGCACATCATGTAAAAATTTAACACATCAAAATTTCGAACAAAATTCCTAATATGTTGCCGCGACAGCCTCTAATCAGCCGGTAATACTGTGGAATGCACTCCGTGGTGGAGGGTATATAAGATGTGGCCCGGACGAACTTCAAGCCTTTTTACTTGTTTATCGTCAGGGTTGAGAAAACAAACCAATCCTAAATCTTTTTATATTCTAATTGCCATCTACATATAAAATTCAATTCGGCAAAAAAGTGAAATCGGGAAGGATTTTTATTATTTAAAAGTATTCTGTAAATATAGGTGTTTAACAAAAAAATGTTAAAACGGACCGAAATCGGTTAAACATTTGGGACACCATTTAAATGGTGGCTATATCTAAATCTGAACCGATCTTACACTCACCAAAGATATGGCTAACTGTGGTTTCTAGATCGAGAGCGTCACTTGTAAAGGGGTTCTAATTCAAAACCGATGAGGTATTTACAGTTGAATTATAAGATGTTATGACAAATTTATCCACAAAATAAAAATATATCCACCTACAACAAAATGGTCCCATAATATCTCAGAAACCAGAAGAGATAGGGACCTGAACAGATCAATAAATCTAAAAAATTATAAGAATTATTTCTTCGATTTATATATACATGAAGATAATTTCGATATGTAAGATCAAAAAAATATTAAATCATATTTTGATCTTCGGTATGAGATTTTCGAATGTCGAAGTGTGCGGAGTTCGGCTAGTTAATAATAATAATAATATAATAAACAGTAATGTAATCTTTTTTTAAAGCTTGTAAACACAACTTTAATTTATATTCATATACTAATTTTTCAGACATAAATCAGTGATGGCTGTGAGCACAATCTCCCTAGTAATACTACTAGGCTCTGTAATCCTTGGAAATTCGGTAAGTACAACATAACACAATACATCAACAAGGTGCAGGTACTTATAGACATCTTGCATTTGCCGTTTGCAGAATTATTGTAAGCGATTGTTTTGGTAGATTGCTTCAAACTTATATACCAATAAAGTAATTCTCACTATTGCTGATGAAATTATTGTGTAAGAACTTTAGGTTGGAACAATTGTTACAAATTTATTCTTGATCTTGGTTTTTGTTCCGAGACCTACCGTCGAGGTTTAAAAATCGAAATATTAAGAAACCCAAATCTTTTTTGTGGAAAAAATTTAAACAGAAATTAAATTTAATATAAAACAAATAAGTCCATGTACGTTGTACAATATTCCATATCTTGAATTTACGGGAATTTACGAGTCTTATTCCCGTCCAAATTTTCCAGGATTTCCGGGAAAAAATCAAATTTCAAGCGGGAAATATTCAAATATACTTTATTGACTATTTTGAACGCTAATTTAATTTTACTTTATAAGTGAAAACTGTAGTTCTATTTCAAATGTATATATATATATTTCAACAATTAGGTTTTATATTTTTTTATTACAAACAAAACTAGTTTATATTCGCTGAGTAACCAATTTTGCGAAACCCAATCTATCATGAAAGTAATTTAAATCTGTAATAGTCAAATGTGTTTCCTTTCCATCTCGTTTAACATTATTGCACAATTCATCATAGGCACACCAACTAGAGATTTATGATTAATGAAACAGTGGAATAAAAACTTTTTGTGAGTTTACTTGTAGGACCTTTATTGTACAACAAAAATATCATACTAACAATAGTATCAGTACCAGAGTTCGACTGATTAATCGGTTTCGGCCAAAAACCAGTAATTGGCCGATTAGTCGAATATTTAGTAGTATGAATAAATAAATTCATTATAGTTTTTTTACAATTTTCTAATGTTGTTGATAATAAATATTTTCTTTTTATTGAAGCCAGTTCAATTTATGTAGAGGATATCTCGAACATTGTGACGAAGATATATATTCCATTGAGTATTTAATATTATATTAGTTCTGTTCCTTTACGTACTTATTTTTACATTTGTATTTTTGCGAATTTTACTGCATTGTAAAGTACAAGGTAAAACAGTAATGTATATTACAGATGTACTATCTGTAATGTAATGGAAAATAATAAACAAATTCACAATCCAAATAGACCTTGGGTCTCCGAACGGAGCAACAGCCACTTTTCTGTAGAATGTCTTCATATGGTTTAACCTAATCTAAAATATATACACAAACTTTAATGTATGTGCTATAATTTTTCAAACCGCTCAAAAGCTATTCTCAATCTACCATGGCAAACTAAATGCCACAAACATTCCTTTAATCAAGGAGCTTTACGGAATAATATTGTATACCCACTGAAAAGGAATTACAATAAACCATAGTTTTTCGAGTTTTTATGATTATTAAGAATTTTTCTCATAGCTACGTGAAATTCATATTTATTGTTTATTGTAGGAAAAATATAAATTGTTCGTTTCTTATACTTGTATATTTGGCAAAAATTATTTACAATTGGTTGCCCATGGATCAATCTCGACTCGTCGACTACTTATTGAACTGTCCGAATGATTAAATCGACTTGTGGTATATATTTTCTCGAGCTTATCGATTTTGGTTGAAATTTAGGAGTTTGCCTTCGGCCAAAAAGCCACCTTCGCACAGTGGTTCAGAATCAAAATCTATCGGCCAAAATTCTATAACTTTTGTTCTAGTAGACATTTTTGAGTTCTGTAAAAAACCAAAATTAGACAAGGACCCAAGGATTATTTTGAGCATTAATCGGATATATTTCAGAAATCGTCCCAAAGTTTAGTATTTTTCGATTTTAAAGAAAATTGGATTTTTTTGTTTTCATGTTTTTTAATATATCTTTCCGTATATGCGAAGTAAAATTTTCATTTTTTTTGTATTACAGATTTTCATGTTTTTCATATTTTGAAAATTGAAAAAACGTAATTTCTTTTTTGATTTTGTCGAACTGTTTCTCACATATTTCAAGAGATTTTGCACTCAAATTCTTTTTATTAGAAATTGTTGTTTCTTAGCTTTATTATGGCGTCAAAACTATGTTTGTGCCAAATATAGTTTGTTCGTAATAAATATTTATAAAAATGTCCTTTTTGAACAAATGTTTGAATTTGAACTAACACAACTTTTTTCCTTCAAAAGCCTTTAACGAAATATACACATATTTGGGAAGGTTGAAGGGTTCCCCGTTTTTTCAGGGTTACTTTTGCCCGCCCAAAATTGTCCCCTTGGAAAATAGGGTACATTTCAGATTTTTTAGTTCCAAAATGCAATTTTGTCTTCTGAAAAGTATTATCTTCATAATAAAGCTAAGAAACCACAATTTCTAATAAAAAAATCAATTTTAAATTTTCAAAAAAAAAATAAAAAAAAGTTTTTTTTTCGCATTTTGAACAAATACGTAAAAATATGTTAAAAAAACATAAAAAACAAAAAAATAAATATATTAATTTTCTTTAAAATCGAAAAATACAAAAAGTACTCAACTTTGGGCCGATTTCTAAAATATATCCGATTTCCCGATTTTTAATTTCTTATTTTTATCAAAATAATCCTTGGTCCTTGTCTAATATTGGTTTTTTACAAAACTCAAAAATGTTTATTAGAACAAAAGTTATGGCATTTAGCCGATGGTTTTGATTCTGAACCAGTGTGCTTCGGTCGAACTTTTGTCATTTAAACTTAATACATTTGGAGCAACATTAGACTGATAACAGTACGTTTTCGTAAAAACGTGAAATTTAGATTATTTTTTCTATTGATGCCAACATTGCCAAGTAAGTTGTTTTTATTTGTTACAGCATCCAAAAATATTTGATTTTTATCAATTAATCACATCATACATTTCAGTTAATATCGCTGTTATATTAATGTTGCTCTAAATTTAACATGCTAACGTGTCAATTCCAATCTCGGGCTGTAAAATCTCTCTGGTACATACATTTTTTTCTTTTTGATTCTTCCTCGATGTGATTAGTTTCTGCTTCCTGAAGTCATTCCACTCAGTATTATCGTGTGGGGATCAGAACGAAAGTGATTGATGGATATCGTTCGCTCAGATTTTCTTTCGTGTTTTTTGGAATTAATTCAGTAACTTTAAAACGGAAAGAGATATCTATTAGAGGTCTATACAAATGATTTTGAAAGTCTTTGGTTCCTAGTGGGTATGTGTGCTACTGGGCGACCCTCCAAATTTGGTCACCTCGGTTATGTCAAGTTTTGGAATTGTTGCCAAAACTACAATTATGAACCGATTGTAAATATATTTTGTACAGTAATAGTGGTCGTAAATACCTACAAAGCATGTGTTTTTGTGTGTATCTCAATTAGTTTAAGAGATATATTTGTTAGAAGAAAAAAATATATATTTTAGGCGATTTTGGTTTCGTATTTTTAATGTTGTGATCTCATTATTTTTCCGAATATTCCGAGAATTTTTTCCTACATAATTCCATTTTTTTTTTAACTTTTTTGGATTTTTTATACCCTCCACCTAAAGATGTTTGTGTATTCATATTGTCATTCCGTTTGTAACACCTTGAAATATTCATCGGAGACTACATAAAGTATATATATTCTGCGTCGTGTAAAATTCTAAGACGATCTAGCCATGTCCGTCTGTCTGCCCGTCTGTCTGTTGAAAGCACGAAATGAGCTAGGAGGTTCAAATTTTCCGTAAATGTGTCTAATGTTTGCAGATCGGTTGGGATTAAAAGTAGAAATTTGTTGCGTACATTCCTCCTGTAGCGTGAAAGCACCAAAAATGTAATACAAGTTTTAGCGGGCGAAATGGGACAACAAAGGAAAAATGGTAATAATGATACGACGACAGCAAGAAACGTGAGGTATCAACCAAACAACAGAAGTTGAAATCATGAAATTCGGTATATACATTCATGTTACTGTGAAGACGCGAAGCAATATGGCTAATATGGTAGTGCACTTCTATGTAAAGTCGGCAGCTCTAAACTGCCGGTAATACTGTAAAATGCACTTCGTGGTGGAGGGTATTTAAGATTCGGCCCGGACGAACTTCAAGCCTTTTTTGTTGATGTCTTTAGAAGTGTATAACTTCTAATTGAAGTAACACATTTGCATCAGACTTTGAACTAGTTTTCATACAATTTTATAAACAAATTTTATGAAATTTTTTAAATTTGGAAAAATAACGTTAAAACTATGAAACCAACCTTTAATTCAGGTATCTCGTAAAATAATTGAGGTAAACAGACACATAAGCACATTTTTACTATCTATTTTCACTATCACTGTGTGAAATATCATTGCAATCGGTTCATAACAACAACATTTTAAAAATTTTACATGGCCGAAGTGACCAACTTTGGAGGGACAGCAAGTAGACCCCATAGGGGCTCAAAACTTTCCATATCATCTGGAAAACACCTCTACTCTATGATGTGCAATTTATACAAATTGATATAAAATGTTAATAGTTGAAGACTTGAATATATTTTTGTTTTTTTACTGATTATCTTCGTCAACCATTACAGACAATAATAAAAAAACACCACCAGCCACCACCAATCAATCAATAAGAAAATATAAAAAACAAAAAGTGATCAGAAGCAGTGTCGGCACTTCGATCTGTACTTACGTGTTGTAAAATGTCAATCCACTTCTTACTGACACAGATGTGATCTACGACAGAACGAGATCATCCGTAACGACCGCATTAGGAGCTATGGTGGTGGCGTTGCATTTATAATCCACAATCTGTGAAATACAGGGAGATAGGCAATAGTCAGGGCCCACAGGAATGTTAGGGTATCGCTGTGAGATCTGCTGAAGCGATTATTGAACTGTGTGCCCCCTGATATTGGAGCATTGGTCACAGATGTTAATCGCATCGTGGTGGGAGATTTCAATGCATATCACGAACTATGGTATTCGAACCTCGGGAATGACCGTAGAGGCTCAAACCTGCCATATCAAATCGATAGTTCCACGTTCTGCACCTTATACGATGATGCTCCCACCAGGATTACGCGAAACTACACTAGATCGCCTGACATTTCCATCGTCAGCGCAGGGTTGATCAATTCCACGGCATGGCGTGCAGTAATATCTCTTTCCATGATTATCCGAAAATCGACCGAATGATTTTATTGTATCTGAACGTAAGACCTATATATACAGTTCAGAGACTTCTCTGAGCGCAAGTTCACATCCCAACAAAGTCCTTCAGATCCACGCAATGCATAGACGGTATTCCCCGAAATCTGCTGCAGCAGCCACCCGTTTCATTCCGTGACGAAATCCCACAATCAAACCCCGTTGATCCCAGAATTCCCAAGCTCAATCTGGAGATAAGTGTATTGGTTAAGGTTTACAAGCGGAACAAGCTGGAACATCTAAGTGACTGCAAACCTAAACTCTGGCTCGAATAAACTTTGGGCCACAGTTATGTCGCTATCCAATCCCAGGAAAAAGAGGATGGAGTAGCGATATCCTTCGATAACACCATCATATCGGACCCCAGGCTGTGCGCAAGCCACTTTGGCCGCCAATTCATTGAGCACCCTGAGACATGGCGAGGAGGATAATTCTTAGGAACGTGAAGAAGCTCCGAGTCGACGATAATCCAATAGCCTATTCTAACAGAGAAGTTGCAGAGGCCATTAAAAGCGCCAAGCTATCCAAGACAATTGGACCTAACGGTCTATCCATGCAGATGCTTAAGCATCTTGGCGACGCAGGAGTATCATCAATCTGTACTTAACCACCTTAATCATACCAGAAGTCTGGAAAATGGGTAGGGCGGTCCCTATACCTAAGCATGGGAAAGTTGCGACGCTGGGAGGGTCATACCCTCATTCATCGAAATGACTTGTTTGGGTCAAGTTTTTATAAATTAGTCATACAGGTCCACCATAGAGTAGTAAAAAAATAGGGAGTCTATATTAATGCATTGCAATGGGAAAGTGAGTTATTTTGAGCTGGACCGAATACCCACCCGGCTGATTGCTAGCAAATCAAAGGCTCCCGCAGTCCTCACTCTAAAATAACGTAAAAATAAAAAAATAAACAAAAACAATTGCATCAAATCCTGTCAGGACATTACAATAAATATGGCGCCGAACATGAGAGACCCGGGAGATGATGCTCGTCTTTTTGGCTCTAATTTTCAGTTCGTATTATATATTTTTAAATTTCATTTATTTTACAGATTTGAAATGTTAAGTGGATTTGAGATTCCTTTTTGCGAATAGCTGTCGGAATCTTACTGGAATTTTTAGCATCTTGACGTTTATAAAGATCGAGTTAGCTAACCGTAAGATATTTGACAGCAATATCGTAATAGTTTTGTTGAATATTTTGTATTCATTCATTAATAGAACTTTGGATAATTTAGGATTTCGTTAATTTAGCTACAAACATTTTAGTGACCACTGATCAATAGGAAATAGAAGTTATTAAAGAAATGTTCTTAGGCTGGTTTGTTCTTAATAAGTGAATTTCAGAAATCCAACATTGCTCCATAGATTTAGATTTTTATATATGTTGATAACTTTTCTACTTTATCTCTTTTTTCATGGTTTCACAATCTGGTAAGAAAACATCAAATTATTTATAAATATTATTTATTATTGCCTTTTCAATCGATACGATATTCTTGAATTATGAAATATCTATTATTTTTTAATCTATTATTGATTTTATTTTTTATTATTATTTCTTCAATCACACGTTAGAAACGTATGGTGATAAAACTATTATAACTTTTTTTCAAACTTAATTTATTTTTTCAAATTCTTCGAGAATATATATTGATTACATATCAGTTATATTATTTCTGATGATCTTTTGTTAAAAAGTTATTTCACAATGTCTTTGGAAAATACTTCACCAGCAACTTTACAGCCACCACTTCCATTGACAGCAACTAGTATTGAAGCGACAGTTTGCCATGTCTGCAACGAAACTATGTCAGAATGTGATGATTGTCTCGTGATTCATGATTGCTCCCATCCATTTCACCGAGCATGCATTGAGACATATATGTCTTCTTCGTCTGAATTTGAAAACGGTCATGTCAGCTTAATGAAATGCGGAAATTGGTGATATCAGCTAAAGTTATCCCAGTTAACAAACCAAACACTAATAGAGGTAAAGGTCGAGGTGCCATGTCCAAAAAGTATAATACAAGAAGCGCCAGTCGTAATTTATTTCGCGATCCTCAGACTGCTGCTCAAGATAACAACTCAAGTCTTCAAGGAGAAACATTAATGTCTCCTAGTCAGAACGCTGTAGCGACAAATCATGTCAACACTAACAATAATGTTCAACATCCATCACAGCTAAATGCTAATTCTCACTTAGCCAATCTATCCCCTAATTCATTCACAAATTCAAACTCCAGCAACATGCCTTTGGACAAGATCACGTCAATCATTCAGAACTGGAATCTCAAGTTCGACGGTTCTTCAAACAGCTTAAATGTGGAAGAATTTTTGTACCGTTTAGGATCTCTTACTACTGATTATTTTAATGGTGACTATAGCGTCATATGTAGGAACCTCAAAAGTCTTTTAACACGAAACAAATGGAGTACTCCCCATTTAACAGAAGCTCTGTGATCAAGAGAACACCCCCATCGGGGCCTAAGCCGACGGAGACCGCAAACGTTGAAACAACCCAATCTCAGGAGACGAGCAGTAAAGTCGACAATAAATCTAACCACAACGAGGATTATTTTGCCGAATTAGGAAAGCTCATAGTCGACCTCATGGACTACGTCAAGTGCCGAAACAATGTCCACCACGCTATAAAAGACCAAGTTAGACAATTAAGGATCACATATAATAAAGTTCGTGACAAACGGAGCAACGACAACCAGAAAGAGAAGCCCACACAAAAAGAAAGTAGTACGCAGACATCTCCAAAAATTTGCCCAATAAAAGGGAGGCGAAACGAGGAAGGGATATGGTGGAGCAGTCACCTAACAAGGAGACGCCAAAAAGAACGAAACAGTCAGATATACGAGAAAAGGCAGTTGTTGGTACGATGGAGAAGAAAATGTCGGAAGACCCTGTATCAAGTGAAGTTATAAACCCGCTGAACAAATGGAGAACAGTAAAGAAAAAGAAGGCGAGATCGCGAAAACCCAAACCGGATATGGTAGTGATATCAGCTAACGGGGAGTTCACCTATGCGGATATCTTACGGAAGCTGAAAACAGATCCACAACTAGTAGACATTGGAGAAGAAGTTAAACAAATTAGAAGATCCCAAAAGGGAGATTTAATTCTTGAGCTAAAGACCACTAACGGGTGCATGGCGGAAGAATTCAATAAAAAAATTGAAACGTCTCTCGGAGGAAGTGCTAAAGTGAATACGCGCAAAAGCGAAACCGTTATAGAATGTAAAGGTATGGACGTTATAACGACAAAATCGGAGATATGTGAAGCTTTTCAGAAAGCTCTTGGCAAGCCTGACCTAGATGAATCCATTTCGAAATCAATCAGAAAAGCCTTCGGAAGTACCCAAACCGCGAAAATAAGCGGTGAAGCTGCACAAAAGGCGCTGGACATGCGGAAGATTAAAATTGGCTGGTCGGTGTGTCTACTTAGGGAGACAGTTACGGTGACAAAATGTTTTAGATGCCTAGAATGTGGACACTTGGCCAGACAATGCACGGCGGAGACAGACAGGTCTACATACTGCCGAAAATGTGGTGTGGCAGGACATTTGGCGAAAGACTGCAGTGGCGAGGCCAATTGCATGCTGTGCAAAACAAATGGAGAGGAAGATCTAAAACACATAGCAGGAAGCTATAAATGTCCAGTGTTTAGAAAGGCGCTGAGTATCAGATCCAAATGAGATTTGTACAGTTAAACTTAAATCATTGTGCAGCAGCGCAAGACCTCTTAGCGCAAACCATCTACGAACAAAAAATAGATGTAGCCAATATAAGCGAACCATTTAGGAACCGAGTGAAAATCGAATGGGAATCGACTCATCCAACAGAGCGGCAGTTTGGGCCTGTGGACATTTGTCAATACAGGAGAGCATATACCAAACACAAAGAGGATTTGCGAGAGCTAAGATCGGAGGTGTTAACATCTATAGCGTCTATATATCGCCGAATATACACATAGATGAATTCAGGAAAATAATCGTTAACCTTGTGAGGGATGCAATACACCACTCTCCAATGGTCATTGGAGGAGACTTTAATGCATGGGCAGTAGATTGGGGGTGCAAAACAACGAATGAGAGAGGAAGATCACTCCAGGAAGCAGTATCACAACTAGATGTTGTGCTAGCAAACAAAGGAGATGTTCATACATTCAGAAGAGCTGGATATGGGTCAATCGTTGACCTCACATTCGTAAGCTCCAGTCTACTTAAAAACCTGGAATGGCACGTTAGCGAATGCTATACTCACAGTGATCATCAAGCAATCGTATTTACAATAGAAAAGGGGCCTAGGACAAAATCGGTCGCGAGTGCTAATAGTACATGCATCGGCTGGGCAAAGGACAAACTAGATAGAGAAGCCTTTGTGGAAGTATTCTCTAATCAACATAGGGTAGATATCACAGCTGAAAGTATACTTCAAGCATTGAAAATTGCGTGTGACGCATCAATGCCAAGAAGACGACAGACATTAAGAAGAAAAGAAAACTACTGGTGGAATGGAAACATAGCGGACCTAAGGAATGTGTGCTTAAAAGCTAGGTGACGATACCAAAGGGGCAGGGGACGACCTGACTTCCTTACCAGAAAGGAAAACTACCACAATGCGAGAAGCTCCCTCCAGAAGGCCATAAACGAAAGCAAAGCAAATTGCTTCAAACAACTATGCAAAGAGGCTGACTCCAATCCATGGGGTAACGCATACCGAGTTGTAATGTCGAGAATAAAGGGGAAAACGACAAGTCAAGTAACGTGCCCGGAGCTGATCTATAAAATAGTTGCTGCACTCTTTCCACACGGGGAGCCCCCTTCAGTCCCCCCAATAAGTCAGCAGATCCCAGCGCCACCAGAGGTAACCGTGAGCGAAATCTTGGAGTTATGCACCAAATTCGGAACCAATAAAACTCCGGGGATGGACTGTATTCCCAATGCTGCACTAAAGATAGCTATAAAGTCAAGACCCCAACTTTTTGCTGATTTATTCAATGAAAACTCGAAGAGTGGCATTTTTCCAAAAATATGGAAAAGACAAAAGCTAATTCTGATCCCAAAGCCTGGAAAACCCAGGCATATAGACCGATATGTCTATTGGACACAATTGGCAAGTGCCTACAAAGAGTAATCTATAACAGACTACTAACCGCAATCGAGGAAGCCGATGGACTGTCAATATGGTTTCAGGAAAGCAAGATCAACATTGGACGCTATAAACTTAGTGGTTAACATGGCAAAAAAAGCTATCCAAGGCAAGGGCGCATTAGGAAATACTTTGCTGTAATAACCTTAGACATTAAGAATGCCTTTAATTCGGCTAGATGGAACCATATAATGTCATCTCTACAGAAGCTGCATGTGCCAGAATACTTGCTGAGAATCATAAACGATTATTTCTCGGAGAGAACTTTGTGGTACGACACAGACGACGGTGCAAAGACCTATAGTGTCACAGCAGGCGTACCCCAAGGTTCTGTATTGGGACCACTACTGTGGAACACCATGTATGATTGTGTGTTCAGACTGAAGGTACCGGAGGAAGCGACAATAGTGGGATTTGCGGATGACATAGCCGTCGTTGTCCAAGCGCGAAATTTGACAGACGTCCAATTATACGCAAATGAAGCCATACAAAATATAAAGCAGTGGCTTGAATCGGTCAACCTAGACCTAGCAGTGCATAAAACGGAAGCGGTGCTAATAAGCGGAAAAAGAAGCAAAGAAACACTGAGACTACAGGTTGGTGAATGCGAAATATGCTCAAAAGACAGCATTAAGTATCTTGGCGTCTTGATTGATAATCGCGTAAAATTCACGCAACATATGGAATATACGTGCAAGAAAGCGACCAATGTGGAGAATGCCTTGGCCAGGATGATGGCAAACATAGGTGGGCCCCGGCAGAGCCGAAGGATGTTAATCTCTCGGGTGACCAGCTCAGTCATCCTGTATGGAGCTCCGGTATGGGCGAACACAATCAAAGGAGTGGTCAGCAAAGACGTTAAATCTATATTTCGAAGAAGCTGTCTCCGGATCTCCAGCGAATATCGGACAATTTCGCTAGAAGCAAGCGTAGTTGCAGGAGTTACCCCCATTGACATAGCTGCAAAGGAACTTGCTGCTATCTACGAAAAACAAAGGAGTAACCCAGAGATCCCAAAAAAGAAAATACGACAGATGGAGCAAGAAAGGTCTCTGCAGAGCTGGCAGATAAGGTGGCATAATTCGCCAAATGGACGATGGACATATCAGCTTATCCCCGATATAAGCAAGTGGATAAATCGGGCCCACGGGGAGATCAACTGCAACCTGACCCAATTCCTCACGGGTCACGGAGGATATAGAAGTTACCTATATAGGTTTAGACACGACGACTCTTCAACGTGTCCAAACTGCCCAGGAGAGGAGGAAAACGCGAAACATGCTGTTTTGGATTGTAGTAGGTTCGCGGAAGAGAGGGCAAGAACTGAAGAAGAAGTAGGACGATGTCTCACAGTCGGCAATATAGTTGACACAATGCTGAGATCCGAACGTGAGTGGGAAGCAGTATCCAACTTCATAACATACGTAAATGAGAGGTTAAGGGTGGCAGAGGCGGTGCGGAAGGCCACGAGGAGAGAGTAGCCGCAATGAAAAGAAGCATCGGCAGATGACCCCCCACGAAGTAATACCGAACGGCAGTACCGTGGGAAGCGGGGATTACGATGGAGGTGGTTTTAGTCGGTAAGAATCCGACATACCCTTCCGCTCGGTTGGGACCTATCGAAGGTTTCCACCTCCAACCAAAAAAAAAAAAAAAAATTGTCTTTTAACAGGTAAAGCCAGGGACTTGGTACTGGCGTTATCACAAACATGTTCCGTCAGTCGAATGGAATGAGTTTTGTGAAGCGCTGAGGAGCCAATATAAGGAATTTAAATTCTCTTTTGATATTAGAGAAGAAATACGTGCTAGAAAACAAAAGCCGAATGAAACATTCGATGCGTTCTTCGAATCTGTTTCAGCCATGATGGACAAGCTTCCAAGAGCTATGTCAGAAATAGAATTAATTTAAATTTTAGCAAGAAATCTTCGGCCTGACATACGCCAGGATTTGCTTTGCTTTGCTTTCGATTTCTCATCTTCGGAAGCTCGTGCAAATGCGAGAGATTTTTTTACTGATGAATATGTGCTCAAAAATCTTCCAGCTCGAAATATAAATTCGTATCCGTTACAACATCGTCATATTGCAGATATTGCAACTGAACAACATGAAATGACAAGTGCCATTGATGAGAGGAAAATTTTGTCGATGCTTTCCATAAGTCGGAACACGTATCCACATGTTGGAATTGTGACAATGTTGGTCACCACTGGCAATACTGCCTTCAAGACCGAACAATATCTTGTTACGGTTGTGGTGCCAAAAATACATCTAATTGTGTAAAATGCATCAACAAGAAACAAACCGTTTCAAAAAACCTGAAAAATCTGGGAACGCAGATGGACATAAATTCTGGCAATAGTGAAATACTAGAGACCAATTCACCAAAATGTAACACTAATCTACCAGTTTCGTCGAATCTCAAGCCAATTTCAATTCTAAAACGACCAGATACTCACAATGCACATGATCGACTAATTTATCCCAAACTTCCGTACCATAAAAGATGGGAATTATACTGCCGAAAACGGGATGACATTTTTAATGTTTCACAAATATCTCAGATAGAGTACACGAAACCGAGACGATCGACCATACGTTATAGAAAGTTTTTTAAGATGCGAAAATTTTTAATATCTACCATAGTTTCAAACCCACAAGATTTACGTTATTATGCAAAAGTATCTTTTTTAAATTTCCATGAATATGGGTTGCTAGATACAGGTAAGTTGTATTGGGTCAGATTTAGCGTCATATGATTTTTCGAAATTCCCAAACTTTTTCAAAGTGAAGTCATTTGTGAAGACTGCCGATGGCAATAACCAAATAGTATATGGTTGGCTCGATGCCAACATATCGTTTAAAGACCAAGTTAGACAACTCAGATTGTTTATAGTACCTACAATTTCCCAGAGATTGATTTTAGGGATCGATTTTTGGAAAATTTGCAATCTAATTCCAAATATCGTTGGATCTGTTGACGTAATGTCATCTGCCAACTTAATTAGTCATCCAGATCTATCCTTAAATTCAATAATTACAATTTCGGACATTAATAACTCTACAATATCACTGATCAATCAAATCATGATGTGTATCCTCTTTCTGATTCACAACGTCGACAATTGCAGACGTTGATCGATCTTTTTCCAAATTTTGAGACCCAAGGATTGGGCAGAACAAGCTTATTGAAACACTCTATAAATGTTGGTTCTGCTTCTCCAATAAAACAAAGATTTTACCCTGTATCTCCTGCAGTGGAAAAATTAATGTTCGCAGAAATTGATAGAATGTTAGAGCTTGGTGTAGTCGAACCATCCAATTCTTCATGGAGTTCACTCATGAGGCTAGTTGTCAAACATAATAAGGTAAAACTATGCCTCGATGCAAGAAAAGTAAATTCTGTGATAGAAAAAGACGCCTATCCACTACCTAATATTGAAGACATTTTTGCAAGGCTACCAAAGGCTAATATCATATCCAAATTAGATTTAAAAGACGCCTTTTGGCAAATAACTGCATTCACAGTCCCGGGAAGGCCACTATACCAATGTGTGGTTATGCCTTTCGGGCTGTGCAATGCAGCCCAAACCATGTGTCGATTAATGGATGAAATCATACCATCTGACCTCCGCCACAGTGTCTTCGGATACCTGGACGAATTAGTAATAGTCTCTGAGGATTTCCACACGCATATAGAAATTTTAATGAGAGTTCCGTAGAGCTAATTTAACTTTGAACATATCGAAAAGTAGATTTTGTGTTACAAAGGTAAACTATTTAGGGTATGTAATAGGAAATGGAGGTGTCAAGACTGATTTAGAAAAGATTACTGCGAAAACTAACTAGCCTATACCAAGAACCCAAATCCAAAATTTCTCCACTGAGGTATGTCCAATTACGGATGTGGTGTCGAATAGCTTTTGAGAGAATGAAATTTTTGCTTACCTCAGCACCTATTTTAACCAATCCTAACTTCTCAACGAAGTTTTATCTCCACTGTGATGCTAGTGATTACGTCATGAAAAACACATCGCGTATATGAGCAAGAAATTGGTCCAGCGTAATTACAGCGTTACCGAAGGAGAATGTTTAGCAGCCATTGAAGCGATCAAAAAATTCCGCTGTTACTTGGAACTACAAGAGTTTGAAGTCATTACGGACCATTCAAGTCTTGTATGGATTATGCGACAACCGATTTAAACGGAAGATTGGCCAGATGGGTCTTTAAACTCCACACTACAAGTTCACAATAAGCCACAGGAAGGGAAAAGATAATGTCGTCCCTGGCGCCTTATCTACAGAGTGTCACATGAAGAGTGCAATTTTTAAATCTGGCAACATTCGAAGTGTCATTGTTTGACATTTGAACAATTGTTATTGTTTGTTAGTAGAAGGTACGAGGTTAGTAAAAATGGAGCGCTACACGAATGAACAACGCATTCTCATTGTGAAATTGTTTTACCAAAATGGTGAAAGTTTTGCGGCTACAGTTCGCAAATTGCGATCAATTTGGGGTCACAATAATGCTCCAAAAGAGTCAACTGTAAAGAGATTAATGGATAAATTTGCCGAAACTGGGTCTGTTAGTGATGTAAAGACAACAACGACCTGGTGATCGACCGAAAATGTCGCAGCTGTACGTGATGATGTCGCTCAAACTCCATCCACCTCAATTCGACACCGAGCTCAGCAAATTGGTGTCTCCAAATCCACTTTGCAGCGAATTTTGACGAAAGATTTGCATCTTCATGCATACAAAGTTCAATTGACTCAGGAACTGAAGCCAACTGACCATGGACATCGAAGGGAGTTCGTTAATTGGGTATTGGAGAGACAACATGAAAATGCTGATTTTGCCGATAAAATCATCATCAGTGACGAGGCCCATTTTCATCTTGATGGTTTCGTCAATAGGCAGAATTGTCGCATTTGGGGTGCGGAAAATCCTCGAGTGATTCACGAGAAGCAAATGCATCCTCAACGTGTCACTGTGTGGTGTGGTTTAAGGGCTGGAGGAATCATTGGACCTTTTTTTATGAAAATGAGGCAGGTCAAGCGCAAACAGTCAATGGTGTTCGGTATCGTGAAATGATAACCAGTTTTTTCTTGCCTAGAATTGAAGAAATGAATGTGGAGGGCATGTGGTTCCAACAAGACGGCGCCACATGTCATACAGCCAGAGAAACAATTCAATTGCTGCATCAGTCATTTCCCGGTCGTGTTATTTCGCGTTTTGGAGATCAGAATTGGCCGCCTAGATCGTGCGATTTAACACCATTAGATTTTTTTCTTTGGGGTTTTTTGAAGTCGATGGTTTACGCGAATAAGCCGACGACGACTCAAGCCTTAAAAGACGAAATTGGACGCTGCATTAATGAAATACCGCAGCATTCATGCAAAACGGTCATTGAAAATTTCATTAAAAGATCGCGTGCATGCCAGCAAAGCCGCGGCGGCCATCTGCACGATATATTGTTCCATACATAACCTCATTCTGTCTACTTTACGATATAATAAAGTTTAACGATTTTTTCTTAAATATCTGTGTTTTATTTAAAATTAAAAAATTGCGCTCTTCTTGGGACACCCTTTAGAATCCCTAACGATGAAATATCCAGTCTAGAAATTCATGAGCCAGAAGTTTATCTAAATTCCCCTTTTTTCGATGACAAAGATTATCTGGATCTGAAAGAGAAAGTAAACCAAAATCAGTCAAAATTTCCAGATATAAAAGTCGTAGATAAATATGTTTATTATCGTACTCACCATTATTCAGGAGATGAAATCCAAGAGCAGCAGGCTTGGAAGTTATGGATTCCACTCAGACTTAGAAATTAAACTCATGGGGGTATGACAAAAACAATTGATCTTTTGCGAAGGAACTTTTTCTGGCCAGGAATACTTGCCCAAAGAAACATGGAGAAACGTTTTAACGCGAAACTTGCAACTGTTTTTCTTAAAACCAGAGCAAGAGAACAACTTGGAAGTCATTATTATGTGCTTGAAGATATGCAAGGAAAACTCGCAGAAACTTTCCACGCTAAGGATATTCGATCATGAACGTCTTTTTCCATTTAATTCACCTTCAAAATTTGAGCGAATTACCTGGTTTGTAATGGACGTTTTGGAAACGACCAAATGGTACTACAATTAGAAATATTTTTTCTAAAGAAAAAAAAAAACACTTTTATTTTTCTCCCGGCATTTCTAAAAATTTTTTTTACTATATTCTGCCAAAATCACTTCAAGTCACACAACTTACCCGTCTTCATCTGAATCCGCGAAAAGTCCTCCATAATCTTCCTTTTCCCTTTACTCCATTGGGAATCTCTTGTGGTATTTTTCTCTGCTTCGTGTTAGCTTGCTGCAGCCCATTAACACTTTCCTTCTATTCTTTATATATGTACAAATCCGATAATTTTCAAACTTCGGAAATGCCATATGTTTTTTCTTTGATATTTTTTTAATTTTTTTAAGAAACTGGATTTTATCATGAATTTATTTAATGTTTTGTTGCAAAATGACAAAATTACAAGCGAGAATATAATCGTATGTTTACGAAATTTGTAGGCAATATGCAAAAGTTGACAGATCAAACATATGATGGAAGTGACTTCAGTTTCACATTATGTACTTTGTTCTGATCTTTTACATATGTGGTGAATCTGTATATTATATCTTGATTTGTTTCTTGGCTAACGTACTTACATATCTATGTACATACATACGTATGCACAATAGCAATACATCCACCAAAAAGGGATAAAAAAGCCTTGCGCTAAAGCATGCAGTTCTTATTAATTTAGGGCGCAATAAATTGTTCATTACTTGCTCTTATATTCCTCCATCGTCTGAATTATGTGTCTACGAAAATCACTTGGCCGCGATTAGTAGGATTGTTTCAATGTCAGGTGACTTAGACCGTACATTAATCTTAGGGGATTTTAATTTACCTTCCGTATTTTGGCTTGCCTTGCCGGACACGGAATCGAATATAGTCAGGCTTTTTGCTGACCTCAATTTATTCCAGATTAATTACGTGAAGAATATAAGTGAAAGACAACTTGACCTAGTATTTGTTAATGATCAATCAATAAGGTTCAATAGGGTTCTCCCCATATCTCTCCCAGAGGACAATGACCATCTTACCTAAGGTTTATCGATGTTGTTCTCCAATGAATCTCATTCTTCTACCTCTCATGATGATCTCACCGTTTTCTGTTACAGAAGGACACATTTTATACTGCTTAACTCTCTTCTCCGTGAAGTTGATTGGAATTCCGTCTGTAGTTGTAGCCACTATGCAGATATTCCCGCTGTTGTGGATAAATTTTATCAAATTCTTAGGGACTTCCTGTCACAATCTGTACCGAAAATTCGAGTTGGGCAATCTGAAAGACTACCTTGGTCTTCTAATAAATTGTCCAGAATGAAAAATTCGAGAAGTAGACTTTTTAAGAAGTTTAAGAAATCTGGATTGAATTCCGATTATGTAAGATACTCTATTGCTAGGTCGAGATATAACGTCGAATCTCAGAAATGTTATAGACTATACTTGGAAAAGGTGAAGAATGATTTTCGAAATAACCCTAGAGCTTTTTACGATTTTGTTAATTTGAAACGTAAATCCACATCTAAACCAACTAGGATTAGAATGGATGGCTTGGAATATTGTGAGGACCAGGATATTGCTGATTGTTTTGCGAATTTTTTTGCGACCTCATATTCAAATAGATCTTATCGATCCGACAGCACTTATCTCTATGATATTCCTGCTTTGAATCAATTAGAAATACCAATTATTGACTTGCCCTTGGTATTGTCAAGTTTGAATGATCTAGAATCAACAAATAGTATCGGCCCCGATGGGGTGCCAAGAATAATTTTAAAATTCTGTGCTAGTGCCTCTGACGTTATTGTTTAATACTTCGTTGAGATTTGGATATTTCCCTTCGGCTTGGAGGCAGTCGTTCATTGATCCCCTACATAAATCTGGCAGTATAATTGACGTTTCGAATTATAGAGGGATAGCTAAATTAAGTGCTATCCCTAAGCTTTTTGAGAAACTGGTTACTAATGTTGTGTCTCACAGCGTTTCTTCTATTTTGAGTCCCAGCCAACATGGGTTTCGTAAAGGCTTATCGACAACGACGAATTAGACTCAGTTTACCTCACACGTTATTGATGGGTTTGTTCTGGGTAATCAGACTGACGTCATTTACACGGATTTTAGCAAGGCGTTTGATAAAGTCAATCACGAGCTTTTATTATATAAATTAGATAGAATTGGTTTTAGCTGTAATTTTTTGAAATGGATATCTTCTTATCTGAATAATCGTTCGCAGATTGTCAAATTCGGAACTTCTTGTTCTAGGCCAATTCTGGTTTCATCGGGTGTTCCCCAAGGTAGTCATCTTGGGCCTATACTATTTTTATTATTCATAAATGATCTCCCGGAGTCTATTATAAACTCTAGGATTTTGATGTATGCGGATGGTGTGAAAATATTTTTGTCTTATAAACAGCCAGAATATTCTCATTATTTGCAGGACGACTTAGATAATTATGGATATTGGTGTGACATAATCTGCATGGAACTTAATTTACGGAAATGCAAGCATATGCGTTTCTTTAGATCGAATCCGAAATTTGTCAGACATAATCTTATTGGAGCTGAGTTAGAGACAATTGATTCTTTTGTAGATCTTGATATTCTGATGGATTCGAAACTTGATTTCAACAATCATATTATGACCATGGTTAACAGGGCGTATGGTGTTCTTGGCTTTATTAAACGTTGGGCTAAAGAATTTTCTGATCCCTATGTGACGAAACAGTTATTTACTTCGCTCGTTGGGCCTATTTTGGAATATGGTTCTGTAGTATGGGACCCTCAGTATAGCATCTATATTGACAGAATTGAGTCAGTTCGGAAGCAATTTTTATTGTTTTCATTGAGGCACTTACATTGGAATTACTTACATTGTTCTTCCCCCCTATACTAGTAGATTGAAGTTGATTGACTTGCCCTCCTTAAAAAGTAGACGAATTATGCTGAACACCGTGATGGTATTTAAGGTTATGAATGGTGATGTCTCATCTGAATATCTTATTTCTAGGATTAAGTTTAACGTGCCATTTAGACCAACTAGATACTATCAGTTTCTTCATATTGATTTTCAGTGTACGAATTATGCTTCTGCGCAGCCCATTCGTAGAGTGTGTATTGATTTTAATTCATTGTACCACATCATAGATTTCGGTGTCGGAATCGATACAATAAAGTCAAGGATTCTCTCGTACTTGAATGTTTAGTGTTCTGTTTTAGTATTATTAAATGTAATGTATTGCTTCTATGTCAAATGTTAGCATTAACCTTTAGTGTAGTTTGTTTTTGTTTTGTTTTTGCCGGCTGAAGATATTGTCAAATGTTAGCATTAACCTTTAGTGTAGTTTGTTTTTGTTTCGTTTTTGCCGGCTGAAGATATTTAATCTGTAGCCGGTATCGGTTCGGACTGTGGTGTGTACGTTGTCCCTACGTTATGGGGACGAGGCCCTCTCGGTCGGAAGGGGCGGGAGTGAGAGGCGTTGGGACCGTTCGATAGAAAAAAGATAAAATGATGATATTCAACGGAGTTTTCTGAACAGAAAAACTTATATCCCTTTTTTTGTGTTTCGAAAATGTACTTAATGTTACAACCATAAAAAGTTCCGACCAATGTGGCAACATGAACGTTCAACCAACTTTGACGTTTAATTTCTGCTTTGACGAAAGTTAAAAGTAAAAGTTGCAAAACCAACTTAACAACTTCCTTCTTTTACCAACATCCAAAGTGTTGAGATCGTGACAGTGAAGAATAAAAATCAAAATTTATTTGAAAAATCCGCAGCGATAGAAAATCACAATCTTATTGGTATTATAAGCAAGAAGAATCATAAATTTGCTGTTCAGGTGAATATAAAATCAAATTTATCAAAGGAAATAATATATCTGAATGAGTGATTTGCTCCTAAAGATCTGTGCCAAAACACACCAACGTTCCACTTAAAAAGGAATTCCAATCTCCACAAGGCTGACGTAGTTCATTGTCATATTGAGGGAAGAACGGATTCCAGGTAGAAATTTGAGCAAGAATTCACGCTGCCTACATGGTAGCATGATAAATTTTTTTTTGCCTTGCCAAAAATTCCATCCAAAATTAATTAAAACAAGCCTAGTAAAATCCGAGAAGACGTTTTAGATTCCTGTAGAACCAAGAAGTCTGCCCAACCAGTCCTACCTTTTAACTATTACTCTGCCGAATTAAATCAGGATCCACCAGATACCCAGAAACCAATGCACAAGTGTAGATGCTGTATACATAAATACAAGCCAACAAAAAAACCCAATTTTTTCCTGATTAAAGTGAGAACCACCAACCCAATTTTCGCTTGGTTAACGTGAGAACCACCAACACAATTTTCGCTTGGTTAACGTGAGATCCACCAACATTTCTCATCATCTCACTTAGACAACAGCAAACAACTACAACAAATTATACATACCCATGTTTATGTCCATAGTATGTACTCTTATTCTCTTGCACAGGTTTCATCTTTAAGAAATAGGGAGAGACCATATGTGTTAACTTACATTCAGCATTCTTAATTATCACTCTCTTATACTTGTGGTGATAATGGAGTAATTCATTAGTAAAATATGATACGCTCACATATTGTCTCTTTCTCCTTCTCCCGAAAAGTTTGATATAAATATGTATGTACAGGGTGGCTGATGAAAGCCGCTACCAAAAAAAAATTGAATAACTTTTTTTTCTAGTTAATGAATCTGGTTAATTTTTTTTTATTTTGCGGATTGACTTTTACATTTAACAAAAATTGATAACTGGGACACTGAAACAAGAATTTGGATTGTCCGCCGCTATCACGCACTGGAGTCCTTAGTTTCGGTTCAAAGAGAGTATAGGCGCACGTTTGGCGGTAATCCTCCGAGCAGATGGACCATAATGAGACTTGTAAACAATTTTGCCGAGCATGGGACAGTCAACAGAAGACCTTACCATCGAAACCCTTCAGTTCGAACGGAGGAAACAATCGCTGCTGTAGCTGCTGTCATACAAAACAATCCACGTGTTTCGACAAGAAGCTTATCTGATCAAATGGGTATAAGCAGACAGTCATTACAGTCAATTATGCACAAAGATTTGGAGTTATTCCCATATAAAATTCAAATGGCTGAACGCTGCAGACTTGCCGATTCGCTTGGAATTTTGCCAGAAGATGCTTCAAATGGTGGAAGAGGATGGAAACATGTTGAACTGTCTTTTCATGTCTGACGAGGCCCATTTCGATTTAAACGGCAACATAAACAAACAAAATTGTCGAATATGGAGTGCTTCCAATCCACAGATACTCCATGAGACGGAATTGCATCCACTTCGTGTCACAGTGTGGTGTGCAGTTTCATCACGCTGCATTGTGGGGCCCTACTTCTTCGAAGAAAACGGTCACACCGTTACGGTTACTGGAGACCGTTACTTGAGCATGTTGAGAGAGTTTTTCTATCCAGAATTACGCCGAATGAGAATTTCTTTCAACTCTGTGCGGTTTCAGCAAGATGGTGCAGCTCCTCACATAGCCCAACCTGTTATGACAGAATTGCGACGAAAATTTTCCAATAAGCTGATATCCAGAAACTCCACATTCCGTTGGCCACCCAGGTCGCCTGACCTTACTGCACCTGACTTTTTCTTGTGGGGTTATTGCAAACAGGAAGTCTACAAAGCAAAACCAACAAATTTGAATGAACTAAGGCAATCCATTCGAGAAACAATTGCGGCTATTCCTGTCTCAACTCTCCAAAGAGTAATGAACAACTTTTTGGTAAGATGTCGCATATGCATCAACGAGCAGGGGGCATTAAAATTCCATTATTTTTAAAACTAATTAAGCTATATTTAATAAAATTGAATGAGCTTTAACATGAATAAAAGAAAAATGAATTCCATACACTGAAAAAAAATTATTTGAGTTTCTTAATGTAGCAAAATTCATCAGCCACCCTGTATATGGAAATATCCAAACGAAAAATATAATTTGTTTTGTTTTTTTTTCTTCTTCTTTGCTTTCTACATATCTTTAAAGTACCATCAAAAGATACTTTGACTAACGTTAACCCCTTTAGGGCCCAATAAATTGAATTATTATAAATTTTATTTTCTTGCTATAAACAATATTAATATTTCCTAATATCATGAATGAATAGTAATTTTAAATATATATTTTTTAAATTATAATGAATCATGCCCTGAATAAAATTGTTTATATTGGCCGAATAATGGTTTGTTAAAAAGTATTTCAGATGTTTTCTTGCAGAGTGAAACCATGAAGGAAGTGTAAGTATGTTAGGAGTCCTATATAAAGGGTGATTTTTTAGCTATTATCTTTTTGGCAACACTGGTTTAAACAGCTGACGCACGTTTCGTGTTTTGTTTCACTGGCAAACATCTTCAGTTTGGTCTATAATTTAACCATGAATCGTCTTACAAACGAACAACGCTTGCATATTATTGAATTTTATTATCAAAATTCGTGCTCTGTTAAGAAAGTTCATCGCGCGCTTCCATTTTATGGTCAGTTTAATCGATCCACTGAAGCCACCACTATTCGGGCTATTGTGACTAAATTTCGCACCAAATTTACATTGTGGGACACGCTTACGTAGAGTGCGAACTGAAGAAAATATCGCAGATGTAGCGGCCAGTGTTAATGATGACCATCAATTATCGATTCATCGCCGTTCGCATGCAATTGGGCCTCTGTTACTCAAAAACGTGGAAATGCCAAATTTGGACTAAGCGGATGGACCATTTGAGGCGAAGTCAAGGTCAACATTTGCATGAAATAATCTTCAAACATTAAATTATATGGACCGTACTATCGATTCAAATAAAGATTTCATGCATTTTTCTGAATTTTATGTGTTTTTTTTTTTGAAAAACTTTCCTATAGCTTTTTAAAATCACTTTTTAATCACCTATACAAAACATGGCGCTAATAGGACATTGGAAGGCGAGGGTAATGAGGCGTGTTCTCTCAACTACACAAGAGAGACTGCAAGGAAAGTAGAAAGCGACAGGTATCATTTGTAGTAAATTTTGATCATCGAAATGACTACTTTTGTTCATCGAAATGACAAGTTTTTTATAAATTAGTCATACAGGGCCACCATAGAGTAGTAAAAATAGGGAGTCTATATTAATGCATTGTAATGGGAAAGTGAGTTATTTTGAGCAGGACCGAATCCCCCCACCCTGCTGATTGCTAGCAAATCAAAGGCTCCCGCAGTCCTCACTCTAAAATAACGTAGATTATGCTGTAAAAATAAAAAAATAAACAAAAACAATTGCATCGAATCCTGTCAGGATATTACACACCAGCCCGTATAGGCCCTTTCTTCCGTAAAAAGAATTCAATATTACAATTTTAAATTATTGAATTTTTCATTACACAGTTTTTAATATTGTTACTTATATTTTAAACATTTTATTCTGAATCAAACTCCGGAATTTAAAAATTTTTGTTTGGATGTTTATGTAAACTACTTATCAGGTGCTCTAAATTAGCGGATAGTAGCTGGCATAAACATAAAATTCTCCGTGAGCGGACGTGTTCTCTTTGGCTCTCGTAAAAAAAATCAAAATAATCGAATATTATTATCAATTATAATAAAGAATTGAGCGACTGAACGCTAACATAAAATAAAAGTGTTGTGTACCCGATCTAATTTGATTGTTGTGTACAAACAAAAAATCAAAAGAATAAAATACAAAAAAATAAACAATCAAGGCAGTGTTGTGCGTGTTGTTGTTGTGCAAATCGAAAAACAGCCAACAACAAAACCTCAGTGTGTGTATGAGTTCAACAAGCTCAAGTGAGGAACGGCGGCTGAGCCTAAACGGGAGGAATGCATACATTCATCTGACAACAGATGAGAGTGTGAAAAATAACAAAAAGAACGTGATGACAGTTTGTATTTAACCGCGAAACCCCTTGACCGAGCGCGCTCTTATTCTCCACAATTGTCTGACCAAATGTCAGAGAAAAGAAACGAAATTACGAAAAGAAATACAGGCTTAAATATCGAAATGTCTAAAAGTATGCTTTTAAATAAGTATAGTAATGTGGATATACAGAAAGAAAAGAGTGCTGATATAAATGTGTCAAAGGGCGCGATCCCCAAAATAAATCTGACAGCCGGAAATGTCGATAATAAAATCCAAACGGGTGTAGATAGATACGTACTCGTCAATAAACGTAAGTCCAGCCCTAGGTCCTCACGACAAGAACCATCCTCAAAAATGCATAAAGGATACATTCCGGTAAGTCAAAACCGTTTCTCACTTCTCAGCACTGAGGACGCCACTGACCAAGGAAATGAAATTGTTAAGGAATTCAAACCTCCTCCAATATACTTACGAGAGCAGACATCGAATGTGCTCGTTAATAAGCTTTCCCAGCTAGTAGGAAAAAATAATTTTCATGTAACTACTATACGAAGGGGAAATGCCCAAGAGACGAAAGTACAAACGTACTCTGAGTCCGTCTACAGGAAAATGGTCGAACTATTCGACAAAGAAAAGAAAAATTATTACACTTATCAACTTAAATGCTCTAAGGGGTTAGTTGTAATAATAAAGGGAATTGATAGTTCTGTATTACCAGAAGAAATAAAAAAAGAACTCGAAGAGGAAGGATATGAAGTAAAGTCGGTTATAAATATCCTTAACAAAAATAAAATGCCACAGCCCATGTTTAAAGTGGAATTAACATTTGAGTCGTCAAGAATAAAAAAGAAGGGTGCGACTCACCCAATATATGATCTGCGGTATCTGTGCAGTCGTAGAATAAGAGTAGAGGAACCGCTAAAGCGCAGGGATCCTCCTCAATGTACCAATTGCCAGGAATTCTGACACACCAAGACCTACTGTAAGTTGCCTTCAGTGTGCGTCAGGTGTAGCGATGTGCATAAATCTTTCGAATGTCCACATTCCAAAGAAGACTAGTGCAAAAAATGTAGTAACTGTGGTGAAAATCACACGGCAAATTATAGAGGCTGCCCTGTGTACATCCACATGAGAAAAGCCACCAACGCAACTAGACCAAAGCCTGTGTACTTACAGTACCAGCCTGCACCCTACCCGAACCTGAAGACCATAGCCCCTATGGTAAATGCTAGCTCTAGCAACAAGACTCTGTCCCGAGTCCAATCTAACACAAATCCTACTAATTTATCATACGCCCGTACGCTAAAAGAAGGTACTTCCGTAAGTCAAAATTTTCCCTCGGAAAATTCAAAGTCTGTGTACTCACAGTACCAGCCAGTACCCAATCTAAACCTGAAGACCAGATCCCCTATGGTAAATGCTAGCTCTAGCAACAATCTCTCGTACGCTTGTACGCCGCAAGAAGATGCTCCCTTAACTTCAAATTCTTCCCTGGAAAACTCAATTGATAAAATGATAGAAACCATGAATAACTTTATGTTGAGTATGCAAAATATGATGCAAGAAATGATGAGAAATCAGAGCATGCTAATGCAAATTGTACTGAATCAAAAATAAATCCATTGCGAATTTGTTTTTGGAACGCAAACGGCCTAAGCCAGCACAAACATGAAGTAGATAATTTTCTTCGACACCAAAAAATCGACATACTTCTTGTCTCAGAGACACATTTTACTATAAGGAACTGTTTTAGAATAAACGGATATTGTACTTACGACACAAAACACCCGAGCGGTAGAGCCTGTGGTGGCACAGCTGTTATTGTGCACAATAGGGTAAGGCATTGTCCAATACAGGAATATAGAACAGAGCACATACAGGCTACGTCAATCAACCTCACAAATATGAACATTGTGATATCAGCAATTTATTGCCCTCCGAGATATAATATAAACAGTGCTCAATTTGTAGACTTCTTCTCTACACTAGGGTCGAAATTTATAGCAGCTGGTGACTATAACGCCAAACATACCTATTGGGGTTCACGAATTACCCTTCCAAGAGGTAGGCAATTATTAAGTGCGATGTCACGCGCTAAACTAGACGTTATTTCTAGCGGCCAGCCGACACACTGGCCCTCAGACTTAAGCAAAATACCTGATTTAATCGACTTCGCTATAGTCAAGAATATAAGACGTGATCAAAGTTCCATATATACTTCATTCGATCTTTCTTCTGATCACTCCCCTTCAATTATGACATTGTTCAATATCAAGTCAGAAAATGAGAACGAAGTCCATAACTTTCCTAACAGACGCACGAACTGGATGAAATACAAAAAGTATGTTAGTACACATATTCCTCAGGACATTTGTTTAAAATCTGAGGATGAAATAGAACATGCCGTTAACCTCTTTACTGATATTGTGAACAATGCAGCTAAGGTGGCAACACCGAAAGACATTAATGGAGGTGGCAACCCTGCAAACTGCCCAAGGGATATTGAGAGAAAAGAAAGCTTAGAAGGGAATGGCAGAGATATCGCTCCCCAACTCTGAAGTGTAGACTCAAGCATTGCCAGAAAAGATTAACGTCTGCCCTTAAGGCAAAGGAGGAATCTGCCCTCAAAATCTACCTGCAGAATTTAGATCCAACAGAGAGAAGTGATTTTAGCCTCTGGAAGGCCACAAAAGATATGCGAAGCCCTATTGCGCATGAATCCCCGCTACGCCTTCAGAACGGCAGTTGGGCAAAAAGCACTGAAGAGAAGGTCAATGCATTTGCCAACCACTTGGAAGAGGTATTTACACCAAATAGTGGACCATCATCTGTCAATCCGCCCGATATAGACGAAATGGTCCCTCACCCACTGCGTCTCAGGTTTAAAATCATAGAAGAATCTATTAAAGACCTCGAAACTAAAAAATCCCCTGGTAAGGATGGAATTACAGCGAGAATGATTAAAGAGCTTCCTCATTCAGCAATGAAAACTATTCTATTTATCTTTAATAGTATTTTGCGTACGGGCTACTTTCCAACATCTTGGAAGAGGTCTGAGATAGTAATGATTCCAAAACCCGGAAAGGACTTAACTCAGGTTAAGTCATACCGTCCGATAAGTCTACTGTCGATATTGTCAAAAATATTTGAGAAAATTCTATTGATGAAGATTACACCATACATAGAAAATAGCGGAATTATACCCGATCACCAATTCGGGTTTCGTAAAAGCCACAGTACCATAGAGCAAGTACACCGTATTGTTACTGTTATTAGAAGGGCGTTTGAGAACAAGCAGTATTGTTCCGCCCTCTTCATAGACATTTCCCAGGCGTTTGACAAAGTTTGGCATGATGGACTTGTGCATAAAATAACTCGTTTGCTGCCAAATAACACACACAAATTGCTCAAAAACTATTTAACAGATAGATCGTTTGAAGTAAGATTGAAAGGCAAATTTTCTAGCCCTAAGAAAATAACTGCAGGCGTCCCTCAAGGTAGTATTCTGGGACCCATCTTGTATATCTTATATACGGCAGATATGCCGACGAGTTCTCTTACACATACTTCCACGTTTGCAGATGACACTGCTTTCGTTAGTGTCCACAAAGACTCAACAATTGCGTCTTATCAATTGCAGTCACACGTCCGTGTGCTTCAAACGTGGTTAGTGAAATGGAGGGTAATGGTAAATGCAACAAAGTGCACACATGTCACGTTTACCCTGAGAAGAGACACTTGTCCACCAATTGATATATTTAATAACAGTATACCTCAAAAGGCAAACGTAAAGTACCTTGGAATTCATTTGGACCGCCGTCTTACATGGGCATACCATATTGATTCCAAAGTAACCCAGATAAAGCTGAAATTGCTACAGCTACAATGGCTTATTGGACCACGGTCTGCTCTAGACCTTGAATATAAAGTCCTTATTTACAAATGCATTATAAAACCCATATGGACATTTGGTATCCAGCTTTGGGGTTCAGCGTGTGCATCTAATGTCAATAAGCTACAGAGAAGCCAGTCAAAAATTCTACGATTGATTACGAACGCCCTTTGGTACATCAGAAATGGAAACATTCATAAGGACCTTAACATCCCAATGATCAAAGAAGAAGTCAAGAGATACTGCCGGAGTTACGTTTCTAAGCTACACATCCATCCAAATACACTCGCTCGAGAGCTGCTAAATTATGAAGGACACAGCCGTCTGAGGAGAAGAAATACCCTAGATCTAGTTTAGAATTTTGAATTGTCACAATGCTAATGTAATATTTTGATAAAACTTTTGTTATATACTTTTGCAAACTCTTGCTGGTTATATACTGTAAATAACCTTTAGAATAAGAATCCTAGGTTAAGATTTGAATACTTATTGTTATTTTCACAAGTTATGAAAGATACAATAAATAACAAAAAACGTAAAAAAAAAAGTAGCTGGCATATTATAGCAACTATAATTCATTAGGTATATATTACATGCGTCTCCGTGTTTTCATCATTTGAATATTCTAAATTTGATTTCGGCATGTCTGTTAATAATACTAGATTTCTAAGATTTCTTTGCTTTACTTTATTGTTGCTATCTCGAAGCTGCCACTGTTTTAAGTCTAGTCTGTATGAAATTCGTAAAAAGCTTACAATAAACTGAATTAATGCATGGAGCGGCGAAATTCCCAATTTATCCTATTTGAATCGATTTACATATTTAAAAGAACATCTTACTGGTTTAGTGAAATCTGCGAAAGTCGCAGCTAAATTTCTGGACAAACCGGGATTCCGCGGGTTATGGCTTAGGAAAGAAAATTTTTTGGGTTTTGCCCACTAAAAATGGAATTTTCGAAAACTGTGCCGGGGCATGGCCTAAATAAACTCTGCAACAAAATAAATTATCTCCAAGATCTAACTGCGTTTTTTACATCTAGAAACCTCAAACTATCACCTACAAAATCTACAGCTACGGTCTTCACCACCTGGAAGAAAGAAGTGTCCACCGTGCAACTTATAGAAGTCGATGGCATACAATTCTGATAGTCACTCATCCCAAGTTACTAGTGGTAACTTTAGATAGCCTTTTTTCGTCCTCCGCGCCCGTAATGAAGTACGTACCCGCAACAAAGACAGGTAGCACTTGGGAATGGACCTTGTCCACAACGTACAAAGCTATCAGATGGCCAGTGATCTCCTCACCAAGTTGTTTCTTCTGGGGTGTCATCGAATGAGCCACCCAAACTACACCCTAACGAGTTTGGAACCTCCGCCGAGGCACGGCAGGAGAAGTATGTGGTAATTTGAGGATCAGATCTGTCAACATCTTTCGGATCCACTTACTGATTCCTCATATTTGACAGGATCCACGCAGATGTAGTTGAAAACTTCACTTTCAACTACAGGGCGAATATTGTCCTTCAAGAACGATCCCGATCATAGCAGACTCTGAGCGGATGCTGACAAGGATTACGAGGGTCATCCTATCCCAACTTAGATCTGGATGATGTAATCGACTTAACTCATATCGAGCTAGACTCGACGACTCCATTCCAGATTTTTGTCCAACCTGTGGCACAGCTCCACACAACACAGTGCTCCTGTTTAATTGTGCAGCTAAGCCGACTACCCTTTCACCAGACTCTCTCTCGTGGAATCCATTCGACGTAGCTAGTTTCCTGGAACTGGAGACAGAAGAGCGGTATAAGTCACTTTATAATAACTACTAATTTTATACTATCAGGAGCAGCCGTGACTACAACAACAACAACGACGGAACGATTGTCCATATGAGTTTGTGGGGGAAATATGACCCTCCTCTTACTGGCTTACATTTAAGAAACTTGATAAGGTGACAACATTTTCATCCATTGGTTTTATTTAAATAAATCAGAGATAACCATCAGTAAGTTACTTTCTTGTTAAACGAGTAAATTCCATACAAATATTAAGCTAGAAATCCCAATCGAACAGGCCTATTATTTTATGTATAACAACAATTTATTACAGAAAGTAACGCAAGATCTTTACGTTTTGTGAGATAATGCCCTTAATTCCGATTAATGTTTTTTATTTTAGTTTTTTTTCGTTGTTGTTGTGCTTCTCGTTCGTTTGTGAGAATCATCTCCTTATAGAGGCCGGGTTTGATGTTGAAAAGTCGCAGCGAAGCCACTTGAAAAGACTTTTGACATGGTCGAAATCATGATCGTGGTTGTCTGCAGCCAATTAATAAATGTCATTTGTAAATAAATTTGCATTCTATTAAATATAGATGCAAAATGGTCTTGAGCCAGGACAATATCCCAATTCAAATCAAATATTGATTACAGACCAAAAAAATACAAACGAAAAAAAAAACTAAAACAAATGAGCGTTGGCACGGCAGAAGTATTGCTGGGTAACTATACCTGCATATAAACATACTTACATATGGAACTCAATGAGATGTTTGTAAGATGGCATGTGTACTTTATTACTTGGTGCGTTTTTTAAACGCAAATTCGGCAAGTGAGTTGTGCTTCTCGTTCGGTTGTGAGAATCATCTCCTTATAGAGGCCGGGTTTGATGTTGAAAAGTCGCAGCGAAGCCACTTGAAAAGACTTTTGACATGGTCGAAATCATGATCGTGGTAGTCTGCAGCCAAGTAATAAATGTCACCATGCCATTTGTAAATAAATTTTCATTCTATTAAATATAGATGCAAAATGGTCTTGAGCCAGGACAATATCCCAGTTAAAATCAAAGTTTTTTTATTTTATTATTTCTTAAGGAATATAAAAATAAACTGAAGAGTCGGAATGTTCTCAGGCTTGATCATTCATAACACTGGATTCGATACTGTAAACCATACACACAAATACTTACATTTGACCACAATAATATAGCTCAAAATGTGAGAGCAACTGAAGTGGACTCCATATGATGTCCCACCCACTTAAATTTTTTGTAACGTCCGTCATGGCACTTTCGGCAGGAATATTGTTTTCCCCCAAAATGGTTAAGAAACTACTTAAATGTCAGTTCAAAGTACTCTCAAAGAACTGTGTTTGCTGAAGGTTATATACAAATATCGCGTTCACAACTTCAACGGAATTAATATTAGCAAAAACATGCAATCCAAGCAATCCGGTCTAATATGCCGATATTACTGTGGAATGCGATCCATTGTGGGAGGTATACAGGAGTCGGGCGCCTTTTCACTTGTTCATACAAATTTGGAGTTTGACTGGGTAATGATAAATAAAATGCATTTTGTCGCTATATAATAGGTCTGTTCGATTGGACTTAATAGTTTACAAATAAGAAACTTGATAAGGTGGCAACGTTGTTGCCTATTGGGCTTTCTTAAATGAATCAACAAGAAAAATCTGACTGCATCACTAAGAGAGTAGCAAGCTACTTTCTTCTTTTGAGAGTAAATTCCATACAAATATTAAGCTAGTAAGCCCAATCGAACACGTCTAATTAATACACTCAAAAGAATTTGACAGTAAAACAGCAGAAAAGTCTGCTGAAAAAGAGAAAGCAAAAAGAAAATAGAGGGAGGATGTTTGCTGTTTTTAGCAGACTTTTTTTCTGCAATTACACCAGACAATTGTACCTGTTTCACATAAAATTCAGAAAAATGCATGAAATCTTTATTTGAATCGATAGTACGGTCCATATAATTTAATGTTTGAAGATTATTTCATGCAAATGTTGACCTTGACTTCGTCTCAAATGGTCCATCCGCTTAGTCCAATTTTGGCATTTCCACGTTTTTGAGTAACAGAGGCCCAATTGCTGCGAACGGCGACGAATCGATAATTGATGGTCATCATTAACACCGGCCGATACAGCTGCGATATTTTCTTCAGTTCGCACTCTACGTAAGCGTGTTGGTGGTTTAATGCCCAACAATGTAAATTTGGTGCGAAATTTAGTCACAATAGCCGCTTCAGTGGGTCGATTAAACTGACCATAAAATGGAAGTGCGCGATGAACTTTCTTAACAGAGCTAAAAAATCACCGTTCATATTTTATTTTTTCTTGACTTAAGTCGGTATTTGACACATGAATATTTCTTTTATTGTAACTTTGCTACTGTGCTAAGAAATTACAAAAAAAAACGTGTAATTTTACAAAATTCAAATCAAAATGTGTTCATCTTTCAAATCCCGCCCATTTGTATATTGTCTAAGAATGTTACAACTAAATTAACTCACACAACAATTTAGGAGGATCGGTGTCAAATATACTCTAAAACAGGTTTTTATTTCGTATGGGAAAGGCCACATCCATTGTTCGCCCTTCTTTTGCACTTACACAAAATTTCAGCACTCTAGGTGTCATAGAACAGACAATATTCAATAATAGGTTTTAACTTCGTATGGGAGGTGCCACACCCACCGCCCATTTTTGGCGCAACTACGCACATTGATGCTGCATGCACTTACACAAAATTTCAGCACTCTACTTGTAATAGAACAGACAATATTCGACAATAAGTATTAACTTCGTATGGGAGGTACCACGTCCACGTTTCCAATACCGCCCATTTTTGGCACAACTACGTACATTGATGCTAGATGGACTTGCACAAAATTTCAGCACTTTAGGTGTCATATAACTGGCATAATTCAATAATAGGTTTTAACTTCGTATGGGAGGTGCCACGCCCACTTTTCCAATGTCGCCTATTTTTGTCAAAACTGTGCAGACTAACAATTAGTGAACTTTCACAAAAATTCAAGACTCTAGCTGCAACAGTACTCCGAATAAGCTAATTTATAAAAAACGAATAAATCCCCAATTTGAGTGGGAGGTGCCACGCCCACTGAAAATATAAAAAAATTATATAGCCTATTATCATCACCGGTTCAGTATGAACATACTGTGAACATATATAGAGAAGATAAGTAATTTTTCACATTGATAAACTATTTTCTTCAGATACAAATTAAACGAAGCATTGATTTGTCTGCATCACATGCATTGATCCCGGATTCACGCTTATCAAGTGATGTCTTACCCGGTGGGTATGAGATTGATATACGACCTTCTATTGAGACGAACTATTTTACTGGATATATTAAAATTAATATGAGTTGGGCTGTGCCAATCCGAAAAATTTCTCTTCATGCTCATTTCGATCTACAAATAAATGAGCGATCGATCAAATTGACAAAGAATAAATGGGAGTCGGGGTAAATGTGTTATATTTGTAATGTTTAAAACATATTAAATCATACCAGTATTACAGGGAAGAAGATGAAAACATACCAGTTTTGCGTGGCGATCGATTACCTAAGAAAACAGTCTATGTTGTATATCTAAAGGATACTGTAAAAGACTGTGGTCATTGTGAATTGAGCATGAGATTTGAAGGTGGCATTTGGAAAACAACCGAAGGACTGTTTAAGGGCTCATATGCTAGTGCTGATGGAACTGAGACCTTCTATTATTTGGCTACCAATATGAGACCGAATAATGCTCGCAGACTGTTTCCATGCTTTGATGAACCTGGATATAAGGTAATTAGAATATTTATTAGGTAATTTATTTCCATTTTTACACAATATTCCATCAAGGTACCATACAATGTTAGTATTGCAAGACCAAGAAATTTCGTCACTTTATTCAACACACCCTTGCTTAAAACGGAAAAATTGTAAGTACTTAATTAATTAATAATAATAATAATTAATAACTTTATAATAACACGTTCTAGTTTGGATTCACAATTCATACGTTATAATAAAAGTTTTACCAACACCTTTCGGTTTTTTTTCAATTCTGTTTCCTACTATCTTTTTGTGCCCGACGCTGTTTTTCTTCATGCCCGCTACTTCGTATATACAGGATTGTCACAGAAATTTTACGAAAACGAAACATGACATTCCTGATAGTAAGGTTTTGTGAAACCTGCTTGTTTCCTTATGTTGGATATTGTTAATTAAAAAATTCAACAATTTGTAATTATGTAATATTCTAAATTAACTAATGTTTATTTATTCTGAGTTAAGTTTTAAATTTACGAAATACTTTTGGAAATCCAAGAATATTTTTTACAAACGTTTTTTAATGTGAATTTATAGCAAAATTATATTAATTATGTATATGAGAATATTTTTTGTCGATCAGTTCAGCTCACGGTACTTTATGGGAGTGCTTTGTATACACTTGGGGTATATAGGTTATTTGAAAACCCGCATTAAAAAATTCTTCACTTCTATACATAAACTGGGATAAGTACCAACAACAAAAACCGCCAGAATCAAACATACATGGATTAAATGGCAAAAACCGTATAAAAACAACGAACTAGAATTAAACAAAAAAGTATTTCACAATACATAGTATTTTCAAATCAAAGAAAAACGATTATATTTTAAACGTTAATCATTTAATATAATCTTATCCATACTTAAAGCAAAGATCAAAATACAAAAAAAAATAATGAATTATATGTTTTCAAATTGATTATCATCGCAATCTTTTGTGTCATTCAGGAAGTGTTATCAACGCTTATAAATCCATGTCGTAAAAAAATGTTGTAAAAAATTCAGATATTTTTGATCCAGTTTTTTATTGTATCTGCTGCTCTCGATAACAATTATCTTTCCAAAATCGCCACAAATTAGAAGCTCTCACTGTTGTATGCGCCTTTTTACGTAAACAATACTAAAACGAGAAATCACCGAACAAAAAAATTGAATTAGAAAACGGCATAAATTCAATAAACACCTCATTAAAAATTCAAATATTAATAGACCCAGTAGAGTGATAAAAACCCAGCCATGTCGGATTTAAAAAAGATACAAACATGACAGATATCTAATGTTAAATTTAATTTGTTGTTTGCTAATTATTTTCGTACCTTTTAAAATTTTATAGTGAAAACGTGGCGAAAAATGTGCGAAAATAGGTCAAACTTGCTGAATTCCCGCGGGAATCCCGTACAAATTTCCCGGGATACGGGTAAAAGAAAATATGCAAATTCCCGCGGAAAATCCCAGGATGCAAACCCTAATGACAATAAGATTTAGCGTATTGAAATCTTTCGAAATTGAATCCAAACATTCCAGTCTGAATTAGCCTGTGAACGTTTTTAGACCATTGCCAAAGCATTAATTGCCGATATTGTAAATATATTTTTTTAATTTAAAATATGTCTACTTTTCCCAAAATTTGTTGTAAATACCATCATTTTTAATAAAGCTATAATTTCTGAACCGATTACCCCACTCATAAATTTTGATATATTGTAGAGAATAAAGCTAAAATACATAAAATATAGCAATTAAAATTAAGAAACATATGTATGTTTGACAGGATATTCAATTCAAATTTAGTGAGTTCTTGAAATACAAGTGCCATTCACTTTTCTCTTGTGTTCGGAAAGGGGACATTTCAGAAGATTACAATGTCATTAAAATCTAAAGACACGTTCCAAAAATATTACATCATTATCGACGCTATCTCTTCACAAAAACGCCCAAGAGTACCAACATTCGAAGAAGTCGAAATCTGATTTACCATTGCCAAATGGTAATTCAAATGGTCGACTTTCCATTGTCAAAAAGTCGACTTTGGTTTCCGACTTGTACGTCAATCAATTTAAGTTATTGAATGCCGATTTTACTTTTTCGCTCTAGAAGCACATAATTTATCAAATTTTTTTCAAATTTGGCACAACTATATCCAATATAAATGTCTCTCGGTTTGGGTTTGATTTCGTCTATTCGTATTTTCATTCATTTGCAAAAGTCGACTATTCATATTTTTGCAAAAGTCGACTTTTCATATGTTTGAAAAAGTCGAAAGTCGACTTCTTGCTCCAACTATAAATCACTACTACCACCGCATACAACTTTTACCAATGATAAGCGTCATATTACCCGCAGAAACGAGTAGGATATATCAAAATCGGATGAATGTTAAAAACTACAGTTGTTGGGTCGTTATGTGCTGGGATTAGCCTATGCATACTTATTTTGTATTTAATTTCTGTTTCGATTATTTTCCTTTTTCACATAAGGTCTAATAGAGTTTATATCGCAAAATCACAACTTCAGGAAAATTAGAAATATTTTATTTAAAGTGAGAAAAATCAATCATCTCACATATGTAGCTATCTGAATTTATTAAAATAAGTTTGTCGACAACCACTATATAGTACATACAGCTGTTTAGAATAGCTTTTGAAATTCCTAACTAAAAAATAATGTTGCTGAACGATATATTTCGCTACTCGTATATTATATATAGAGAGTCTAAAATGACAGCGTTCGTCCTAGATCTCATATGCATTTTTATGGAGAGAAGAAAAATCGACGCTGTTGACCATTTGTCGTACCGGATGACGACTCGCCATACACCATACATGTGATCGAATGCCGCCAGCGTACTTGTTGCTCTGGCACCAAGTTCAGCCACATTATTTTTTATTTACGGATTTCAAAAGCTATTCTAAGCAGTTTTATTTTTCGTATGTACTAACTAGATACGTCAGTCGTAAATATAGTGGCTGTAGACAAACTTATTTTAATAATTTCAGATAGCTACATATGTGAGATGATTGATTTTATCTATGCGATATAATTTATTATCTCATTATGTACATATGAAGCACATTCTCACTTTAAATTGTTCCCACTTTAAATAAAATGTTTCTAATTTCCCTGAAGTTGTGATTTTGTGATATAAACTCTATAGAATTAGACCTTATGTGAAAAAGGAAGACAATCGTAACAGAAATTAAATACAAAATAAGTATGTATAGACTAATTCTACCACATAACGACCCAACAACTGTAGTTTATAACATTCATCCGATTTTGATATACCCTACTCGTTTCTGCGGGTAATATGACGTTTATCATTGGTCAAAGTTGTATGTGGTTGTAGTAGGGATATATAGGTGGAGCAAAAAAGTCGACTTTTGCAAATATATGAAAAGTAGACTTTTGCAAATGAATGAAAGGACGAATAGACGAAATCAAAACCAAACCGAGAGACATTTATATTGGATATAATTGTGCCAAATTTGAAAAATTTGATAAATTATGTGCTTCTAGAGCGAAAGAAGTAAAATCGGTATTCAATAACTTAAATTGATTGACATACAAGTCGAAAACAAAATTCGACTTTTTGACAATGGTAAAGTAGATTTCGACTTTTTCCAATGTTTGTACTGTAATAATGATGTAATATTTTTGGAAAGTGTCTTTAGATTTTAACGACATTGTAATCTTCCGAAATGTCCCCTTTGCGAAGACAAGAGAAAAGTGAAAAGTACTTGTATTTCAAGGACTCAAACAATTAGAATTGAATATCCTGTCATATTTTAAGAAAAAAAAACTTTGCGAATTTTTAACGAGTTTTTAACTTTTTTGTGTAATATGCAAACAGAAAACAAATTTATTTGGTTACAACAAAACTATGATGAAAGAAACAACATAACTTCAATACAAACACAACAAAAATATTATAATCCTGAAGGAAATGGACCCCAGATATTGGCACTCATGTATGGAGGAGAAAAGGCCACGCTGTTGATAAATTCACTCACAAATTAGGAGAAAAATTCTCGGAGCCATTCATAGTCTCGTGAAGAGTGATCAAACCCGAGACCGAAAACCGGGTCAACCGGTTTTTTCATCTGAGACTTTCGGGTTTTTTAAAATCACGGTTTTTGGAAAACCGGGAAACCCGATTTTTCCCATTTGCAATCCTAAATTCGTACCTATTATATATACTGAATATCATGATTCTAGCTACAACCACTGTATTGTTTCAGCATCCTTTTCGTATTCCGCTCTTCGTGTCGCTTCGACCCCAGCCCCAAAGCGGACAATATATAGCTCAACAACTTTTTCCAGCATTTCAATTGGAAACTTTGTTTTCTAAATAGCGAAATAGATGCTGCGGCTGAAATGATTGAAAATATTATCATGATTGGAATGAAATCATTTATTCCAATTAAAGTTATTTCGGATAAACCATCTAATAAAAGTTGGTTTAACCAGACATGCAAGACTGCTGTCAGATCCAAAGAGGAAGCGTTCAGGAAATGGCGTTTAAATAAAAATGCCACAACTGATCTGCTACGCAAACAGACAAGAACCATGTGTGCCAGGGTACTTAGACGTGAAAAGTTTCTGTACGAACAACGTCTTCATGCCAAAGTTCTTGCTTCTCCCAGGGAAAGTAAGAGCTTTTGGTCATTTGTGAGAAGAGTAAAGGATAACTCCTCATCTATCCCAACTCTTGTTAAAGGAGACCAGATATTCACTGACCCGATTGACAAAGCTAACCTATTGGCTGAAATGTTTGCAAGGAATTCAAGTACCACATGGCTCTGTCCTTCCCCCTCCCTTTTTCTTATTTTCATCGACGACCTCTTGGATCGGACTTCGAATCCAATATACTCATTCGCGGATGACAGCAACCTCTGTCATTCATACTCATTCGATCATAGACCAAGTCGTCAAGAAATTGAGGATAAAAGGCGATTGATGGATGAGTCATTTAGCCAGGATTTGTTGGCCATTTCTGAATGGGGTCGAGTGAATAGAGTAGATTTTAATGCACGTAAGACCCAGTGCTCCTTGTTGTCTCACAAGCGATTCACTGATCCAACGGTGTCGTCGATTTTAATGAACGGTGTAGATATTGAGCAATCAGATGCTCTCGATGTTCTCGGCATGAAAATACAACGTGATGTTCGTTGGACAAAACAGGTATTTGATGTGTCGAAAGATGCCTTCAAATGTTTAGGCTTTTTAAAAAGATGTAAGAAATATTTCACACCCTCTGATCTTCTCAATATCTACACTACCTACATCAGACCAAAGATGGAATACAACTCCCATATATGGTCGGGTGCTCCAGCTTCATCACTGGAGCTACTTGACCGTGTCCAGAGGAGGGCGATGGTGTTGATAGGTGACGGTAGGATATCCAATTCGATTGTCTCCCTTGAACACAGTCGTAATGTTGGTTGTGTGTCATTGTTCTATCGATACTTTCATGGTGTTTGTTCTTCGGAAATTCGTGATCTTATACCGCCCGTGAGAACGTTCGGTAGAGATACGCGACTCTCCAGGAACGCTCATCCATTTGTTGTCGATTGGACAACCGGCCGCACTAGATATTACAGAATAAATTCGTTCTTCGCCCGTACGGATAATGTGGAATCGACTTCCGGCAAATATCTTTCCCTCCAATTACGACATTCAGAGATTCAAAACAGATGTCAACAGACAATACTCCCTCTTTCCTCCTTCCCATACCTGATCTTCCTTCCACCAACGCAATACACTGCATTTATAGGGGACATCCCCTGAGTGTTGGTTCAGTGAAAAAAAAACCGTTTGATTGTAGCCAAATTCAATTTCATTTAGATCCTGAAGCTACGAATATCGGAAGATATCTTTATTATTCGCGTCACCGCCGTCAGATAATTGTACACACCGAATTTCATTGTTATGGCTGCAGCGAGGGCGAGGGCCGGCGGGGGGGGGGGGGGGGGGGGGTTTGGCGTTCAAACCCCCCAGAGAGGTTTCGAACACATACTTTTTAAAACCTTATAGACTTTCTGAAGCAATAAAATATAGAATTTGTAAGGTCTTTTTAAAATAACTCGTCTGAAATGGTAATTTTGCAGTAAAATCGTGAAAACAGGAAAATTACATACAAAATCGTGGACAATTTCTTGAATTTCGGACAAAGGTCATGAAAAGTACAAACAAACTAAACAAATTGTGCCAATTTCAAGATTGTGTAATGCTAATTTCTCTAATGGACACCAAATTGTTCGGAAAAGTTTCATTTTAATTAACCGATACCACTTCTTGACATTCAACTAGAGCAATATCTTATGAACTTTTAATTGTGTACTATAATAAAAGTTTGGAAATTTAATAACAAAATATTTCGACAAACGAAGAAAACTATTTGATATAAACATATTTCTCTTTGTTCATTTACAACAATTTTTTTCCCACAAAAGAAACTCAAAAACGATGTTCACGTGCCTAAACTTTCGTTTCCACGTAATGCATTTTTTCTCTGCGTGTAGGTCTCTATTTAAATCCACATTGAAGTTGCGAAACAATAAGAAATAAATTTTAACTTAATCAAATTTTTGTTATATTTCTCACTTGTTTCAAATATTTTTCAGAGTTAGTATTCTTTTTTACATATGTAACAAATATTTTTCATAAGAGAAACAACATATTCAGTAACTTGGATCTACGTAGGAAGACGAAACTCTAAAATATTGTTTTTTAATTATTTGTTTTTTTTTTTTGGAGTTAAAATTTCTAAGTGTTTCTTCATGCATTTTATCGAGTACAAAAAACTGTTATAAAAATTAAGAAACATTTCCAAATATTTTTTTATTTAATGGGAATATGCGTATAAAGATATTGAGTAAACATCCAAGTAATTTAATCGTTTTTTGTGTAATATTTCTTCCAAATAGATATCGAGGGCTTATATTCAAAAGTGGCTATGAACCATTTTCTCGAAAATGAGTTTTTGATGCCAAACTATTCTCAGATTTGGATGTCATCTGTCATATAAATTTGGACAGTAATTTTTTTTCTAAAACCATTTTTTTTAATTTTCTGATTTGGCTATCCACTCACAAGTTAGTTTGTGACTGCATAAGTGGCTATGAACATAAAAATAATAGAAATGGAACAGCATAAAACCGAAGGTTATAATTCGCTACAACGATTTTGTTTAAAACAATTTTTTAGTTTTAGGGCATATCGTACTATCAAATTCCATCATTTCGTGTTAATAGCATTTTGATTCTACATATTTCCCGCTAATAATAGGAAATTCGAAAACATTTTAATCGTTGCAATTAGTTATGCTTTTTAGATTAAACTGTAGAAGAATGATTAATAATTTCTCTTCAAATTAAGGAGAAAATCTGTTTTTTCGCTCTCCTGAAAAGTTATGTTTTTGTTCATAGCCACTTATGAATATAAGCCCTCGATATGTATGTATGTAATTTCAAGCAACTATTTAAAAAAAAGTTATACATTTAGAGAACAAGTCTGTTAATAAAAGCAGCGATTGTCTGCTGCCTATCAGCAGACACTTTACTTCTATTACAGTTTTTTGGCATAACAGCAGTTTTCTGCTATCTTACATCACCATCCACACTGCTAAAGAGTTTGCTGTCTGCTAAAATTGGCTGCTGTTAATTAAAATATAAAAATAGATAAGCGATAAGTAAGCGAGTTTAGCTCTAATCCCTTTATATTAGCTTGGACCAATATGCAAATCATTAAAAAGACAATCGCAATATCTTTCCGTGGTAATAAATTGCTTTATAATAACTTCTAACTTCTTCAATAAGTGGTCATACATTAGGTTGGGTCGCCATCCATACAAATGGAAAAACAAGTTCCCCACGAAAACAAAGTTTGGATTGTTTAATGAAGATGTGCAAAATATTTAGTTCCTAGATCAAACCATCTGTGAGCTAAACGCTCCTGAAAATAACCCTATAAGTCATGTTTTTCTGGTGTAATTTTTTGTGTTACATTTTTTCTGAATTTTTTTGCGAAATAGACCCTTGAAAGCACTTTAAATATAAATTTTGATTCTTGTCTTAGAGTAACTTATTGGTCGAATTATTGGACGTTTATAGTAATTTTTGTGGATTTTCACAGTGACTACTGAAGACTAAATAGCTGAAGTCAATACCTTTCGAAAGATGCCTACATGATGAACATCGGAATAAAATTGACGCCGCGCAGCGCTCATTTTTGTAAAATGTGTTTTTTTAAAAACATTTCTTTGGAACTAATAAAAAATTCTTACAATTGAGTAAATTCATATCTATGTGGAAGAATATTTCCAAGGTTTTCAGTGAAAAAAATCTGAATTTTTTTGTATGGAAAAAATTCCATTTAGGAAATTTTAACATTTTTAAGTTTTTTCCTAAACTGAAGTTAAAATGTTTACTGAAATTTATCCCGAGTTCTTCATACATTTAAGTATTAATAAACTTATAAAGAAGATTTGAAATTGTTTAAAAAATTCTTGAATATTAATCTAAGAAGCAATTCTCGTTCGATACTTTAAGAATTATTCTAAACAACCAAGGCGCCTATCTTTCTTTCGCAACATAAAGTAATAGCTCAATTCTTTATGGCAGAGGTATCATGCAACTTTTGAGAAATATTTGATGTTGTCATTGTTTTCAGTTTTGCATACTCATACAAAACGATTTGTTTGATTTTTTTTAGTTAAATTGAACAAATAAAATTTTCAACAGTTTAAGTAAAAAACTACTTGTTGTAAGGAAAAAAAACAGCAAAATTGTCCTCAGTTCGAGTAAATATTTACTTAATTTGAGTAAAAATTTACTTAGTTTAAGAAAAATTTTACCTTAATTTAGTAAAAATTTATTTGATTTTAGGAAAATTTTACTTAGATTTTCGGAAATTTCTGCAAAATTTTACTAAGATTTAGTAAATATTTACTTGGTTCGAGGGAAAACTTACTGGAATTTTCCTCAGTTTGAGTAAATATTTACTTGGTTTGAAGAAAATTGAACTAGAATCAAGTTCAAAGCATGTACTAATTTCAAGGAAAAGTTTGAACTTGATTGGAGGAAATTTTGCTTTAGCGCTATTCGAAGTTCAAGTTTCGCAAATTTTAGTTCATGTTGGTTGGTATCTTTTTTATCCCCATTCGTCCCCTTATACGGCTAAAAGTACAAATTTCGAAAAAATCCTTTTTATTTCACATCTTCACAGTCAGATGAAAGTACAAGCCGAATTTCATAATTTCAACTTCAGCCATTTGTATCCCTCTTTTCCAATTGTATCCCTTAAAAGCATAAATTTTGAAAAATCCTTCTATTTTACGTATCTACACAATTAGACGGATGTACATTGATCATTGGTACCATTTTTATCCCTTTTTGGCCCATTTCACCCGCTAAATTTTAAGGTGTTACAAACGGAATGACAAAGTGAATATAACCCCATCCTGGAGGTGGAGGGTATACAAATTACGAACACAGCAAGACTGTGTAAGTCTAAAATGGCGATGTTCGTCCTAGGTTTCACATGCATTCCTTATGGCCAGAATAAAAATATAAAGGAGCGTTTAGCTCACGGACGGTTTCACCCAAGGACGAAATATTTTGCAGATCATCATTAAATAAAGAATTAATTTCTGGGGGTGGCCGCAGCAATACTCGTTCTTGTAGGTAATATGAGGCTGATGAACTTTGCGATTATAAGAAAAATAGAGAAAGGGCCTTGTATTTCAAAGTGTCCAAAAATACGCATAATCTTGGAACTTCATGTCAAACTTATGATTTATTTTCTTTTTTTATTGGTCCAGAAATTATAGCTGTTTTTCAAAATGAGTTCCTATTTCAGCAAGACATAATTTAAAGTTTTTACGGTCCGACCGGTTTTTTTATAAAAAGATACCGGGCAACCCGGTTTTTGAAACCACGGTTTTCGAAAAAACCGAGAATACGACATTGCAGAGAACCCTGGTTTTTGATAACTCTAGTCTCGTGTCATATTCACTCCAACATATACAGTATTGGCCATAACTAAAGCACCCCCCAGTACAAATTTTGAAAATCACAATTTTTTTACGAAAACGACTTTTTAAAGTATATTCAGTATTAATTTTATTTACTTTTGTGGTTATTGTTATTATAGCATGCATTTTGGAGTAAATAATTTTGGAAATAATAAGATACAATAGAAAAAATATTTAAAGCCGCAAAAACAATCGGACAAAACAAAAGCACCCCCTTATATCACATTTGAAAATTTGACTACACTACTGGAAATTTGCGGTATTAGCTAACGGTACTCTCCATGCATGTTAAATTTCAGCAGAAAAAAGCATTGGAAGAATGTTTAGTGTGTTCAATTTCTATCTTGTGTAGTTTATGGTGAGATCAGAGCAATGGCCAGAAACACGTACTCAAATCAATTTAAAATTAAAATTATTGATGACTGGAGAATGGGCTTATCACGGCATGAACTGAGAGCAAAATATTCGATCAATCGATCAGTAATTTCTCGGTTGATTTCAAAGTTTTTGCAGACAGGTCGCATATCTCCAGTACATTCTGGAGGACGCCCGCGCAAAACTACACGTTATGATGATTCCTTGATCTAAAGAACTCTACAAAAGGATCCTACAACAGCGTCTACCCAGGTAAGAAACCAATTAAGCCTGTGCGTTAGCGAAAGAACAATCCGTAGAAGAGCTGTAGAAGCCGGATTATTCAGTCGACGACCAGCAAAAAACCTTTCATAGCAGCAAAGAACAAGAAAGCCAGACTTGAGTTTACCAAAGCCCACCTCGACTGGAGTGTTCAAAAATGGAAGACTGTACTGTTTTCAGACGAATCCAAGTATAATATATAAAATTCTGATGGAATAAGGCGTGTACGTAGACCAAAAGGGGAAAGACTAAATCATAAGTATTGCAAAGCAACCGTAAAACACGGAGGAGGCAACGTAATGGTGTGGGGTTGTTTCTCTGGTCAAGGAATTGGGCCAATTCATAAGATTGATGGTATTATGGATCGATTCATGTATCGTGATATATTGAAAGATGTTGTCATATGCTGACGAAGAGATGCCACTTCAATGGAGGTTTCAACATAATAACGATCCTAAACACACTTCAATCCTAAACACATTTCACTTTTGCAAAGCCTGGCTACAAAGCAATGGGGTTGAAGTGCTTGGTTGGCCTGCTCAATCCCCTGATCTCAACCCCATTGAGATCTTGTGGGTGATTGTTAACATGAAAATAAATCGAGAACTTTGCAAAAATAAGGATGATTTGTTTCAAGCCGTAAAAATAGCTTGAGAAGCAACATCGGAGGACACCATTAACAATTTAATATCCTCAATGTCTAAGAGATGTGCGTGTGTTATCCAGAATAAAGGATTCGTGACGAATTATTAATTTTAAAATTTATTTTTGTTGCTTCCATAGGGGGTGCTTTAGTTTTGTCCATTTCATTTTGTAGTCCTAAATGTTGTTGTGCATTTAACTTTTATTTATATAACGGTGAATTTCGAATGTTTTTGTTTATGAACAATAAATGTACAAATAAGTAATATTAATAATCAATATACTTTAAAAAAAGTAGTTTTCGTAAAAAAAATTGTGATTTTCAAAATTTGTACTGGGGGTGCTTTAGTTATGGCCAATACTGTATATCAAGAGAAACATACTAAATTTAAGGGCAAGCGTATACATAACTCATCATGGAAAAGTCCCGTTTTCCTCCTTAAAATAAACACTACCTATTACTAGACATCAGTCCTAAAGGGATAATGCCGCAAAATTATAGCAGAAGAGCGACAAGCAGCAGCACATCCACAACCATATATCCCACCACAAGAAGCACAAGCACGTGTTATTCAGGATATGCAAATATCGTCGCCGAACGAACACCTCGTAACTATTAGTAGTCTTCGCCGAAAGGTAGTATTCGCAAGAGCAGCACATACGATGCCAACAGCGATTTTTTGAGAACTTTGTTTTTCCATATATACATGTAAATGAAGGTCAGAGAATATATTTTGTTTGTAGATTTATGAAATATGAGAATTATCTCTTAGATTTTTTAATTAGGTACAGCATAAATACGGACGCTAAAAATATTTCCACGCGTAGTAAAAAAATAGTAATTTTCGTTATAACACTTCAACTTTTAATAAAAATAAAAGAGAACAAGTTAACTTCCAGTTTCACAATAAATAAAGTTGTCGAAATAAGAAAAAATAAATATGAAAGCTATTAGCTAAACGTCACGAATTGTTCCCTCTAAATTGCAATTGTGATTTTTGGATTTCTTTAAGTTTTTTTTCTGCCTTCTTACTTCGATTTGATAATCTGTTTCAACGAAAATTAGTGAAAACTATTGCCTGGATATACAAAGAAAATTCCATGTGAATAAATTCCTCTTTTGTTCGCAATAGGGGTAAATTATTATTTTTTTAATAAAGAGGAATGTATCTTTACGTCGCTTTTTAAATTAGCAAGCTGTAGAACAGCATATCTTTAGCAACATATATTGCTTTTTGGAATAAAGCTGTAGGACAGCGTTATATACCGACCAAGCCTTCTTATCAAAGTTGGTTACCGTTATCTTTACAATACCGTTACCGCTTCAATACACATTCGAATACAAAACCGTTCTTGTTACCAAAAAAATCATTTTGAAATACCGTTATTGTTTCTGTTACAGAATTAATCCATTTTCAAATACCGTTATCGTTATGCTGAAGTCAGTTTAATTTCAAAATATTCTAAATGAATTTTGAAGGGAAAATAGAATCTCGAGAGATGCGAATTTAGTCCAGAGGTTGACGGAGCATAAAATGAATAAACTCGAGATTTGTGATATTGTTAAAGCGATACTTGCGTTCCAGCTTCGCATACTTTTTTAATGAATTCTCAATAAACTAGATGATGAGAAGACTTCATAGCTCAGTGGAAGTTTGCGCGTCTTGTAATCTGAAGGTGCTGGGCTCGATTCCCGGCCGGCGCACTGGTAAAATTGAACATCAACAAATTTTCACTTTTCATCATAAAATAAGAGTTTCTGCAGCAATTTTCTCATCCGAACACACTTTCACATAAAATAGTCATTTCGATTGCTCCAAGGTCCAGGGAAGAAACTAATAGCCATTAGCGATACATAACATGGCTGTTAACATAAAAAATGCAGCGCTCCTAGTGGAGGATAGGATTACAACTCGATTAACATCCCATTCCCTTAAAATTAACATCAACCTTGAAGAAGATGCAAATAACAGCCGGACAACATGAGAACGATGATGAACAAAGGTTCCCGCGATAATCGGATACATGCCGGAACGAAGTCTAATACAATTCAGACTTAAGGATCATCACCTCAGCTCCCTCTAAAGCTACTACAACAACAACAACAACAACAACAACAACATGAGAAGACAAAGCTGCAATACTCCGTCGCAATAATTTGAATACTCCTTTAATTCCTCTGCGCAATATTAGGATTTTTGATTTATTCAGATTTACACTTAAGTCCCATGTAGTACAATAAGTGTACAAACTGTTAATCATGAAGCTCTGGAGTCTCTGAGAGAAGTACAATATCGTAGGCATATAACAGTATTTTAACCTTTGTGTTGGCTATATTTAACCCAGCGGGTAGAACAACGATATCATTTGAGTATAATGGGAAAAGTATTGAACTAAGTATACATCCTTGTTCTGCACCTATTTCCACAAAACATATATCTGATAGTACGTTGTTGCTATATATTCTGCATATATTAGATAGTGCTACAAAAAATAATGAAGTAGAAGAAAAGTCAGGGAAAATTTAGTATTAATAAAAACTTCAATAACTTGGTCAATTACTAACGGATACACGGATACGGATATTACTCGGTACAATTACTAGCGGTGTTTTACTCCTTACTAAATGTGTTATTTGAATAAACTTACAAAACAAAGTAAAGTGCAAAAATATTGCCAAAGTTGAAAAATGGAAAAGATTTTTAAAAAATTGTGTTTGCTGGACAAAGGCACGCATATTTCTTAAGTTTTCTTAAATTATCGATATTTCAATCGAAACCTTCAAATCTGATGAGAATGTAAGAAGGCGTTAAGTTCGGCCGGGCCGAATCTTATATACCCTCCACTACGGAGTGCATTCCACAGTATTACCAGCAGATTAAAGGATGTCGACTTTACATAGAAGTACAGTACCATATTACGAAAATTGTGATATTTTATGCACATTACTATATTTGTTTACTATTTCAAACTATAATGTATACTTATGCGCACTGTTTAAAATCTACTACTATATATAAATACAATGCTGTAATTGTGAAAGTGAACATGCCTAAATATGCATTTTCAGATACAGGCAAAGTGACTGTATTATTTTGATAAGAAAAGTACAAATTTTAAAGATTTCCCCATTCGCCACATTCTCCGTCCAAATACACAAATTTCGAAAAAACCTTTATGTTTCGAGTCTTCATAGTCAGAATGTATACACCGAATTTCATGATTTCAACTTCAGCGGTTTGGTAGGTCCCTCTTTTTCAATTATATCCCTTAAATTATATCCCATTTCGCCCGCTAAAGCTTTTATTTTCTTTGAGGTGCTACCAAGCAACAAGAGCAATGTCCGCAACAAATTTCAAATGTATGAAAATCAGAAATTTAATTAATAAGCCAAGGCTACCAATATTTTCATACGATGTATATATATATAACTAGCTGAACCCCCGCCCGCTTCGCCAGGCAATAAAACAAACAGTAAAATTAAATTTGTTCTCGTGATCGGCAATATATGTACCAATTACAATCAAGGTACTTTCCTGAGATACTAAAGAATTGGATATGTTCCATGGAGAGCATTGAAGAACATAACGTTAATCAAATTGATTTTTGGATGAGTCCATTACCAAAAAAAACTTCATTCGTAAGTAGAAATTACTTAATCAGAAATTCGAATGTACTACATTCAAAACACATAGAAAATCAATCAAATCGTTCAAATCAAACAACACAAAATACACAAATTATATATTTTATTTTTCTTGACTTAAGTCGGTATTTGACACATGAATATTTCTTTTATTGTAACTTTGCTACTGTACTAAGAAATTCCAAATAAAACGTGTAATTTTACAAAATTCAAATCAAAATGTTCTGATCTTTTAAATCCCGCCCGTTTGTATATTGTCTAAGAATGTTACAACTAAATTAACTCACACAACAATTTAGGAGTATCGGTGTCAAATATACTCTAAAACAGGAAGGATCATGGTCACTTTCTCGGTGTCGAATATACTCTAAAACATTTTATTTCGTATGGGAAGGGACACATCTATTTTTCGCCCTTCTTTGCACAACTATTTACACTTGATCCACTTACACAAACAACAGACACAGACAATATTCAATAATAGGTTTTAACTTCGTATGGGAGGTACCACGCCCACTTTTCCAATACCGCCCATTTTTGGCGCAACTACGCACATTGATGCTGGATGCACTTACACAAAATTTCAGCACTCTACTTGTAATAGAACAGACAATATTCAATAATAGGTTTTAACTTCGTATGGGAGGTACCACGCCCACTTTTCCAATACCGCCCATTTTTGGCGCAACTACGCACATTGATGCTGGATGAACTTACACAAAATTTCAGCACTCTACTTGTAATATAACTGACAATATTCGATAATAAGTTTTAACATCGTATGGGAGGTACCACGCCCACTTTTCCAATAGCGCCCATTTTTGGCACAACTACCCACATTGATGCTAGATGCACTTACACACAATTTCACCACTCTAGGTGTCATAGAACAGACAATATTCAATTATAGGTTTTAACTTTGTATGGGAGGTGCCACGCCCACTTTTCCAATTCCGCCTATTTTTGTCAAAACTGTGCAGACTAACAATTAGGGAACTTTCACAAAAATGCAAGACTCTAGCTGCAACAGTGTTCCGAATATGCTAATTTATAAAAAAACGAATAAATCCCCAATTTGTGTGGCAGGTGCCACGCCCACTGAAAATATAAAAATTTATATAGCCTATTTTCACCACCGGTTCGGTATGAACATACTGTGAAAATTTCAAGAAGATCGGTCCTGTAGTTAATGCTGCTATAAAGAACAAACAAACCCACAAACTTACAAACACAGATTCATTTTTATATATAAAGAAGATGGAAATAATACTTCAATTCATAATGTAAATATAATGCAGCAATATTTTCAGCTACAGTCGTTTGGTTGGTTGTATTTCCATCATATTTTAATTTCAAAAGTATAAATTTTGAAAATACCTTATATCTCACGTACGCAGTATACGACAACTTCATGATTGTACCATTTTTTTGTCGTAAAAGCAACAAAAAATACAAATTTGGAAAAAAATATTGTACGTGGCTATGCAGTCAGAGGAATGTATACACATACAATTCCATGATTCTATCTGCGCCCATTTTGTTGGTACCATTTTTATCCCCTTTTTCGCATTTTACACCTTAAAATTACGACTTTCGAAAATATATGTATTTAACGTATTAGAGGGACAACGAATTTCATCATTCTAGCTGTAGCCTTTTAGTTGGTACCATTTTTATGTCTCTGCTCCCATTGAATCCCTTTTTCGTGTCTACTCAGTCAGAGGAATGTATACAGCGAATCTCATGGTTCTAGCTGCATCCATTTGTATGGTACAATTGTTATCCCCTTTTTTCATTTTACACCCTAAAAGTACGAATTTCGAAAAAAAATCTTTTATTTGATGTGTCTACGCTATCAGAGGAATATATACCCCCAATTTCATTATTCTAGGTGCAGCCGTTTGGATGGTACTATTTTTATCGCTCTTATGTATCTACTCTATTAGAGGAATGTACACGCCAAATTTCGTGTTTCTATCTGTTGTCGTTTGATAGGTACCATTTTTATCTCTTTTTGTGCCATTTCGCCCCCTACAAAAAAAAAAATAACTCTATGATGCCCTTTTATGCTATAAAGGGAATGCGCATTGCAATTTTACCACGACCCAGAATATATATACTTTATGGGGTCTCCGATGAATATTTTATGGTGTTACAAACGGAATGACAAAGTGAATATACCCCCATCCTTAGGTGGAGGGTATAAAAACGGTTGATAAATAACTAATGTACAGGCATATAAGTGTGCAAAGGTACGAAAACTCGGTTTTCTACCTGGAAATCAAGACTTTGGGGTGTATGGCAAATTTCAAATACTGCTAATAATATCACTAATAAATTCTAATAATATCACCTTCTACAGTTTTTGGACGGTCGCACAGCGTTATTTTCGTACATCAATTTTAGTAGACGGATTATCTTTACAAACATGTACATAGAACAAACTTTTTCTCGATACGGAGTCAAAAGCAAGAAAAATCGACGACGCATATATTTGTTTCTCATTCAGCATAATAATTTTTGGTATATTGGCCAGATTGAAAATATTTTAGACAGTTGATTAATATGACTATTTTTCTCTAAGACTGGATAACTAAGCTGTGATAACAAAAATCTAAATAAAATGTTAAAATTTCACCCAAAGAAAAAAATATATTTTTTTTAATTTTCGCCAAAAGCAATATCAAAGTTTGTGTGAAAACAAATTTTGAAAAATTAATTTTGTGTTAAAAATTTAGCCTGGATAATTATCCAGAGTAAGTCCAAATTATCGTTATCGAGGCTAAGTCCAATAAAGTCAACTCAAAATATTTTTTGAAAGCTTGGTTTGATAAATATGTGAAAATATTATTTTTATTTTGAGCAAAAAATTTAATTTCTATCAACGTTTTTGTTATCACAGCTTTTTATCCCGGCTTAAAGAAAAACAGCCCTAATGTTTGGGAAATCCAGCTTGGTATTCGTTTAAAATGTTATTATTTTATTATTCAAATCATTCAGTGGTGCTATTAAGTAAGATGGAATTAAATATTTTACAAAATGTATCAGTAAGTGATAATCCTTTATAATTTTTTGCTATATTTGGGTCGAATTTTTGGCATAGGGGTAGTAGTAGTACGACTGTTTAAAAGCGTTCTGGAATTTTTTCACGGTGAAATGTTCTCTTTTGTTTTCGAGGCAATTCTAATTTCTGGACTTTTTTCCGAATAAAAAAATTGAGAAAAATTTACTTCCAAAAACTAAAATATTAAATTTTGATAAAAACAAGAAAACAAAACGTAACAATGCAGTAAGTTAAATTAAATAATAAAGTTAAAAGTTGGAGGGTTATTGGGATGCACAATGGCCAAATTTACAACTAATATTTGTTTGGCATATAATCAGTTATATTTTTTTGTATTTTTGGTTTCATCGAATCCGAAATATCATTACGGAGAGCCAAATGATTGCTTATGTGCTTAGTGGAAAACAATTCAAAAAAACAGAGACATATGTTCTGTCTGCTAGGCAACGGAAAAATAATCCGGTTTCGTCGACGTTATATATTTGTGACTCCATTAACCCCATCTCAGTTACCTTTGCACGATATCGATGAATAAAAGGAGTGTCTGAAGCAACATCATTATAAAGAATCTCCCCACTGGTAAACCATCCATCACTTGCACGGAATGCATTTTCATCTTTATCGGGATATTCCTCTCTAAATATTTGTTTAGCTTTCTCTTTAAGTATGGGCCCAGTCAGGGTACACTTTTTTCCGTTGATTTAAAAACCACTCATACAGACGACTTTCCATTTTTGGATATATGTGTTGGAAACAGCATTTAATATTGTTATTCTATGTGATTTGATGAAGCCGGTTCCCTTGAACACCTTTCTCAAGCTTTTCTAATATTTTGACTTTAGTTTCCAATGAAAAAGTGTTTTTACGTTTATTTGATTTTTCTAAGAGAGGCTTTGATTTTTCTATAGAGACTGCCAAAATATGTATACGCGTATAAAATTTCACAAATGAACTAGCCACAAATATACATAAATGCGGCTAAAAAACAACAAATAAGGAAAAAAACATATATAATTTGGTGATTCTCCTTTTTAGTTTTACTGTGTTCAATCAGAATAAAAATAAATCAGAGATTTCTTGTGTTCAAATAACAAAAAAAAAACGATCGGAAATTAGAATTTTAAATTCGAAATTTAAATTTCATTTCAGAGCGTTTAATGTATTACAAACTTGATTCTAATTTCTGGACGTTCGAATTACTGAAAGCTCTAATTTGTGAGCGTCTACTGTACTACCAAAATGCGTTTAAAAATAATTGACAAGCACAACACGTTTTATAGAATGCAATTAAGTTTTTATTTTCTTGGCAATTGGTTCCTCCAATCTGAGCTATTTTTACGGCATTTAGCTGAGTAATATTCATATTGTAGTAGATTTCTTGCTATTACAGAGTTTTACATATTTGAATCGTGCTTTATAATGTTCTACTGTATATTATACTAGCTGAACCCCCGCCCGCTTCGCCAGGCAGACAAACAGGAAATTAAAATCAGGTTTCATATTGTTTTTCTTGTGATCGATAATAAATGTACCACTTATAATCAATGTACTTCCCTGAGATACTAAAGAAATTGATATGTTCCATGGAGAATATTGAAGAACAGAAAGTTAGTTTACGGCGAATAAATGAAGAAATGTCAAAAATCAAATTGATTTTAGGTTGAGTGTGATTCTCCTCCTTTCCATTACCAAAACAAAAAATTTCATACGTAAGAAGAACTTACTTAATCGAATAGCTTTTTTTGTAACCTCTCTTTACTATTGTGCTAAGAAATCCAAAGAAAACACGTAATTTTACAAAATTCAAATCAATCCATTTGTGTATTGTCTAAGCAGGTTACAAATAAAATAACTCACGCAACAATATAGTAATCTCGGTGTCGAATATACTCTAAAACAGGTTTTAATTTCGAATGGAAGGGTCACGGCCAATTTCCGCCCATCTTTGCGAAACTATTTACACTGGATCTACTAACACAAATTTTCAGCAATCTAGGTGTTATAGAACTGACAATATTCGATAATAGGTTTTAAATCGAGGTACAACGCTCACTTTCCCAATACCACCCATTTTTGGCACAACTACGCATATTGATGCTAGATGCACTCACACAAAATTTCAGTATTGTATCTGTCATAGAACTTAATATATTCGAAAATGGGTTATAAATTCGTATGGGAGGTGCCACGAACACTTTTCCAATACCGCCCATTTTTGGCACAACTATGCAAATTGATGCTGCATGCACTTACACAAAATTACAGCACTCTAGGTGTCATAGAACTGACAATATTCAATAAAAGGTTTTAACTTCGTATGGGAGGTGCCACGCCCACTTTTCCAATACCGCCCATTTTTGGCAAAACTATGAACATTGATGCTGGATGCACTCATACGAAAGTCAAGTATTGTACCTGTCGTAGAACTGTATATATTCTATAATAGGTTTTAACTTCGTATGGGAGGTGCCACGCCCACTTTTCCAATACCGCCCATTTTTGGCACAACTATGCACATTGATGCTAGATGCACTTACACAAAATTACAACAGTCTAGGTGTCATAGAACTGACAATATTCAATAATAGGTTTTAACTTCGTATGGGAGGTGCCACGCCCACTTTTCCAATACCGCCCATTTTTGTCACAACTATGAACATTGATGCTAGATGCACTTACACACAATTACAGCACTCTAGGTGTCATAAAACTGACAATATTCAATAATAGGTTTTAACTTCGTATGGGAGGTGCCACGCCCACTTTTCCAATACCGCCCATTTTTTGCACAACTACGCATGTTTATGCTAGATTCACTTACACAAAATTACAGCACTCTAGGTGTCATAGAACTGACAATATTCAATAATAGGTTTTAACTTCGTATGGGAGGTGCCACGCCCACTTTTCCAATACCGCCCATTTTTGGCACAACTATGAACATTGATGCTGGATGCACTTACACAAAATTACAGCACTCTAGGTGTCATAGAACTGACAATATTCAATAATAGGGTTTAACTTCGTATGGGAGGTGCCACGCCCACTTTTCCAATACCGCCCATTTTTGTCACAACTATGAACATTGATGCTAGATGCACTTACACACAATTACAGCACTCTAGGTGTCATAGAACTGACAATATTCAATAATAGGTTTTAACTTCGTATGGGAGGTGCCACGCCCACTTTTCCAATACCGCCCATTTTTGTCACAACTATGAACATTGATGCTAGATGCACTTACACACAATTACAGCACTCTAGGTGTCATAGAACTGACAATATTCAATAATAGGTTTTAACTTCGTATGGGAGGTGCCACGCCCACTTTTCCAATACCGCCCATTTTTTGCACAACTACGCATGTTTATGCTAGATTCACTTACACAAAATTACAGCACTCTAGGTGTCATAGAACTGACAATATTCAATAATAGGTTTTAACTTCGTATGGGAGGTGCCACGCCTACGTTTCCAATACCGCCCATTTTTGGCTCAACTTTGCACATTGATGCTACATGCACTTACACAATATTACAGCACTCTAGGTGTCATAGAACTGACAATATTCAATAATAGGGTTTAACTTCGTATGGGAGGTGCCACGCCCACTTTTCCAATACCGCCCATTTTTGGCACAACTGTGCAGACTAATAATTAGTGAACTTTCACAAAAATTCAAGACTCTTGCTGCAACAGTATTCTGAATATGCTAATTTATAAAAAACGTATAAATCCCCAAATTGTGTGGGAGGTGCCACGCCACAAACAAACATACAAACACAGATTCATTTATATATACATATATAGATTATAAAAAACGAATAAATCCCCAAATTGTGTGGGAGGTGCCACGGCCACTGAAAATATCAAAAATGTATATAGCCTATTTTCACCACCGGTTCAGCATGAACATACTGTGAAAATTTCAAGAAGATCGGTTCCGTAGTTTAGGCTGATATAAAGAACAAACAAACAACCAAACATACAAACACAGATTCATTTTTATATACATACTAGCTGAACCCCGCCCGCTTCGCCAGGCAAAAACACAAATGGTAAAATTAAAATCAGGTTTCATATTGATCTTATCATATTGATATTATCGTGGTCAGTAATATATACGTTCCAATTTTCAGCCTTCTAGCTAAAAGACACTTTTGCCACGCCCCAACTACCCACCAAACGAAAATTCAAACACCAGCATCATATTTATCTTTCTTGTGGTCAGTAATATATACGTTCCAATTTGCAGCCTTCTGGCTCAAAAAAACACTATTGCCACACACATAAAATGAAAATCCAAATTTCGGCATCATATTTATCATTCTCGTGGTCAGTAATATTTATGTACCAATTTTACATCCTATGTCCTTCCTTGGGTCAACACGAATTCATCAAGCCCAAAATCGTGAAAATCAGACGATCCGTTATAAAGTTTTGCGTGTTCACACGGACGGCATTCTCTTTTATAAATATAGATATAGATACTGAAAAATATTCGAATTTGTGTAATCGAATTGAACAAATCGATTGTATATTTGCGCCATAGAAATATTACAACAAAATTGAGTAGAATCATACAAAAATAAAAATAATGAAAAAGTGCAGTCATTACTTCTTAACAAATTGGTGTCATTTATATATATATATATATATTCTATAGAATTTTTGAATGAACTCAAGGCTATAAGTTGCAATTCAAGCAATTGATATGCGAAATTCTTTTATGCTATGTTCGTTATGATTCTGCGACAGTGTTCGGACACAAAAATTCAGATAATTATAAGAAAAGGTTAGAAAATTCGGACAAAGTGCAATGAATCTTTATATTTTAGGCACTTTTTGTCAGAATTGACAAAAGAACAAAGGAACGACATATTTTGCTGATTCATTTTTGTTTGGTACATAATTTCAGTTCGTAATCAGTCATCAAATAAACAGGGAACATCCACTGATACGTATTTCTTTCATTTTCGCCGATTCGTGAACCAAATACAAAGATGACATTTCTTAAAATTCACAATGAGGCATTGAATGAAGACATGTGCCACACTATCCGATGCACTAAGCATTTAATCAAAAGTTGGAATGCAATGCAAAAAGAATTTGAATACGTTATATCACCAGAATATGATGCTTACGGAACACACGGCTTATGAACGATTGAACTATAGTGATTTTCTTCTTGGACCCTCTCGGTGGAACCGGAAAATCATATTTGATCGTAGCAATTTTTGACAAAAATTCGTTCGCAAAATTAAAGTGATGCAACCTTTCAAAGATCTGAAATGGCCAACGTTTTAATCGGTCCGGTGGAGTGTACTATGGCACACTGTTGGTTCTATGATTCTGTTTGAAGGTGATTTTTCGATTTACATTACTGGCGATTCCACGTCAACCTCCAGCTGACGAACAGAATCTTGTGTTGTGGAACGGCCAATCTGGCGTATTTTCAAGACAATTGTTGGACATTCGTTATGGGAAAATTGCTGTTGATATTGCGAATGTTCCTCAAAATTGTGTATCAGAATATTTATTGAATTGAAGAAACACTTCTTAATGGAAAGCACGAACATGAAGACATTTAGAGAGCACGCTCCGCTGTTAAATCGCCAATTAACGTACGACACTCATGATCGTGTTGATTTTAGCTACGATTCTCTTGCAGAATTTTACTTTACCGGCTTCACCTGAAATTGAAAAAAGGTCGAACAGCTCATTCATCAATCAAATTGCCGTTGAATACGCATATTAAAGGAATTCCAACGTGCAAACTGTCGAAGAACTGTGCCGGTGATTATAGAAATTGATCGCTCGGAATGAATATACGATGTCTCACATAAAGTCTTTGGAGAAATTAGACCGAATAATGACTAGACAGGCGAATCGTATGCAAATGATGGTTATAATTGAATGACGATTTTACACAAATGATTCTCATGATTAATATAAAAAATATTATGTTGTCATATGTTGCATAGATAAAAATGCAGATTACAAATGAAAACAATGCAAAATGATCAGGTGGTGCTTTTTACCAAACACTGCCAGTGATTCCACGGCCTACTCCACCCAATAAACTAAATGAATGCTCGAATTCGTCCTTTCCTTGTCAAGCATTTTGAATTACAAAACGACGAATCTGCACAATTATATTCAAAACACTTACTTGAAAATGTCAATGGCAAAATCGCCGATTTTCTGCATTATATTCCCCGTCGATTTTTCCAGTTCACCGTATTAACAATCAAACGAAAAGTGTCCAAACATTGTTCAAAATCCAAATTGAATATCTATGTCAGCAAACGTTAATCGAAACATTAATCACTGAGAAAAAATTTTTTCTCATTCCAGGTTTGTTTAAACATTTATTTCAAATGTTTCAAAAATTCACACTACGATTACAAACAAGCTAACTGAAATATGGACAGGGTCAGCTAGTAATGTATATTTATCTATTATAGATTTAAATTACTTTCAAATGACTTCATTTGGAGCAGATATTATTGATGAACGCAAGAAGGTCGGCGCAATGAAATCAACAAGAAGGTCAGCGCAATGAATTTTTACGAGTACCGTTTAATGATTCCGAAAAACGGAGCGCCAATTTGGCACAATTTACAATTTAAGGTTGTTTCAATTGTCATCATGCTTTGCAATATCAATCAATGAAAAGTATGCAAGGGAACTCATGAGCAATGTGATTCACGCAAGAATACTAAAAGAAAAGTTCTAAAGCTCATTCCTAGAATTCCAATGATTCCAACCAATATGCCATTCGAGTTTAAGCGAATCCAATTTCCAATTCGTCTCGCATTCGCCAGGACAATCAATAAATTACATTGAGCGTTTGTGGTCTCAGTCTGGAGAATGAATGTTTTTCACACGGTCAACATGTCGCATGTTCCCGTGTAGGAAAACCATCCGCTTTGATCGTTTTCGAACCTGACAAAAAAATATTGTTTATCACAGAGTGATTCAATGAGGTAAACAAATTAAAAATCGACACGACCGTAACCCATCCACCAAATATTTAAAAAAAGAATCAATTGCAATGGACAATTGACCACAGAATTTCTGCAATTTGAAATGACGTAGGACAACGCCTGTGAGATGAAGTTCTCCGGGTCCACTATAATGAATAACACTAACGTTCTCTTAATTATGCATATCGAGGGCTTATATTCGTAAGTGGCTATGAACAAAAACACAACTTTTCAGGAGAGCGAAAAAACTGATTTACTCCTTAATTTTAAGAGTAATTATGAATCATTCTTCTACAGTTTAATCTAAAGGAGATTACTAATTGCTACGATTAAAAAGTTTTCGGAAATTTCCTATTATGCGCGGTTTTATGGTTCATAGCCACTTTTGCACTTTTAAAAGTGAGCACTATGAATTTTGAAATAAGCACATAGCCAAATATATAAATATGACTTATTGTAAACTCGATAACGTTTTTTTATGAAATGTTGGCAATGTTGTATAGAAAATGCATTTTCTGGGATGTACACAGCGAATTTAAAGATTCTAGCTTCATCCGTCAGATTGGTATCATTTTTATCCCTTTTTCCAATTTTTTTACAAAAAGTGGATATTGCGGTAGGTAGACAAAAAATACAAATTGGATATTTTTGTAAAATTTTCATTTTAGCGGCAAATATGGCTAAAATAATTTTCACGCATGACATTTTTGTTTAATGATTTTCTCGCGATCTATCCAACGGATCCGACTGCATTTTTGTTTGTGTATTAAGAATCAATGTCGCTTGTAAAATATATGTAGTCAGTCGCGAAAATCGCTGCAATTGTTGAAAAATCCAAAATTCGCGGTTGAAATTGCTTTAAACTTTCTTCATCAAGGATTCTGAAACTTTTCTGACACAAATATTCCGAATGAAGCCAGCAATCATATGCTATAAAAATATTTTGGTTTCTCAATATGGTAAAAAGTTACGCGGGTTTTTCTAAAGACACTTTTCACAATGTTTGACTTTACAGCATCTATATATCGTTTTTAGTGTGATAACTTGGGAACCAAAATGCTATTAACCGCGAAATGATGGAATTTGATAGTACGATATGCCATAAATCTAGAAAAATGCTTTAAACAAAATCGTTGTAGCGAATTACAACCTTCGGTTATATGCTGCTCCATTTATATTACTTTTATGTTCATAGTCACTTTTGCAGTCACAAATTAAAAATTGTATTTTTTCCCGGGAATTCCCGGACCCCAAATCTTAGATAATAATATATGAATCATTTCAGAGACTCGGAGTTTGTACTCGACCATTTCGAAATGACTCCACCCATGTCTACATTTACCTTTGGCTTTGTAATTTCACAATTGCAAAAGTTCGTGCCTCGGCAAGAATTTTCTGATAATACTCTGCAACCGAAAATAAATATATGGGCATCCATGGATTTGCAGCAAGAGTTGGAGGTATGTTCATCATATGTACAATAGGGTAAGTTTTTTTTAGGCCTTTTTAAAATGTTCAATCGGCTCTAGCAAAGTCGAATAGGCAATGTCGCCTAGTAAGTAACAACATGTAAAAGTAATTCGAAAGGTAAATGTCGAGTAGATTTTGGTTGATCAGCCATTTTATGTAAAATATGTATATATATTAAATCATAGCAGTATTATTAAATCGCGAAAATGTAAATAGTTTTAATATAGAAAATATATTAAAATGGAACTTTGTAAGCAAGCAAAAGTTGAAATGGATTATTTGAAGCCATGTAGTAAATTCATTTTCCGGCGGAACTTTGTTCTTCAAATAACGGTCTTATATGTAATAGGTGTGCAAAAAACGCCCCCGAAAAAACTTACCCTACTATACAATCTACATACGTAGAATATATGCAGAAACATAGCGGAATTCACGATCTGGTGAACTTGGTGTTGTATTTTTGACACATTTAATATTTTAGTTAGTTTTGTATGTTTACAAAAACATTTTAAATTACTTTTTAAATACAAATATGAAACGCTATTGTATTTTGTGTTGCATATAGTGATTTGATGTACAAAATTTAACAAGTTTATCACAAATACATCAGATCGTGAACTACGTATACATTTCGCACCAATATTTACATTGATTTAAATATTTTAGGAAGTGCACAAAAAACTTACAACGACTTACAATAGTTTAGCACAATACTTTAATGTTTCCATTCCGCTGTCCAAAATCGATGTGCTTGCTATTCCGGAACTTTCTTTAATACGCCCGGCAGACAGTTGGGGTCTCTTGATGTTCAAGTGAGTTGTTTAATGCATTTAATGTATGTAAATATTATTACTGAACATACGTTTTGATTTATTTGCCCTTCAGAGATAGAGAACTACTCAAACATGGTTATTACACCTTGGCACAGGAATTGATTTATCAATGGCTTGGATCTTGGATAACACCCCACTGGTGGAATGATGCGCATGTAAACAAGGCTTTAGCAAGTTTTCTAGCTGCAAACACTGTGTTTGAGGCATGTTCGTAGTTATTTGAATTGACATTATTATAACTAAAAGTTTCATTTTCATTCCAACAGATCGGAAGTGGATTTGAGTTTAACGGCAAATATCCAATGACTGTATTGTATTCGCTCTATTATGAATTTAGCAAGCGCTATCCACATTCCCGCATTACAGGCATGAAACAGGAAACGACGTCATACAAAACTGAACTAGTTATACGTATGCTGAATTACACATTAGGTGTCAACTCGTTCCGTACTGGTATAAGGAAATTCATAGCTGATCGTCATTTTGGAACATTTTACGGAGATGATTTGTGGGATGCTTTAACAAAACAATCCGCTCTCGACGAAACGCTGCCAATCGAATACAGCATTGCGGATATAGCAAACTCGTGGATTACAAAAGACCGCTTGCCTGTGATTACTATTGAAAGAGACTATGCAGAGAGAACGGCATTGGTTACACAAAAAGTATACTTAAGGGAAAGGCCACATGATGTTCCGGGAAGAGATAAGATGTTGTGGTGGATACCTCTTGTTATCATCAATGAAAATAACCTAGATTTTTCAAAAACAATGCCCCAAGAATGGATACAACAAAAGAGATCTCAAGTTTTGCAGGGGTTTCCAGCCGATGATAAATTCATCATAATAAATCCCGAGGAAATAGGACCCTTTCCTGTAAATTATGATACAAAAAATTGGAATTTGCTTTCGAGTTTCCTTCAAACAAGAGAGGGCCTTAACAGTATACCCACTTACACGAGGTTTGTGTCAATACTAATTTAATTTATAAACAGAATTAATGTAATTAATTGTTTTTTTAATTTTAGAGCAAAACTTCTGCATGATGCATGGAACTTAGCATATGCCGGTGATCTAAGTTTTGCCACAGCATTTAACATGACCCTGTTCATGAAATTTGAACGGGATCACATCGTATGGAACCCAGTATTTACATTCATTGATCATATTGGACGCCATATTGATATGTCTGATGTTCACAAAAAATTTGAGGTATTGTAATCTTCGATGCAGCAAACAATATTGATTTGCAGCCAGCATTTATTTGACTTATATACCCCTTAGATGGGGTATATTCATTTTGTCATTCCGTTTGCAACAACTTGAAATAATTATCGGAGACTCCATAAAGTACATATGTCGAGCCGTCTGTCTGTCGAAAATTTTCGTAAATGTGTCTTACGGTTGCAGATCGGTTAGGATTTAGTGTGGGCGAATTCGGCCCAGAGGGAAAATTTTCCCAAATAAGGACTGAAAATACCCCTAATATTTAGATTACTTAAGCAAAATTTTTGAAAATTTCTGCTTTATATGTACTTGAAATTTGTTGCGTACATTCCTCTTGAAAGCACCAAAAAGGAAATAAAAGATTTATCGGCTGAAATGGGACCAAAAAGGAATTAAAATGATACCAATAATACGACAACATCTAGAAACATGAAATTCGGTGTGTAACACGTAAAATAGACGTATTTTTCGAAATTTGTTCTTTTTAACGATACAATTGGAAAAGAGGGATAAAACAAGTAAGTAAACTTCAGTCGGCTAAGCCGACTTATATATACCTTCACTCACAGAGAACATATATACGAAAGTTATAAGGAATAAAATTGTATGTAGGGCAGGATAATTTGTGTGGAAGGTGCTAGGAGGTTCGTATCACATGATCTCAGCTTCCACATTTATAAAACAATTGTAAAAACATGATCAAATATCAAGTCATGGTGGATTAAATAGTGGATTTAATATTACCTAGGATAGAGACAATTGTGTGGGAGGTACAAGAAGAGGCGTGGTTAAAGCGTAAATAAAGTTTTTAGGTTTAAAGTGATTATAAAAACATTTTCAAATATCAAATTGCAAATTGCAAATGATTTTGACTACCCGTATGGATGTTATATCGGTTTTATTGTAACCAAAGTTTATGCCACTTTGTGTGGGAGTTACCAGAAGGGTTGTGGCATTTTCGCCCATATTCCATGCGAATATAACCACTAAAAAGGATTTCACAGTATTCCGAACATCAGTATAGAAGTTATAACATTTTAGTGGGAGGTACTGGAAGGGGCGTGGCAAAACCAAACATTATCAAGTACCAAAATATAGCTGATTCCGATTATCCGTGTGGAAGTTATATGGGTTTTAATTTAACATTTGAATATAGGCTATTTGTATGGGTGGTACCAGAAGGGGTGTGGCAATTTCGTCCATCTTCGAACTTAAACTAAGTTTGGGAAGAATATTACGATTTGGAAAGTTTGAATCGATTCCTCCTCCTTTCGAGAGTTATCGTGTACACCAGCCAGCCAGACGGACGGACATGGTTCAAACACCTTTAAAAGTCGTGAAACGGATTTAGTCCAAACATACTTAGGGTTTTACGTCACTCCTTCAATGCGTTTTTTCTGTCCCAAAAGATATATACTCTCCTACTCTGTAGAGTGACGGTATAATGATACCAATAATACGACAACATCTAGAAACATTTTTCGAAATTTGTTCTTTTTAACGATACAATTGGAAAATAGGGATAAAAATAGCACCAACCAAACCGCTTTGAAATCATGAAATTCAGAAAGGAATTTTTCGAAATTTGTACTTTTAAGCGGAAAATTGGACGAAAAGGGATATAAAGGGTTCCAACAGACGGCTGCAGTTAGAATAGTGAAATTAGATGTGGAAATTGCTCTGACTGTTTAGATACGAAAAATTAAGATATGTTTTCACATTCGTAACTTTAGGAGAAAATGGTGTACCAACAGCCGCGTGCTGTAGCTAGAATTATGAAATTCAGTGCTTACACTCGTCTGATTGCGTAGACGCAGTAGGGATAACGATTTATTTTTTTACTCAAAATAAAAAATCAGTGGTATATCCAACGTTTACTGCAGGTGTTCCTGGCTGAACTGTAATATATGGGTTCTACACTGAAAGAAAAATCGTTCGTTGCATCAACGAATCAGATTCGTTATTGCCATTTCGTTGCATCAACGAAATATTTCGTTCCCACAACAATCCGACACGTTGCTGCAACGATGTGAACGTTTATGGTATTTTTTTCTTACTTTTCGTAGTTTCGTTCCTGCAACAATTTAATATTCGTTGATGCAACGAAAATATTCTCTTTCATTTTTTACATGGGAAAACATTAATTAATACAAAAAATCTACAAATTTCTGATTATAATCATTGTTTTTATACAAATCCATATTATTTGGTCAAAAATTATTAAAATTAATGGAGTTTGGATGGAACACTGCATCAACAACTGATTCGTTTGTGCAACAAATTATGTGTTTTTCTAGTGTGTGTTTTTGGGATGTATTCGATAGTAATTCTCATTCACGTTGTTGGAGTTCTGCCTTAAGTAGTTGAGCTGCTGTTGCGAATAATCACTTCGAAGTCCAATGCGGGTGGTCATCATGGAACTAGATTATCTATACTGAAAGAAAAACGTTCGAGGCCGGGACGAATTTTGTTTTTGTAAACTAACTAACGTCGGCGTTCATTGCTGCAACGAAAATGTTTAATTTATTGCCACGAATATTTTCGAAACCACATTGTTTCAGCAAGGAAACAGCGTTCTTGTAGCAACGAAACAGAGTTGTTGCAGCTACGAATCAGAGTTGTTGCCTCAACGAAATAGCATTGTTGCAGCAATGAAACAGCATTGTTGCAGCAACGAAACAACATTGTTGCAGCAACGAATCAGCATTGATGCAGCAACGAAAAAACATTGTTGCAGCAACGAACATATTCGATGTATAACTATAATTTCCATTAAATCAAGATTCGTTGCATCAACGAAACTTTGCACCAACGAACGCCGACGTTGGTTGACTTTCAATGAACAAATTCGTTACAGCAACGTACAAATTCGTTCCGGTTACGTACGTTTTTCTTTCAGTGTAGTGCAGTAAAAGAAAAAGTGCCATATTAAAATGTTTCTATCTGTATTAGTTTAGCAGAAACGAAGAATTTCATATCGCCAGTAGATTTTTACATAATTATTAATTTAGAGGTAAATTACTTTTCAATGATTTCATTCCAATCAGATATACTACAAATTTGTCCAAAGATTGGCAATCATAGTTAAGCTACGGGTTAGCATCAAGCAAATTATTTGCTTTTATTAAGACTGTTTTTAGATTTCATTATGATGTCGTTGTGATTCTTATTTACACTTTTTTAAATGTCAAGAAATGGCGAAATTAGCATTACACAATCTTGAAACAGGCACAATTCGTTTGTTTGTATTTTTCATAAACATTGTCTGAAATTCAAGAAAGTGTCCACGATTTTTTATGTAATTTTCGTGTTTTCATGATTTTACTGCGAAATTACCATTTCAGACGAGTTATTTTAAAAATAACTTAAAAATTCTATACATTATGCTTCAGAAAGTCTAGGTTTTAAAAAAGTATATGTTCAAAACCTCTCTGGGGCCCTGCGCTCGGCCCTGGTTGTGATGTCATCCTTAAGGAATAAATATGTCAAAACCCTGGATGATGATGCAATAAAGTTGTTAGAAAATTCGGAATATGTACATAGTCCCAAAATTGTCTGCGAAGTTTAAAATGTTGAAATAAGGAACTTAAACAAATAAAAATTTTAATGTTAATAAGTGTATTAATCAGTTAAAGTATGTATTTTTTATGTGATAACAAAAGAAGAATTAGTTGGAAGTACAAACATTAATAACTTCAAAAATAATTAATGCATCGACTTAATTTTTTGCACACAACTAGAATATATCCTCAGAAATGTTCCCTCCAAATTTCAATACAATTTCTGATGATAAAGTAGAAAGTTATAGATTTTAGCTACGCAAAACTCAAAAGGAACCACTGTGCGTTATAAGGGCCGATCTTTCTCTTCCTTGTGAATTAACAGATTTCCATTTTTTCCGGGTTTACGTTGAGACCCCTTGATCGTGTCCAGTTATTAGATATGCTGAATGCCTCAGTGGACCTTCTGCATAAGTGGTTAGGATTCTTTCCCCTCAGGAGTATCGCTACAGATTGGTTTGAATCCTTCTTCAGTTAGAATCCTCAGTAGACTATTTATGGTAGTCACCCACAAGAGTGGGAATAAAATGCCCCCTTCTGGTCTACCTCGCCACCTTGGTCCACCTCGAACAATTCATATTATTGTGACACATAATACAGGTTCGGGGTCTGGTGCCTGTATTGCCGTAAACGATTTGGTAAATTATATTGTTTAGTCCAAGAACCTTATTATTTCTTGTACCAATACAATGTGAATTTTATCTTTGTTTACTTGCTCCATCAGTGTCAATGTTGCCGTCTCGCTACGATGGAACAAGTAAACAAAGATAAGATGTCAAATCTCTGTTGCTCCCTCTGTTGTTTGTAGCGGTGTCGGAATTCCTTCTATCCAACTACTATTGGTTTTAGGTGAGCCTTGTTTTGTTTCGTGTTACTTTTATTTCAGGTTAATGTAGATGGCTTTGGCGATGAAGCTTTATCTTTCTTAGCCATAGATCTCTGGTCGATTCCAACCACAAATAGGGTACCGTCAGGGCCTGCTGGCATGTATACTCAAATTATTGTATTTCCCTTCTTGCAGTTTAACTGAATTTAAAGTTATATGCCTAGTGTGAAAGTTCTTCAGGAATACTTAGTTTAATCCTATTAAATAATTTATAACCATTCTGGTATTATTAATTTTTTATTTGAACCAAAAATTAAATTTTATAAACGTTTGTTATACTTATTTTAATTTACAACGCCGCTCAGAGTTATATTTAATAAAACTACAATTTCAAGAACAAAACTTAGTATAGGGACAATTACAGAAATATTTTGTCGCTTACCAAAAAATTTAAGTGGCGATTTGAAACTGTTACCAAAATAATTGGCGTGTTCTATTTTCCAGAGCAGGATTTGTTCGGTAAATTGTCAGGATTTTAAAATTTTCAAAAAATGATTTTGATTGCAAATAATAGCTAACCACTTACACCAGAAACTATTAATTTTTAAAATTCCGTATTATATTTTTTTTTCTAAAAATGTTTATCTAACAAAATAAAATATCCCTGGTTAATTAGTTAGCTTTTATTTGCAATCAAACTAATTTTTTTAATTCCAAACAATAATTTATCGAAAAAATACTGCTATGTGGGAAATCAGCTAGTTTGTAAATAAATCACGGCAAATGTTATTTAATGTAATGTATCAAAAAAATCGGAACTCTTTTCAAAAAAGCGAGATTATGAGGGACAACAAATTAAAAATAAAACGGGCTTTGATATTAGAGTCAGGCCCGAACCGTCCGCTGTTCCGTCTGTAGACTTCAATCCGGCCTTCTGCTCTGCAGCATTGCTCTGTTCAGACTTGCTCGCGGACTTCGCATCATCTGAAGTGGTTTTAGTTTCACCGCCGTGAGCATTCCTTTGTCATTGTTCCTAGATGGGTAAGGCCGCTGGCGACACGTAGAGGAGGCCCGACGTCTCCACCGTGCCCGCCGGAAGTCGCCGACTTTGCTCCTTCCGACGATGGGGTGTATATTACTACCTCCGACTTTTCCGCTTTTTTACAAATAAACACATACAAATCGATTAACTTTTATTATAGTATAAATTATAATTATTTCACATTAATTAAATTAATAACGTCAAGTTAGTGCTAAACTTACAGTCGGATGGAACTAATAAAAAAATAAAAATTGATTGAATAAACACTGGTGTAGGTAGATGCTCTCACGGGAGCGTCAAGGAGTGCCTTTAGGGACCGTTTTGAATTGAATAAGCACTACTTTAAAACGGGTTGTCCAGATTCGTCCACACACAACAAAATTTGCGAGTTTTTATTATGCACTGTATGTATTACTTTTTGTATCTGCACTAACTTCGTATACGTCTCCGCTAGAAGGTTGATTAACAACGCCTGGTTGTAGTGTTTACAGATTGCTTTGAAAAAAATTGCTAAATACGCTACGGGGTGATGCGTTGACCGAATATATAATAAAAGTAAACATTTGGTTAGATGCATGTAATTTGTTAAATGAAATGTACCTTTTGATATCTTTTGTATTGCTTCACAATAGGTAAACTAGTTTGCGGTAGTAAAATAAATATTTACAGCAAATTCAATAACACATGCAAATACTTACCTTGAAATGCCATAGGAAGCTTTCATTTCTTTTGGCAGTATGGGTATCATCGGAAAGAGAGAAATTGAATAACCATGTTTAAAAAAAAATCGAATAAATTTCATTAGCATAAAAATATAAGAATCGGTGCCATTTTAATCTTTTTATACCCTCCACCTCCAGGATGGGGGTATAATAACACCTTGGAATATCGACCTGAGACCCTATAAAGTATATATATTCTTGATCGTCATAAAATTCTAAGACGATCTAGCCATGTAAGTCTGTTGAAAGCACGCTAACATCTGAACGAAAGGAGCTAGGACGTCCAAATTTTCCCAGAATACGTCTAATAGGGATAAAAAATGGTACCTATAAAACGACAGCAGCTAGAAACACGAAAATCGGTGTGTACATTCTCTAAATGAGTGGATACATAATTCGTACCATTAAGGGGTAAAATGGGAATAGAGGCAATGAATAGAATAATGCAATTCGGAATATACATTCCTCTGACTGCGTAGACACGTTAAATAAAGGGATTTTTCGAAATTCGTACTTTTAGGGGATAAAATGGAAAAGGGGGTCAAAAATTGTACCAACCTAATGGCGGCAGATAGAATCATGAAAATTGAAGTATGCATTCCACTGACACAAAAACAAATGTCAGATCCCATACAAATTTGACCTTCGAAAATCGACCTTATGTTATTTGATGCTGAAATCGATCGAATTCGCATTCAGTCTGAAAAGGCCGAATATGGCCGAAATATTAGAGATAGGTCGGTGCTATCAAGCAAAAGCTGCGATGCCAAAACCAATAACACAAACATTATTTTAATCAAGTAGATCATGTTTAAATTTTTCAAACCGATAAACCTGTTTTCGTCAGAGCTGAAATGCCTTACAATTTATCAATTTTCCATGCGGAAGTAATGCTTAACAATTTCCGTGGATTTGATAAATATATTTGACAATTCATATACAGTGCATCTCCTCGATTGCCTCAACACTTCAATTTAGCAAATTTACATTTTTCTTTTAAAATCTTGTAGTTTTAGAATATTAGCATGGAAATTTTAACGCGTATATATCTAGGCCTCTTTAGAAACAGCTTAGTTCTTAATTTTGTATTTTACATTAAATTATATATACACTCAAAGGAATTTATCAGTAAAAGAAAGCAGAAAGTCTGCTCAAAATGTATTGTATATACTGAAATAGCAAACAACTGTTTGCTGTTTTTAATAATAAAGGAAATACGCTATCTTTAATCTTTAGGCATATGTACACTTGGAAAAAAGTTTGCTATTAACAGCAGGCATTGTTTACTGTCTATCAGCAGGTACTTTTTCTGCTATTACAGCAATTTTTCTGCTATAACAGCAAATTATCTGCAGTTTTTCTTCAGCAGACACACTGCTTAAAAGTTTGCAGGCTGCTGAAAATTGTTGCTGTCAACTAAAATTAAACAAGTGAAAATGGCTTTAGGCCATATATAAAGTTCAGGAGGGTATATAAAGTTCAGCCGGGCCGAACTTTATATACCCTCCACCATGGTTTCCATTATACGATTTTCGTGCTTTTTATATACCAAAACAAATAAAAATATTGAAAAAATAATTTTATAAATAAATATACAATTTTAATTATTTACGCTTATAAGACAAGGCTACCAATATGTTATACTATATATATCGAAAAAATACAGCAAGTCAATTCAAAAAGTATATGGTCCGCCATCTAACGTTTTTTTTTTTTCAACTATTCAACCGTTGGACTATTATTTGTGGAGTGCCGAGGCAGCCATTTGAATGAAATTATTTTCCATTATTAACCGGAAGGATTGTACTTTCAAATAAAAAAAGAAATTTGAGAAAATAATCAGTAGTTTTTTTATAGCATTTAAAAAAAGTTATTTGGCGGACCCTATAAATAGAAGGCAGCGATCTTCAAAAACAGCTTAAATACCAAAACTATTTAGGGATAGTGGGTGCATTTTCAGCTAAAGTCATGTTGTTGTAGTATTTCCAACCTATTTTATTTCGAAAAGTATAAATTTTGAAAATCCATTATCTCTCTTATCTCTCATGCACCGTGCATGATAACCTAACTTCATGATTCCACCCATTTTTGCCGTAAAAGTAAAAAGTACCGAAAAACTATTTTACTTTGCGGGTCTGTGCAGTCAGTGGAATATATACACCGAATTTCATCATTCTATCTGTAGCCGTTAGTTGGTACCATTGTTATCCCTCCCTTATATCGCTTAAAAGTACGAATTTGGAAAAACCTTTCTATTTTTCGTGTCTACGCTGTCAGAGGAACGTATACTCCGAATTTCATGATTCTAGCTGCGGTCATTTGGTTGATACCATTTTTATCCCCTTTTACCCCCTTAAAAGTATGATTTTCGAAAATCTATTTATTTTACTTGTCTACGCAATTAGAGGGACGTACACACCAAATTTCATTATTATTGTTGTAGCCGATTAGTTTGTACCATTTTTATCCCTCTGTCCTCATTGTATCCCTTGAGAGTGCGGATTTGGAAAAACCTTTTTTTTCGTGTCAGAGGAATACATGCTTCGAATTTTATGATTCTAGTTGCCGCCATTCGGTTGGTACAATTTGTATCACCTATTTAAATTTTACCCCCTAATTGGTACTATTTTTCCCTCTGTTCCCATTGTATCCCTTGAATGTACGAATTTGGAAAAACCTTTCTATTTTTCGAATCTACGCTGCCAGGGGAATGTATACTCCGAATTTCGTGATTCTAGCTGCCGCCATTTGTCCTTGTCTAATTTAAATTTTTTATAGAACTCAAAAATTTTTACTATATACATTTTAGTGTAATTTCACTATCATAAAGGTAGGAAATCTTTATAGATGTGTAAAATTTAGAAGTGAAATGTTTTGACCATATATGTAGTTCAACTCATATATGGTCAAATGTGTGTATGTTTCCATTACCAAAAACAGAAACATCCTTCGTAAGAAGAAATTAATTGATCGAATAGCTGAAAACACACACAAAATTATTTTTTATTTATACAGATTGTTGTATTAGCGTGTGTATTTTGGATTTTTGTGGGTCATGTAACATTTTAAATTTGAACTACCGATTTGACTTTGAATGGTAGAATAAAAGAATAATTTTTATATTCAGGTTTATGTTTGATATTTGTAAAATGGGACGCTATACGCTCCAAAAAATTGGGAAATATTAAAAACTTACTTTTAAAGTAGTGAGCCTTTAAGGCAAACTGTAAGAAATTTACGTGGAAAATTTTCGAGAAGAGATCAGCCTTTAGTGCAGCCTTCATGAAGCTCATTTTTACCTCGAGGCCTATGCTAATAAGCAAAATTGCCGCATATGGGGTTCAGAGAACCCACACGTGACTATTGAGAAGCCAATGTATTCACAACGAGTGGATTTTGGGCTGTACTGAAAAATTGGGTTGATCGGATGAGGTACTGCCGAGCCAGTCATGGTAGTCATATGAATGACATTGTGTTAAATTATTAAATGACAAAGTTCAAACTTTCCAATAAAAACAGAAATTTTAAAAAATAATCAGCACTTTTTTATAGATGATTCTAATTTTAAATGGCCCACCCTATACTTACCGACAAATGCCACGACTTGGGTGTTTGTTGGTGAAAACGCCAAAGATTTCTTTGTTGTTATTTCCTGGAGAAATTGGTAGGTGTTAAGCGCAATGAGTCAGAAAATATTTTTTTTACTGAACTAACACTTAGGGGATGTCCCCTATAAATGCGGTGCATTGCGTTGGCGGAAGGTAGGTCAGGTATTGGAAGGAGGAAAGAGGAATCTCTGAATGTGGTAATTAGACGGAAAGATATTTGCCGGAAGTCGATTCCATATACGGATAGCACGGGCAAAGAACGAATTTATTCGCCCTCGCACCCAACCATATGTGGGAGTTGTATTCCACCTTAGGTCTGATGCATGTAGTGTAGATATTGAGAAGATCAGATCATCTTACATCGCGTTAAAAATCCTAAACACTTGAATGCTTCTTTTGACACATCAAATACATGTTTTGTCCAACGAACATTACATTGTATTTTCATGCCTAGGCCATTACGAGTATCTGATTGCTCAATATCCACACCGTTCATTGAAATCGACGACACCGTTGGATCAGTGAATCGCTTAGAAGACAACAAGGAGCACTGGGTCTTACGTGCATCTATTCTATTTACTCGACCCCATTCGGAAATGGCCAGCAAATCCTGGCTAAGTGACTCATCCATCAATCGCCTTTTGTCCTCAATTACTTGACGACTTGGTCTATGATCGAATGAGTATGAATGAGAGAGGTTGCTATCATCCGCGAATGAGGTCGTCGATGAAAATAAGAAAAAGGGAGGGGGAAAGGACAGAGCCCTGTGGTACTCCTGCGGTTAACCTATGCTCGTCGGATGAGAACCCTTCTACAACAACTAGGGTTTGCATCCCGGGAATTCGCGCGGGAAAATTCCCGGGAATTCGCACTTTTTTAATTTCCCGTATCCCGGGAAATTCGTACGGGAATCCCGCGGAAATTCAGTAGAAAATTTTACATATTTCTTCGCATATTTTTTCCATCAGTTCCACAATACAATTAAAAGTGTTTTATAAAAATTTAGATCACATAGCTTTTAATCAGGTATGTCAAATATTGCAGTTGGATGACAAAATATGTTTAAGCTGCGTTCGGATTTAGACTCAAAATCCACTTTTTCGGATTTTTCCTGTCAAGCTCCATATGAAACATTAAAATCCGGGAAAAGTAGATTTTGGGCGTGTATCCGAACCCCAAATATAAATAATTTAAAGTTTTTGAAGCGACCGGACAAAGAACAAACATTTCATTTAATGCTATTAATGCGAACGATCGATCTCCGTCGCGTCCACATTTTCCAATCAAATAAGAAATATGTGATCTTTAATTAATTTTGAAACTTGAAAAGATGTTTGAATTGATCTCACATTGCCCTATATTATATATATTCTGTAACAGCTTCGTTGTGAAATATATATTTATTTTACTTTAATAAAATGTGAATGTTTCATTGGAAAAAATAAGCTTAACTCATGGAAAACAGTATGTTGACGATTTCCCGTGCTGTCCCGGGATCCCGGGAAATTGAAAAAATAATTCCCGTTTCCCGGGAAATAAAAAGTACGGGAAAATTCAAACCCTAAAAACAACACGTATAGTGCGATCTCTGAAGAAGCTCAATATAAATCGAGAGAAGTCACTACCAACACCAAAAGCGATAAGCTTTGATATGAGTGCACCGTGCAGGGTCATCAGGTCTCTAGATCGATTCCTACGGAAGCCTTACTGTCGATCATTAAGTAAGTCATTGATTTATAAATACCTCACAAGATGGTGGTTAACCATGCTCTCCATAACCTTCGAGAGCGCTGAGCAAATCGCAATCGGGGCATAGGAATCGGACCGGTTATAACCGGTTTTGTAAAAAAACTATAACCGAAAACCATTGAATTTTCGATTAAACCGTCATTCTAAAATAACCGTTTTTTGGACACCCTAGTGCTGAAATGCCATCCGGGCCTAGTGATTTTTTTACGTCGAGATTTCCTAGAACCTTTTTACTCCACGTGTTCGAAAAAATATTTGAGACATGGAACTAGATACATTTTCGTTCACGGGGAGTGCTTGCTTTCCGGCAAGGATGAATTCCTTGCAAACATTTCAGCCAATAGGTTAGCTTTGTCAACCGGGTTAGTGAATATCTGGTCATCTTTAACAAGACCAAAAGCACGGCATGAAGACGTTGTTCGTACAGAATCTTTTCACGTCAAAGTACCCTGGCACACATGCTTGTGTAGAAGATCAGTGGTGGCATTTTTATTTAAACGCCATTTCCTGAACGCAGGCGATGGGCATTACATATATAAAAAAATATTTAGTACCACTCATTGGATGGCAGAATTGTTTGGCGGAAACGACGATTGATGGAGTCTGGAACGATTGGAATCCTGATGGAGCGGATTCCTACATTGCCCTCCCTGTGGATTACCTAATAGGACAATCCCCTTGTGACCCTTCAGTACTAGTCCAACTGAGGCCCCTAAAAGTTTATGGCTTGTTTACCCCTTCTACATACCTCTAATTGGTAGCGTACCAAATCATATTGTTATATTCAAGTTCCAAATATAATACATAGACTGTCCTCTTTTATTCCTAGCATAGTTAGATTGTTAAAGGTAGAATGAACGACTTCGCTAATCCGTTCGCTTAAAGGAATACAAGAAATTAAATATATATACTTAACATTCATTCGAATATGAATACTAGGAATAATTATGAAATCTTTAGAAAACCTTATGAACTATTTAGGGGATTTTATGAAATATTTAGGAAAATTTTATGGAATTAAAAAAATATGAAATATTTAGAAAATTTTAATAAATAATGGAAAAACTTATAATCTGGGTCTCTTGAAAACTCAGCCCACGAGAATTTTTCTGATACCACCATGTATCTCGAATTAAGACAACGAATTTTAGAAGCAGACCTACCTACTATTCGAGCTCGAAGAAAAGGAGACCGTTCCTTATTCTTAGTAACGAACTACATAAAAGTGGGCTAGATTTCAAGGTAATTTTACTGTGCCGAGATACTATATATGAGCTTTAACAATATGCGCATATAACCTAAAACATATAACCTTATCCTGATCTATGTATATGAATTTCAATTAATTTTATGGTATATGGTTTAAAATAGTTATACCCGTGCATGCACGCGCATACTGATATACGCGTACACATTTTGTATGCCCCCTTTTTCTTATCTGTACATTGCTTATTGTATATTCCGGAGAATTCCGACCTGATCCTTATAATGGCTTGGCGAATAGATTCGGGAACAAATTTAACTAATTCTGGCTCTCCTGAGGTACAGTTGAGTCCAGGGCAATTGAATCAGAATTCTCGACTGTGGCCTTAATCGTAAAGGGGTGGTAAGAGAACGCGTGATGTAAAAATAACGCAGGCGTGCGTAAAGCAGGTCGTGGTGACTAACGGTTCCTCGTGTAAATAGGTGCGACTTGTTATCACATTCTGTTGTGATGGTGTAAATGAAACGCGATGAAATTAATGAAATAAGAGTGTTTTATTACATGAGCTTTTACAAAGAGTGAATTAGAAAACGGAAGTAAGAGATAATTAAAGGAATGTCAAAAAACAGAGTTGATATTAGTGTTAATGCCAAAGGGCATCAGGATGTGACAGTATGGCCAGATTTTCATACCAACACCTCCACTAAAACTGGCTATACAAATGAAAGACCAAGCATCTTTGCACACTTGAAGGGCTTATCCTTTGACAGGGGTTTCGTAAGGAAGTTGGCCGCCATATTTTCCGATGTTTCATACTGAAGAGTTACATGACCATCATTTACCTTGTCCCGCACGAAGTGATGACGCACATCTATATGTTTAGAACGTCCATGGTATGCATCAGTTGTTGCCAAATTCAATGCACTTTTATTATCGCAATAAAGTAAGATGTTGTTATCATAAATATCTGCAAACATGTCATGTTGAAATTGTCGAAGCCATTCTGCTTCCTGTACAGCCGCAGCCATAGCCATGTACTCGGCTTCTGTAGTTGAGAGAGCCACTGTTGTCTGACGTTTGCTACTCCAACTAATAGCACCTTGGTGAATAAAAACATAACCAGTACAAGATCGCCTGTCTGACACATCGCCAGCGTAGTCTGCATCACAAAAGCCTTGTATTTTAAAATTGTCGTCCTTCTTGTACACAATTTTAGTATTTATCGTACCCTTTAGTTACCTGAAGATTCGCTTCACCGCTGTCCAGTGAGAATTGTCAAAATTATCATTGAATTTACTCAGGTAATTCACCGCATACGCAATATCTGGACTAGTTCCCTGAACCAAATACAGCAAACAACCAATGGCTTCTTGATACGGGATATTTGCTAAAGGTTTAGAATTTGGTGGTGGTTTTGCCAGCTTGACATTATAATCGAAGGGTGTAGACACTGATTTGCAATCAGCCATTTTAAAACGTCTCAAAAATTCTTCTGCATACACTGACTGATCGATATATATTTCGCCTTTTTCTCGATCTCTTGTTATGCATAGTCCTACACAACTCTTCGCCTCTCCCAAATCTTTCATTGAGAATAATCTTTTCAGTTCGGCCTTCACCTTGGACTTTAGTGCAGTGTTGTTTGTAAAAATCAACAGATCATCTACATAACCTGAGATGAAAAACATTTTGGTACCACTTATGTCAAAATATACGCATGGGTCCAGCTTTGACCGTGTCAAGTTCAAACTCAGCAAGGCACAGTCTAATTTTATGTTCCATTGGCGACTTGCCTGTTTTAATCCATAGATTGCTTTGTTGAGTCTGCACACTTTTCCATTAATTTTGCTGCACACGCCCTCTGGTGGTTCCATAAATATTTCTTCATATAGATCTCCCTGCAAAAAAGCTGTCACTGCGTCCATCTGCTCTATATCGAGATTAAACTTGGCTGCCACTGATAAGAGATAACGTATTGACGTATAACGCACCACAGGCGAATACGTTTCTTGAAAGTCAAATTTTTTTTCTGCGAACATCCCTTGATCACTAATCGGGCCTTGTACCGTTGGACATTGCCATTCCCGTCTCTTTTCCTCTTGAATACCCATTTGCATTTTATGGGTTTAGCACCGGGGGGCAAATCAACTAATGTGCATGTATTGTTTTCTAGTAAAGACCTGTACTCACTGTTCATTGCTTGCCTCCACTGCTTGCCCTCAACACTACTGAGAGCCTCATTCACTGTGAAAGGATCACCCACACCATCAGCCTCCACTAAATACAGACTATCATCGTTCATATTGATAGGTTTCGGAGTGCGTTCAGATCGTCGAACATTACCATCACTGCTAGTTGGCAAAACTGGATCAACTTCACTATCTCTACTTGTAAAGGTTTCATCAGGGTCAAAGAAATCTTGGGAGCCATCACTTTCGTTATCGGTCGGAAACCCAGCACTGTTTTCGGAGTCCATACTCTCATAATTCGGATCGCCATTATTCGTACCATTATTATTCATTCCACCCCCGTCATTAGTACAATCATCATTTGTGTCATCTCTGTGATTGGTACAATCATCATTTGTGCCATCTCCATCATCAAGTAAACATTCAGCAACGGGGATCATTTGCTGTTTTTGTTGAAAGACGTCTTCAAAAAATACAACGTCGCGACTTTTTACCAAACGTAAACTTCCTGGATCCAACAAACGATAACCTTTTGTGTCCTCGCAGTAGCCAACGAAAATAAATTCTTTCGATTTCGAGTCCCATTTCCTTCTCTTTTCTTTGGGTACATACGCGACGGCTCGAGAACCAAAAATACGAAGATGCGACAAGTCAATTTTAACGCCGGTCCATTTTTCTTGAAGAATATTTTTTGCAATTGCGGCAGAAACGGAACGGTTCAAGACATAAACGGAATTTGCAACAGCCTCGGCCCAAAATTTCTTCGGCAGTCCAGCATGGAACAGCATACAGCGCGCTTTTTCAACAATTGTGCGGTTCATGCGTTCGGCGACGCCGTTCTGTTGGGGGCTGTATGGCACGGTGGTCTGATGCCGAATGCCGCTTTTGGCTAGTATTGTCAACAGCTGCTTGTTGCAAAATTCCTTGCCGTTGTCAGTTCGCAAGCATTTTATTGCAACGCCAGTCTCATTCTCGACTCTGGACTTAAATTGAGCGAATAATGCTGGTACCTCCGTTTTTGCCTGCAAAAAATAAACAAAGACTTTTCGCGTGAAATCGTCAATGAAGGACAGAAAATACTTAGCTCCACTTATTGATGATTCCTCCATCGGTCCACAAAGGTCGGAGTGCACGAGCTCAAGTATTCTGGTGGTACGAGAGTCTGAAGATTTAAACGACTTCCTTGACATTTTGCCCTTGAGGCACGATACACAATTTTCCGCCGGTGACATTTGAAATCTCATACCATCAACAAGTTGTTGAGTCTTCTGCATATCTGAATAGTTCAAATGTCCCATACGAGCGTGCCATATACCGATGTCCACAGTTGCTGCCACCATACACATCAGAGTCGTGGTACAATCAAGCTTGAACATGCTATCTTGCAGGGTAGCTGTTGCTACCACATCGCCATTCTTGCCAATCACGCACTTGTCGTTCAAAAATTTTACGGTGTAACCTCTCTGCGTAATCGGACTCACAGATAACAAATTCACAGTCAAGTCCGGCACATAAAGCACATCATAAATGGTTATATCAACCAATTCGCCCTTCTGCTTTAGCTGCAACTTAATGTCGCCCACACCTTGAACTGTTAATCTTTCCTTGTTGGCTACAAAAATTTCCTTTATTTGTAATTGCTTTATATCGACAAACCAGTCTCTGCGCATAGACATGTGAAAACTTGCGCCAGAGTCTACAAACCAATCATTGGCGTTGATAGCACCTGCCACAAATACAGTACAAAAACCACGTTCTTTGTTGTTCTCAGATTTCTTCTTTTCACGACAATCTGCCGCGATATGACCAAAACGATTGCACTTGTAGCAACAAACACCTTTTTTAGCATAGTTCTTCTTCTTCTTGTTGCTGGTGTAGAAGGCTGCGTTGCTACTATCATTCGTCTTTTTTATGTCCTGCAAAAGTTTTGTCTTTATGGAATCGCACGAAATCTTAACACCAGAGCTCTCTATTCCCATTATCATCGGGGAGTATTCTTCTGGTAAACCTGCTAGAAGCAGCGTTCCGATCCATTCGTCGCTTACAGGCATGTTAACCTCCTTCAGTTTATGCGCGGTCGAAACAATCTGGCTCACATACTCCTCAATGCTAGCGGATGTTGAAAAATTTGTGGTTATAAGCTGACGTAGCAGTCCAACACGACGCGAAAGATCAGAATCTTGAAATGCACCTTTTAATTTGTCCCATACCTCTTTTGATGTTTTATTCATCCTCGATATGAACATAATTAATTTTGTCAACCAGCAAGATTATTTTTGTTTTCGCCTTAGTGCTTCGTATCCATTCCGGTTGTAGGATAAGTTCCTTGGACGGTATCCCACAATTCTTCATGCTGAAGAAGATTTTTCACAGCAAATGACCATGTTGTGTAGTTTTCTCTACCGATCAATTTTTCAACATTGAAATTATTCGACATCGACATTTTAACAATTCAGAATATTCTCAGTACTCTTAGAACGGTTCAATTAATTTCATTAAGCACACTCTGGGTCCATAACCTGTTGTGATGGTGTAAATGAAACGCGATGAAATTAATGAAATAAGAGTGTTTTATTATATGAGCTTTTACAAAGAGTGAATTAGAAAACGGAAGTAAGAGATAATTAAAGGAATGTCAAAAAAACAGAGTTGATATTAGTGTTAATGCCAAAGGGCATCAGGGTGTGACAGTATGGCCAGATTTTCATACCAACACATTCTTAAGAAAACGTAGCGGGTTCTATAATCAATAGATGGCCAGGATTTCGCACCCAATCATGAGCAAGTTTCCCAGAAATTTCCGTGTTTGCGATGAAAATTCACTAATTTAACAGCCAGTTTCTCCCATATATGTTTCTACAGGCGTGGGAATTGCGTGGACCGTATAGGCACAAAGTTTTCGCTCGTCAACTTCCAACCAATAATAGATACACAATAGGCTTTTAATAAACTTTAGCTAAAGAAAAAAATAAGCCCGTTACCACTTAACAAACCGATAGCACTTCCTTATGTGATACTCACCAATATTGGGTTTCACTAAATAAAATGTTCAATACATTTTAAGGACACGTGGTGCCCACAAAGTTGCTTTCGGCTTGATTAGACCACCTTTTCCTATAGTTGACGCGCGAAACATCAGGCCGATGGAAATGTACGTGAGCGTACACGGCAAAAAAAATTCGCTCTCTGCCCTCGTATATTGACAAATTGTACTTTAAACTTGCCCACCATTAGAACAGACAAAAAAGAAAAAACAAAAGAGAATCTGTATGAAGCTACAGTTGACAAACTCCTCTCCCTGCCGTTGCTGTATTCACCCAAGAAAATAATGCCAACTGAACTACACGAAAGGGAAAGGATGATATTGTTTGGATGTTTGTTAATCGTTTGGTATTCAGCGCGTTTTTTGGTTTGTTTGTATATTTGTTGTTGGTTTTTTTATTTCCTTTAGTTCATTTTTGATATTATTGTTAATTTGAGATTTTGTTGTTTAATTTTGTGTTTTGAGGTTATTTTATTTAAGATTTATTGTTTCTTTGTGTGATACACTTTTTACTTTTATTTATTTTGACAGAAACTGGACGGCACACAACACGGACGACAGATAGACACATGTGTAACGGACTGAATTTATTGGAATTCGAACAATTTGGAGCAGGAATCCTCCAAGATAAACAGTATGTGCAGAGCTTCGGATAATAAGTGATGTTATATTTTACAATGTTGTAGGAAGAAAGTGAAAGGAGAAAGAATTGGGAAGAAATTCAATGAGTGCAGTAACTGTAAATCGTGTATCCAAATATTGCGCTCTGTGCCGTTGGTAGCACAATCTTGGTGTACACCCCTTCGGATATGACACGTGGATATAGATCTACGGCGATTATAATGTCCATCTGCGACGACGCGTAAAACTTCGGATCGGCGTAAAACAAATGTGGAAAGTTGCTTTTAAACGTTTCCGGCGAGGACTCCGCAGGGATCTTCAGGGCAATGCGGTTGCCCACATAAAGGATGCCTTCGATTTTCGTATTGGCGTCGAATTTGGAGCACAAAGTCAGTGGACATAAGGTCTCGTCCTTCAGGGTTAGCGTAAGCAAATGTAACTTCTCGACCATTCTTTTGGAAATACGGCTAACGGGCGATCCAGAGTGGAGAAGGCTGCGTGCCACAGCCTTATCCTTCTTGCCCTCAATCTTAGCCAGGGCTGTGGGTAGAAGTACGCGGGTACATTCCCTTGCAGACCAGGCAATGGAACGAACTTGGTCTATAGGAACGCGACCGGAATCCGGTTTGGCGTTTTGCTGAAGACTTAGGCATGGAGTTTCATTGGATGAAAGAATATAGGAATAAAGAAAATATAGTTGGGACGTTGGAACGAAATTAGTGTTCGGACGAAATAACGACGAGTATGGTGATCGGCAGCGTGATGGTACCCTTCTGAGTTGATCGGTACCGAAATACGCAAGTCTTACATTTGTTGGTGGTCGTCTTTACAAGGTTCTTCACTTTCGGAATTCAGTACTGAGATCGTACCATCCTAAGAACAAGTTCGTTATCACTGTGAATTGTGACTTGATGAATGAACTGAACCAAGAGCCTAAAGTACTGACAATTATATGACAGTATTATCGGGCGCCTCTCACGGGAGATGATTCTAGAGGACCACAAGAGCGAATCAGACCATTGGAGTCCAGGAATAGATTTAAGTTGGAGATGGGACTAGATGGAGGGATCGGACTTTTGGATGACAATGCGCTGTACTTGTTAGGATAATAGGCCTTTTGAATCATCGAAATGAATCCATCTCTGACCATTGTAAGTTCAGCACACGTAATCAAAGTGGATTCTATAGAGAAGTTGGAATGGTATCTAGGATGTGTACGATAGAAAAAGCGATACACATAAACGATCACCCGAAGCACTCTAGGAGAAGAAGAAAATCGTTTAAGAATGTCATCAAAATTCCGGAAATAGGAAAAATGAGACTTTATGGACTCACGTTCCAAGCCAGTCTCTGAATTGAAGACTGGAATCAAGCCAACGATCGGATGGAATCATGAATGCCCAGACTAAAATAAATCGTTTCTGACTGCATACTGAGGTAGAAGTCCGCGACTAGCGAGATCTGCAGGATTAGTTTCGGATGGAACATGTCGCTAATTGGAAGGATCAATTATCTGAACGATACTAGAGACTCTGTTGGCTACGAAAATCGTCCAACAGCAAGGAGGTTTGGAAAGCCAGGAAAGGACGATGGTGGAATCAGTCCAGCAGAGAATAGAATATTTTGGAATATCCAACATTGGAAGCAAGCTATCATATTTGCTAAAGATAATTCCAACCTCAAGAGTGGAATAATCGGATTCGAACTTCTTCCATTAAGAAAGACTGTCAGGACTTATGACTTCGTCCCAACCTGTGCCTTCAGGCCATATCTTCTGCATGAGAACTTTGGCCACCACGATACATGGCGACAGCCAACCTGCAAGTTCAAAAAATTTAGACATTTGGGAGGGAACTTCTCTCTTTGTATTTTTGCAGAAGTCTGGGAAGGCCTTGGTAGTGAAATAAAATGAATCAGAACGAGCATTCCAACGAATTCCTAGCGTTTTTGCAGTGCTACTGTCATCGAAATTCTGGAAATGTTCACACAGCAAATGATCAGATGGAATATCCGTTTTGATATCCTTTGAGTTTGCTGTCCATTTTCTGAATGAAAAAACAACTGATAGCTCATTTTTTGAGTGAATTGCCATTGGAATTGAATGTCCACCAGCCAGTGCATCACCCACATACATGGAATTACGCAGGATTTTACTTTCAATTGGATAGCTGGACTGAACATCATCATTTAGTTGGAGCACAACTGACCCCAAACGACACTATCTTCAATTCGAAATTTTTAACATTCTTATCTGGTCGGTTACTGAATAGAATTCTTTGAAATGGAGTATGATCGGAATGAACCAATTTTTGTCGATACATCTTCTGGATGTCGGCATTAAACACGAATCGAAAGAACCTACATTTCAGAATCAGAACCGTTAAGTCATTTTGCTTAACCCATTGGAGGACGCAGAAGAAGCATTGAAGACCACTCAACTTTAGTGGTCGTACTTTCCGGTTTTATAACTGCATGATGCGGTAAGTAATAATGCAGACGATTTTTGCTAAAACTCGGAGAATGAACTGAGGAGACATGCTTCAACTCAATGTATTTTTGAATAACTGGATAATTGAATTGGCCTATTTGAAGATTGTTAGGGTATCCTCATCCTCATCCTGAAAAATATATATAAAATGAGGGGAAGATAACAGGACTTTGTTATCGCTGATTAAATTCAACGAGGCGAATGAACGAATCCAAAGACATTTTGTGCGAAAAAATTAGAAAAATTTGACGGAAAATGAAAAGATAATTGGGAAAAAATAATAATGAGACGAAAAACTGGCCAGATGTTAGCTGGAAACGCTGGATTAATCTTTGAAACAAGTGGAATCAGAACTTAATTTCAATATAATAGATTTGGTCTGTGAGACAAAATACGTGCATATTAAAAACCAACAAATGCACCACCAACGCGACGTTATTTTTTAAACAAAATTAATGTTTAAATGATAGAACGAAAATTTCCACCAATTTCACACCGATCACCATATAAAAATGCCCGAATAGTTTAAAACACACCCCAGAACACTGTGCAAGTATTCTTTTCAATTTAGAAGAATCGTCGGCAAAACACATGAAATTTCTGGGCGATGTGTTGTCATTTATTTTGGTTTAAGACCAAAGGTTGTGCTGAAGTCTTCAGCAGAACCCAAAATTAGCAGAAAGGCTAAGTGAGACCTTTATTGTTGCAGCTAAAAGTTGACTGCGCAGTTTCGATGGGACTCCACCTCCACTAGGGTATTATGTCTTTGTGCATTTGTTTGTAACATCAAAAGAGAGTGAGATAGACCCTTTATTAAGTATACCGATCGACTTAGAATCACTTTTTGAAACGATTTGGCCATGGCCGTCTGTCGGTCCGCCCGTCCCTCTATTCTTGTAATCAAAGTACATGTCGCAATTATTGTCCGATTCTAACAAAAATTGGCACAAGTGAGTTTTGTGGATCAAGGACCAACCCTATTTAATTTGAAGTAAATCGTTTCAGATTAAATATACCCTCCATACAAATGTTGCTCCTGATTTGACCACATATTTTAACCGATTTTCCGTCATATTTGGCACAGTACCTTATAATAGAACTGAAAAAAATCTGTGGTCAAAGTGGGCGAGATCAGTTCAGATTTAGATATAGCTTCCATACTAATTTCACTGTCAATTTGACTTTTTCCGCTCTATAGACGACATATATAGTACCCATACAAAAATCGTTGCCGATATCAATTTTCCCCGAATTCAATTGAAATAGGGTAGAAAGTGGAGGGTATCATGTAGTCGGCCCCGCCAGACTTTAGCATTTCCTTACTTGTTTGCATAGAAGTTATTATAAAGCAATTTATTACAACGTAAACATATTGCGATTGTCTTTTTAATGATACGCATATTGTCCCAAGCTATTTTAATTAACAGTAGCCAATTTTAGCAGACTGCAAACTCTTTAGCAGTGTGAATGGTGATGTAAGATGCAGAAAAACTGTTGTTATGCCAAAAAACTGCTGTAATAGCAGAAAAGTGTCTGATGCTAGGCAGCAGACAATCGCTGCTTTTATTAACCGACTTGTTATCTAAGTGTAGAACTTCTCTTTTTTCAATAGCTGCTATACGTACATATATATTTTGAAGAAATATTACACAAAAGATAGAATTCCTCGGTGCTATGATAATTGCAGAAAATTGGATATGTTGACAAAGTATGGGTCTAAATATGATGTCTAATGAGTTTTGGGGATTTTAATGTATACAGTTGTTACATGAGTAACAGGATGCATATTCAAAATCTTTATACGCATATTCCGATTAAATAAAAATATTTCGAAATGTTTCATCATTTTTATAATCTTAAATATGTATAAATTCGAAAAACAAATACAGTTTTTTTTGTACTCGATGAAATGCAAGAAGAAACACCTAAATATTTTAATTCCAAAAAAACGAAATAATTGGTATTTTAGAGTTTCGTTTTCCTACGTAGATCCAAGTTACTGAATTTGTTGTATCTCTTTTGAATAATACTTGTTACATATGTACACAAAAATGAAAAATATTAACTCTGAAAAATATTTAACAGTGAAGTGAGATATATGACACAAAAAAAAATTCAGTGAGTTAAAACTCATTTCTTATTGTTTCGCAACTTTAAAGTAGATTTTAAAATAGAGATCTATACGCAGAGAAAAAATGCATTACGTAGAAACGAAATTTTACACACGCGAACATCGCTTTTGAGTTTCTTTTGTGGGAAAAATTAGTTTGTTTGCGGTAAACATGTCATCATTTGTAGTAAATGAACCAAGAGAAATATGTTTATATCAAACAGTTTTCTTCGTTTGTCGAAATAGATTGTATTTTATTTAAAAATTAAAATATTGTACTTTCTTTTGTATAAGTCAAAGAATGTAAAAAGGTTACTCCAATACTTTTTCGCAGAAACGAAGAATTTCGTCTCACCAATAGATTTTTACATAATTATTAATTCAGAGGTAAATTACTTAGCATCAAGCAAATTATTTGCTTTTATAAAGAATGTTTTCAGATTTCATTTCATTTCACTTTTTAAAATTACTAAAAGATTTTGTTATTAAATTTTCAAATTTTACTGTAATACACAATTATAAGTTCATAAGATATTGGTCTAGTCAAATGTCAAGAAGTGGTATCGGTTAATTAAAATGAAACTTATCCGACCAATTTGGTGTCCATTAGCGAAATTAGTATAATACAATTTTGATATTGTCACAATTCGTTTATTATGTTCGTATTTTTCATAACCTTTGTCCGCGATTTTTTATGTAATTTTCGTGTTTTCATGATTTTACAGCAAAATTACCATTTTATTTTAAAAAGAACTTAAAAAGTCTATATTTTATTGCTTCAGAAAGTCTAAATGGTTTTAAAAAAGTATATGTACGAAACCTCTCTGGGGGGGGTTGAACCCCCAAAACCCCCCTTGCACACGGCCCTGGATACCACACTATTTCGCCACTATTAACGAAATTACACTAAATTTTTTTAGTGTGTAATCGCCGAAGTAACTGCTTCAATAAATATTCTGATGCATTCATCATTCTATGTACCCTCTTCAGCATACAAGTAGCACGCCTTGTCAGCCAAGAATCGGGCGGTGTATATCTTCTTAACGATTGTCCCCAGCAGGTATAAGGGCGATGGTAGTTCGCTCCAACATATTTTCCTTAAAGTAAAGCTTCATATCTAACCGTTTATTGTGGGATAGTATATGAGATATTTTGTTCCTTCTCGTAAAGAGAACGAACTCTGTTTAAGGCGAACAAAACAAACCAACTTTCTCAATAAAGCATATATATAGATTGTATTTACGTTTTCACTGATAAACTGAATATTGTATTTGAATAAAAATTAAAGTTAAATAGACGATAAATTTGAAGTGTAAAATGTGGCATTCCAATTGTAATGTTTCTACTATTTATAGGAACCTACAAATACAAATGTAGCATGTATCATTTAATTTTCCATTACCTAATATAAAAACAATGACTTTCTTTATAGGCATATGTCAGAGTTATATTAACGCCCTTATATGAAGAATTACGTGGAGCAAACAATACGGAAATATGGAAAACTGATCTTAAATCAATCGCTGAAACTTTGATGTGTCGTGCCGGATACAAGCCCTGTATTGAAGAAGCCCAACAGGCATTTCGATTGTGGATAGAAAGTTCTGACCCTGATGAGAGAATTATGTAAGAAACTATAAAGCAAATCGATCTAATTCACATATTATCATACCTCTTCTCCAGGGTACCCAACAAATTTATTTGTCCTGTTTTCAAGTGGGGTACTATAGAAGAATGGCAGTTTGGTCTGATGCGTGTAATAAACTTTCCTAAGACGCGGGTTCAAAGCGAAAGAACATATTTGTTGAAAAATTTGGCGGGATGCCCAGTAGATCCGGAAAAAATCTTTCGCCTCTTAAATATAACAATTATAGAAAGAAACAATATTTTCAAGGAAAATGATATATTTCTCATATTTAGTATGCTAACTGGCGGTTCCTGTGGATATACTACTCTATTCAACTTCTTATCCAATAACTGGTCGATTATTAAACAAAGGTAAGGAATAATCTAATGCTTTTAAAACAAAACTCTCTGACACACGCTTTTCAGATTTGAAAACAAAACTAACTTGTGGGACAGTTTAATCGCCGCAGCTACGAGTGCCTTTACAACAGATGAAGGATATAGCATGGTCAAGAAGCTTTATGACGATCATAAGAATGAATTTGGAAGCGCATTACATATAATCGAAACATCTATGAGAAACATTAAAGAAGAGGCTAAATGGAGCAACGAAAACCTGCCAGTTATAGAAAATTGGTTGACTGACTTTTTGGCCAAAAACATACCTGAAAATTAATATATATTCCGTATTTAGTTAAGCAAACGTACTATATTTTTGCGTTTGTATGTATTTATTTATGTGGTTGTCCCCTCTACTGTTAACGGTGGTTACAGTTATATCGATATAAAGATCCTCGCAGCTAAGTATTTATTTTCTTATCACAAAGTATGTTGGATTTATAAGTACTCAGCTCTCCTTTGAGATGACGTGAGGGAGAGAACAAAAGTCACGAAATTGTTTCCAGCGCTGTGAATTCAGCTTAAAACCCTAAACACAATGAATACAATACAGTAGCTTCTGCTTATATGCATTAATTTGTTGGAATTTAATATGCATAAACTTGAATTTAGACAAGGACCCAAGGATTATTTTGAGACATAATAATTGAAAATCGGATAATCGAATATATTTTAGAAATTATCCCACAGTTGGATACTTTTCGTATTTTTCGATTTTAAAGAAAAGTACAATTGTAATTTTTTTTTATGTTTTTTTATTTTACGGATTTGTTCATAATGCGTAGAAAAAAATAATTTTAAATGTGTTGTCATTTATTTTGGTTTAAGACCAAAGATTGTGCTGAAGTCTTCAGCAGAACCCAAAATTAGCAAAAAGGCAAAGTGAGACCTTTATTGTTGCAGATAAAAGTTGACTGCGCAGTTTCGATGGGTGGTACCCCATCTCGTCAGAACTTTCGCAACTAATGTATGTCTTTGACTTAAATCAGGGTTCATATTAGTACCAGCGGTCACATATGACAAATAAGAAGCGCTAATAAACAAAATATTCCACCGAACTAAGTCGACACACCAAAAATCTCTCTTTGCCAATTCAATGTTATGCTCGCATCGCTCGCAACAATGCAAAGGTTGTTGTTGTACGGTATGTTCCGTCTTCACTGTACCTCGTGTGTATTGTTGTTGTTTGTATGAATAGTTGGTCTGTTATGTTGTATGTGTTGTCATTTATTTTGGTTTAAGACCAAAGGTTGTGCTGAAGTCTTCTACAGAACCCAAAATTAGCAAAAAGGCAAAGTGAGACCCTTATTGTTGTAAGGGTGTAATTTCGTGCAGGCAAAAGTTACCCTGCAAAAACGGGGAACCCTTCATCCTTTCTAAATATGTAGTATTTTATTCTTCAAAGACTTTCAAACAAACTTTATTTGGCACAGACACAGTTTTGGCGCCATAATAAAGCTAAGAAACCACAATTTCTATAAAACAAATTCGACTGCAAAATCTCTTAAAATGTTTGAAAAACAGTCCGACAAAGTCGAAAAAAGAAATTACGTTTTTTTTATTCAAAATCTGAATAAGTTGAAAATCTATAATACGAAAAAAAATATTTTTTTTTTCTGCGCATGAAAACAAAAAAATAAAAACTTAACTTTTCTTTAAAATGAAAAAAAAAAAAAACAGAAGTCCCAAAGTCAACTTTGGGATAATTTCTAAAATATTTTCGATTGCGCGATTTTAATGTTAATATCTCAAAATAATACTTGGGCCTTTGTCTAATTTCAATTTTTTACAGAACTCAAAAATTTCACTAGAAAAAAAGTTATTGAATTTTGGCCGATGGATTCTAAACCAACATGACATGAAAATAATCGGAATCCTAGAATTAATTGGAATAGAAGGGATGGAAATAGCGCGCAGAAAAATTCTCTTTTGGGATCATACAGCATGCATTTTTATAAATGGGGATATTAGGCCTGTTCGATTGGGCTTACTAGCTTTCAATTAAGAGACTTGATAAGGTGGCAACGTTGCTACACATTGATTTTTCGTAAATGGATTAACAGGAAAAATCTGGCAACACAGCTAAGAGAGTAGTAAGCTATTTTCTTGTTAAGCGAGTAAATTTCATACAAAACTTGAGCTAGTAAGCCCAATCGAACAATAGGGCTGATGAAATAATCATCTTGAAAGGCGTCACCACTATTATTTGATATGTATTCAATGTAAATTTTCTGTCGAAAACAAAAAATAGGCATAAAATTAAATAATAACAATCCTGTTCGATTGGGCTTACTAGCATTGTATGGAATTTACTTGATTAACAAGAAAGTAGCTTACTACTTTCTACTCGCGTTGCTGTCAGATTTTGGTTTATCTTGTTGATCCATTTCAGATAAACCAATGGGCAACAATGATGCCACCTTATCAAGTATCTTAATGTCGATTTGCTATTGTCAGATACCATACTAATTTGACAGTTGTAAATCGACATTGAGGTGAAATCGCTTGATTTCGAGTGCAGTGTGAAAAGGCTATAAGTGAAATGTATTGGCTGAAAATCAATACCAAAAAAACTTATAAATGAAATCAATGCAAATAATCACACATCAATAACAAGAACCATTAGAGGCAAAACAAGAACTTACATACGCTGAAAGAAAAACACTTTAAAAAATATGGACTTGTAAATAACGATCATTGGTTTGAAAACAAAGACAAAAATCCCAGATGAATGCATTAAAAAAAGAGTAATGATCCAATTGCTAAACTACAGAAAACTAATAATAATTTAATTCCGATCTTCATAGAAATAACTACATCGACAACTGGCAGAAGAAACAACTACATTGTTCAGCTGCAAAAGCCCCACGGATATACGAACTTACTAAAGACAACAAAACAAATATCCCTTTTAGTCCCATTGTATTATCAAAATAGACAGTAACGAAATACTAATATCGCTTGACGTAATATCTCTATTCACGAATATTCCGTCCATACCGCAATTCAAATAAATTAAAAATTTCTAAAACTTCTTTTCTGCAAATTCTGCCTGATGGATAATAACTACTTCGTATATGACAATAAAGTATATAATCAGATATTTGGTATGGCCATCCCCAGAAAAAATCCGATATTTTTAAAGTAAAATTATTTTTTCAAAATTTGTTTTCATACACACATTGATATTGCTGTTGGCGGAAATTTTAAAATATATTTTTTTATATTGAGTGAAATTTTCACATTTTGTTTAGATTTTTAAACAAAAAAAAAATGGGGGGTTATAGCACTCCCCAGTAAATCCCTCCTACGCCAAATTGGTGTGCCGATGGGCAATATCTCCCACTATAGCAGATACTTTTAACCTGATAAGACAATATAGGAAATTTGTTCATCTGTTTAGCCGCGTACATACTTTTCAAAAGTTAATGAGAAAAAATGAGTAATTTGCGTTTGGAAGTAGAAAATCTGATTTTTTGCAATAAATATATCGTATCTTCCAAGAGTGCAAAAATTATTTTTTTTCTGTGCATTTTGAAGAAAAAAATAATGTTAAAAACATAAAAACAAAAAAATAAATATTTTACTTATCTTTAAGATAAATTGTCAAATTTGTACTAATTTCTAAAATATATCTATTGTCAATTTCAATGGTAATATATCTCAAAATAATCCTTGTTAAAGTTATTAAAGTTTGGCCGATGGATTGTGATTCTGAGCCAACTCATCTCTAGGAGTTGGAAATATTGTTTTTATACAGCCCTGTACGAAAACTGGAAAAATTGGTGTTGCGTTGCCATCTGCTCATGTGATATTGTCATATGTTTTACATAAAAAAGTGGCAGCCTTAACCAAAACAAAAACAAACCAAAAATAGAAATATCTGAAGAATATTCCGCCAAAGAAATGTGAGTTTTTGTTTTAATGTATTTTTAATTTTTATGTATTCAATGGGGCAAACACAAAACATCGATCAATCTGAAAATTTTATGGATTTTATGGAATGCCACCAAGACATTGCAAGAAGATATGTGAAAGGAGACAAGGTGGTTGTAGTGTGTGGGAAGAATTGGCGGAAAAATTTAACAGCACTGGACCGCCTTCTAAAAATCTTTCCGAATGGAAAAAATGGGTAGATTGGAAGGCAAATGTGAAGAACATGTATCAAAAAAATACTTCTTTGTTTGTTCACTTTCTTTTAATTTTAATCACTACCAACAATCAGAGTGTAGAGCCGAACCGAAATTATTGATTGCGGTGGGTCAATGCTACCATATTATTAATAGGAAATATTCGTTTTCCATTTTTTCGGTTTCATCCAAACCAGGAAGTTTTAAAGAAGCAAAAATAAAACGTTACTATTTGGAAATACGAAATCAAATCGTTTTCGTAAAATTTCTATGACATGTCTGATAATATAGAAGCAAAATACTTTTCTGACATGAACAAATACTAGCAAATTTATGAAATATCGTGTATCTCCTAAAATAATGATGTAATTTCAAATATTTTTTATGAATTTTATCTTTAGGTGTTGTTTTATTATGTTATAAACAAATATTTCTGTTTATGGATATATTTATCAATATTTACGGTTTTTTTTTTTTTCTTAAAAAGTATATTATTATTTACGTGGCCGCTCTCTCAAGTAGTATCTTAAGGCACCGTTTTGAATCAGCATAGTATTCAATGTAAACAAATTACTTTTACGATTCATTGTCCTTTAGTGTCAAGATTTTGGAAAAGGGATAAAAATTGGTACCAACCAAATAATGAAATTCGATGTAAACATTACTCTGACTGCGTAGATGCGCAAAAAAAGGTACCAAACAAATGGCTGCAACAAGAATCCTGAAATTGGTAAAAATTTAAGTAAACTAGTTCAAAGACTGGTTACTTCAGAAGGTAAATACAAAACATCCAAAACTGGTCCCATTTTTAACGTTTTTTATACCCTCCACCTCCAGGATGGGGGTATACTAACTTTGTCATTCCGTTTGTAACACCTTGAAATATCGACCTGAGGCCCTATAAAGTATATATATTCTTGATCGTCCGTCTGTTGAAAGCACGCTAGCATCTAAATCAAAGGAGCTAGAATGTTCAAATTTTCCATAAATGCGTCTTATAGTCGTAGATCGGTTGGGATTGAAATGGGGCGAAATCGGCCCAAAGGGAAAAATTTTTCCCTCACAAGGACTAAAAATACCCATAATAATCCCTAATATTTTAGCGTATTTAAGCATGTTTTTTGAATATGTCTGTTTATATTTGCTTGATATTTGGTATGCGCATTCCCCTTATAGAAAAAACGTGCACCATAAAGTGATTCTTATTTGTAGGGGGTGAAATGGGACAAAAAAGGGATCATTTTTATCCCTTTTTTATACATATTAAACGACAACAGCTAGAAAAACGAAATTCGGTGTGTACATTCCTCTAATTGATAATAATATATAAGTATAATAATATAAAAGTATTTTTTCCAAATTAGTACTTTTAAGGGGTAAAATGGGAATAGAGGAATAAAAACGGTACCAACCAAACGGCTGTACCTAGAATAATGAAATTCGGTGTATACATTCCTCTGATTGCATAGATAAGTAAAATACACGGATTTTTCAAAATTCGTACTTTTTGGGGTTAAAATGAAAAAAGGGGATAAAAATAGTACCAATCTAATGACCTTAGCTAGAGTCATGAAATTCGGAGTATACATTCATTCCTCTGACTGCGTAGACACGGAAAATAAACGATTTTTTCGAAATTAGTACTTTCAAGGGATACAATGGTACAGAGGGGAAAAAAAATAGTACCAACTAAACGACTACAGCTAGAATGATAAAATTCTAATTGCGTAGAAACGTCAAAGGGGTAAAAATGGTACCAACCAAATGGGCGCAGCTGGAATCATGGAATTCGGTGTATACATTCTTCTGACTGCATAGACACGCAAAATAATTTTTTTTTTCAAATTCATAATATTTCTTTTACGTCAAAAATTGGTTGAAACATGAAGTTAGGTTATTTTGCACTATGTACGTCTGATAATGGATTTTCAAAATTTGTACTTTTGGAATTCAAATAGAATGGAAATACATCCAACTGTAGCACCCACTATCTACCAATATTTATGGCCTTGAAAATATAAATATAAGAATATTTATTTTTTGAATTGACCTATTGGTAGCATTACCTTATAAGCGTGGTTTGAAATAATTAAAATTTATTATTTATAAAATTAATTTTTCAATATTTGTATTTGTTTTGGTTTGGCTATATTAAAAAGTATATTTTCCTGTAATATTACTGCACTTCTACGAAAACCGACAATCTCTGTGGAATGGTGGAGGGTATATAAAGTTCGGCCCGGCCGAACTTAACGCCGTTTTTAATTGTTTTTTTTTCTAAAATGGCGACAACATTATTTCGCTTGTAATTTTTTTCTTCATATAGGTACAAATTTCAATTATTATTCGTGAAGAAGTCATAATTTAGAGGCGTTTTATGTCCTTCATGAATCTACGGTCAACGGACCTAACCTGTAGGTCTTCTCCAAAATTTTGCATTAAAAAATATATTTCCAAAAATTCTCAATTCGCAAACCACCGATTAGAAAACTTATACTTTTAACCATAAATGTTGACTTCATACTTCATTCTTAAAAAATGGCGACCATTTTAGTAAAAATCTCAAATTTTGGGAATTTGGGTATTGTTTTGGAAAAAATATTAAAAACATAGTTCTAAAAATGTTTTATGATATCTGAATTTTGTAGATATTACTTAATGTTCAATAGGAATTTGTTTTTCTACCAAGACCGAACTTAAAACTAGACTTTCCTAACATGAATCGGACCAAAAAGCTACTGACAGGCCAATAGAGCAAAAAACTGCTCTTGCGGCCCACTGTACTCTGACAGGGCACACACCGAATTTTAAAGGCGTAAAAATACTTGCAGAAGAGAGAAACTATAAACGAAGATTTACTCTCAAAGTATTACACATTATTGACGTTCCCACGGATAAGAGAATAAATTACAAAACGGACACAGAAAACTGTGCGAAAGCTTATCGTCATATTGTACAAAAATACAGACCAAAACAGAACATAACTTTTAGTTGACAATAACTTGTGCAGACGAACAGGAGGACGCTAATTATTTTTAATGTAATTATTTGTAAAATTGTTTCGTGATTTTTATAGTTAACATTTGTTATAATTTAAATATGTTTTTGTTTAGTGTTGTTTACCCCTGATGAGGTTGACGAAGGCAACCGAAATATTGGGAAAAATAAAATGAAATAAAACTAAAAACTAGCTGAACAAATACAAAAGAGAATTAATAAAACAAAAGGTCAACAATACGCAAAATCAATTACACTACACGGAAAGCACGCCGAAATATAAAACTCATCATGACGCTATACACAAAAATCACGAAAAACTATAACGAACAAACTAATAAAATCATCAAACAATTTTCCAAATACAATAAACAATAGCCAAACCTAAAATCGACAACAAACTTCTTAATAAAGTGCAAGCAGATGGGCATCATACCTAGCTTTACTTCTAACACAACAAAGCACACATACAACATTTTTAAACACACACAACAATATCCCACCAAATATAGAAAAAGCTTTACAAAAGCACAATTACAATTATCACATAAAAAGAATACCGCTCGTGCTGTAAGTTGTAATGTAGATTTGGAAGGAGAACCGATAGGCATCATGTGATTCAAGGTAATATAATCTAAAATAACCTTGTCATATCCACCATTAAACTAAGGATTTCGCATTAATGAGTCTTCATTCCAAAAGAACTGATCCACTGAGTTGTTTCTAGATTGTCCCATGATCAATTTTTCAGGTTACCCTTCCTTAGAAGGAAGCGAAACAATGTATCTACCCTCGTCGTTTCTTTTCGTTGAACTTTTATACAAACCCTCACAAAAATTGTCTGATTGTCTTCCATGTAGAGTAGGGTGTGATGTGGTTTCTTACACTTATGTGTAAGTGTTTTCTCTTACAGTTATTTACACCATGACTAACTTTTAATTCAGCCAGCCTGATTACAATGAAAATCCTTAGGACAAAGTCAACATTTAGTCTGACTCACATTAGTTTGAAAAGTATGGACATCACTTCGATCATTCTTCGCTTTTGAAAAATTCTTGGATTTTAATTTCAGCCACAGACTTAAGAGTTCGATAGCGATTCGTTAAGAATATATCTAATTCACACTATTGTGGAATACCATTCTTATCATTCATAGTGTGTTCTCAAAACATCAAAGTTGTATCTGGAAGACGTTTGGAACATATGTATATCATTCCTATCGCTTTATAGAAAAATTAAAGATTTTTTGTTTTAATTTTGAAGAAAATAAAATACACCAATTCCGAATATATGTAATAATGGAGCGTAGCTTCGCATCAGTTTCCCACCAGCATCATCTATCGCATGCGATGTTTTTTTGGCGGGAAATATATTTGCCGGAAGCCGATTCCACATACGGATAATACTCATCAATCGCCTTTTATCCTTAATTTCTTGACGACTTGGTCTATGATCGAATGAGTATTAATGACTGAGGAAGCTAGATATAAATCGAGAGAAGTCACTAATAACTCCAAAAGCAATGTGCTTTGATATGGTCTAGGAGATATCTATAGAAACAACCTCACTCTCACCAAACTGGTGGATGGATCGATTCCATTTTACTGACAGCAGTGTCATCAGGTCCCCCGTAGATCGATTTCTTCGGAAGCCATACTGTCGATCATTAAATAAATCATTGGTCTCTAAATACCTCATAAGACGGTGATTAACCATACTCTCCATAACATTTGAGAGTGCAGAGCAAATCGCAATAGGGCGTTAGTTGGCAGAGTAATTGTCATCAACTTTTTTAAGGATGGGCTGGATGTTCGTAATCTTCCAGCGTGCTGAGAAAACACAAAGAAGCAAAACATCAGGCCGATGGAAATGTACATGAGCGTACACGACAAAAATCGCTCTCAGCCCTCGCACGCAAAAAAAATGGCTGTAATTCTCGGCAGTGAAACTTTCTAATTATCCGGATATAATACTGCTATGATTTATTTTATTTATTTATGTTGACGATTTTATTGTTACATTTTATGATTACAACTTTTTGTCACATTTCTTAACGCGTAACTCCGAAATATGAAATGAAACCCAGAGAAACAAGACAATTGGATCTAGGAACAATGATCTTACTTGTACGCGAGTTATTTGTAAAAAGAATGAAATTTTGGTTGCGGAAGTTGCATGTGCAACTTTTTTATCTTTTGGATAAAAGTGCAGTTATAGCCTTGTCAGACTGCAGAGAAAATATAGTCTAATTAGATTTCGAGCCAAATCGACCTTAAATCTTTAAAAATCGACCTCGAAATCTAATATTTAGACACGCAAAATAAGTAAATTTTGCACACTTTATGGTTATGTTTCTAAACTATAGGAGAACAAGAAGAACAATTTGATATTTATTAATAATTTCTCTGGCAATTCAAAAATGAAAGAAGAAATGTAATAAATATGAAATATTTAAAACTGTTTGTAAAATTTAATTAGTTTAATTAAATTTTCATGAAAAATCGGCATTATAAGCTGAAAACAAAATGGACTTCAGATCAGGAATGTGTTCTGTTAACTCTATGGAACTACAATATAAACGGCCTGTGTTCGAACAAGCGAAATTGACACATATATAAAATAATGGCAGACGAAATGCTGAAAAATTAATTTGTATTTTCCCCATCTGACATACAAACTAAATTACTCAATTTCAGCAATAAATATAGGTTTATTAAATCCTGTCGATATATTACTTAGTTTTTATTCCTTCTAGGGATGAAAAACAATCAATTGGTTCATAAAGAGGAACGCCATCAAAATGGAAATATTTTCAAAAAGTGCATTCAATAATAGGATCCATCACATATAACATGGAATCAGTGATGGAAGAAAGCACAGGAGTCTATAGCGAACGGTTGGACAATAGTAAACTATAATAAGAGTATTGCAGTTTTTTCTACAAAAATATAAATCGACGAATTTTGTTCAGTATCAGACGGATAGTCTTCACTGCAGTTTCGTTTTTTCTTATTAGAATGGAAATTAACACATATTTTAGAATTAAATTTAATTTTTCTTTATTAGAGTTTTCCATTGCGGCTGTTATTTACATTGTTTACATTTTGCTTTGTTTACAAACAATCGTTTGTGAAACTAAATCGATGTAAAGTGCATCGAGTGGCGTGTTTACACAAGAAAGTGAAATTTATTGGGTGATTGCATGCATAGAAACTACACGCAGAAAAAAACTTGTGTAAAAATGCCTAATTCAACTTTGTAAATCTTTTTTTATATAGAGTTGACAGAAGTCATACAAGTAAATGTTAAATTTCCCTCGTACATGTGTAAATTTCACATGTGTTTCTTTTGTATAAATAATTAAGATTACTTGGTAGGTGTTCAGCGCTTATGTACCTAAAAATATTCAACCATGTTATTTTTCCCAATTTAGAATTTTTAAGCTTATACACAAGTTTCTTTGTTAAAATTAATTATTTAGTGTTGGTGTAAGTTGTCAATATCAATTTGTATATTTTTGAAAGTATTGAAGCAGATACGTGCAAAAGTATACCACTGTGCGTATGATTTTACAATACAATCTGGCAACAACAATGTTGTTCTGTTATTAAATTTTTCAACTTAAACAAGGTAAGTCATTCGAGTGCCATCGGTTGATTTGACTAGTCGTCTCCGTCACGCGTTTTTCTGCTTTTAATCTATTGAAGCGTCACTGTTTTTGAACGTTATAACGTATTTTTTGTGTGGCGTTGATTTGGAGGAAATTTTTATTTTTTTCTCTACTAAACAACACCTTGCAAATTCGTTTTACAAGAATTATAGGTAAGCATAACTCTAGTGTGTATAGGACCGGAGCAAAATCCAAGGAGCGAAAGATTGAAACTTGCAATGCCATCGCACCGCCAGCCGAGAAGTCAATGGACCTGGACAAACAAAGTTCTTCTACCACAGCCGAAAACCCTAAAACCAATAGTTCGTCTGCCTCGTCGATGCAGACCAATTCTACGCCTTTTGTAAAGAATTACTCGTATTACTCGTAGTTGCCGCGGGTACCCAACGTCACCCATTAGTCTAGTAGCTCTGACCAGATATGTTAAGTCGTTAAACATTTCGGACATTGAATCGGTTACCAAGATTGGATTTGACAGAGGCAAGATTGTTTTCAAAAATGCCAGTGCGGCTAACAATTTTGCATATGATAAACGTCACGCTACAGCAAGCTTCCAAACTAAAATCTTCGCGCATTTCGTGTCGAGAATGGGTGATTCTGCGAAATTCATCGATGCAAACCATTATTTTGCCAAAATAACTAAAGTCAATGAAAATAGAATTCGTGAGGAGAAAAACGCTGAAAAAACCAGCTTGAACATCGAAGAGCCCTTGATGATGGCGAGATTTTCGCGTCTCCAAATGGCACCTCACTAACAAAAAGGTCTCTGAATATGAGGAGGCATTAAGTGAAGTGGCCAAGAAGGTCACTAATTACATGGTAGAGGGCCGAGGTTTAGGGGCCGAAAACAAATTTTTTTTAGCAAAAACAAAACTTAATCTTTTACCCATTATGAAATTTTTACAATACAATATACAGAGCATGAACAAACAACATAACAAAAACCTACTTTAACTTTTCTTAGAAAAACACAACATCTCTTAACTGAAACGTGGCTGAGGAACAACTCAGCCACAAACATTCTCAATTACAATTTTGCTTTTTGAAATCACTGGGATGGACACGGAGGAGTCGGTATTTATATCAACAGGCAGATAAATACAATCCAAAATATGGTGGAATGCAAGAAGCAAATATTATAAATCGAGGACATTTGAAGACTTGGTGCTTTTTGGAGTGACGGGGATGGTGGCAGCCACATCCCGTGACGTTGATTCACGGGTTGTCCCGGTCCCTGGTGCGGACGTGCCGTGCCTTGAATTTCACAGCTTTTTGAAATTCCTAGCCTCAAGAAAGCAAGGCTCGGCTGCGGGCCTTGACAGAATCTCTTATGAGTATATCAACAATCTGACACAGGTTGATAAACGTGCCTTTTTTGTATGATATGTGACGTGTGGTCCAGTGGTGTTATACCCGACATATGGAGGGAGTTGAGGATTGTACCAATACCAAAGAGGGGCAAGGACGCAACGAAAATTGAGAATTATATTATATATGATTAAGATCCATATCAAAGAACATGTTGATCATAATGAAAGTAGGACTTATGCTTTTAGGCCAGGTCGTTCGACATCGATGTGCATCAATGACCTCATTAACCATGTTTACTCACTCAAGTCCACCGGATTTTATATTCTATGCTGCTGCATTGACGTAGAAAAGGCGTATGACCGCACCAACGTAATCAAAATGACGGAACACCTCTCACTGATTGGCATTAATGCTCACATAGTTAATTTGATTTTTAGCTCTCTACGGAGAAGAAATCTACGTTTCGGCAACAGGAATGTAATTGTGGACAATCGGTTGGCACAGGGTAGGGGACTCATTCCTATCCTCTTCAACATCTACACTTCGGTGCTTCATCGTATTAACTCTTCGAATTGTGAACTCTTCCAGTTTGCTGAAGACTTTTTTATTGTTGTCCACCACTGAGATTTTGAAACGGCAAAGGCAATCGGCCCAATTACGGTTGTCGCTTCGATAGTCGATGTCGACGCTGTGTGCTTGTCGCCGTCGCCTCGCTTCTAAAATGGTATTACGGTGAGGTATAGGAGCGACATCGACAGTTTAAACAATAAGTTGGCAACACTCTTTTGTTATTGTCTTATAAATGGCAGAAAATTGTTTTTATTTTGAAGTCCGCGCAAAACAAACGAACGTCTTTTTTAAAAAACATAAAAATTTTGTTAAATTTACGATGAACAACGCGATAAGTGCACTATTACTACGTAGTTCAAGCGAGGATGAAGAGGACAAGATATTGGTGGTGCAGCGACGGGTGCTTAGGCAGCAAACAAACATATTTGCCCCCAGTGCTATTGGCTTCGCACTTATTGTGCACGAGTTTCTTTTTTATTTTGAATTTTAAATCCTTCCAAACCTATGAAGATTTTAAAAAATTTTATAAAAAAGATTATAAAAACTTATAAAACAAACTTATAAACTTACTCTTTGCCAGCCATCGGTGTCTCTTACCGGAGGCCCGCTTGCATTTAATTTTGTTGCAATGGCCTCCCAATCCGATTTGAAATTAGCCGGAACGAGGCTTTTGGAAAACCCTTTTGCCAAACTTGGATTTTTTTCCAGTTCGGCAACTAAAATTTCGAATTGTTTCGTGCTCGTTATTTTCATTTTATACATCTTCTAAGTACACAAGCGGGAAGTACAAAAATACAAATATGTGTAAAACATCAACGTCGCCTCAAAAATACACGGCGACAGATATTCTCAAACATCGACTCGACTTCGACTGTTGTATCGACAACGATAATCGCAATCTTTCGTCGCTATCGACAAAAAGCGTCAACCATAATACAAATGTTGTCGCCTCGCTTCAATATTGCGACGACGGCGACAACCGTAATTGGGCCGAATATTAGGAGTAAAAATAGAGGAATTTAGAGCAAAATGTAACAATTTGCATCTGCACTGTAATATGGCGAAAACGAATATCATTCATTTCCTCGTCCAATTGGTATAAATTGCAACGGGTCGTCATTGAGCGAATTCAACAGAATGAAGTACTTTGTAGTGTTCGTTTCGGCTAACAATTCCTCTAAGGACCACATCGAATACATTCTAGCGGAGCTGAACCGGAAAGGTAGATTTTTTACCAATGGGGGGTTGAAACTATGGGATCGAGCCGATTAAATCATTAACCCTATACAATGCCTTTGTTAGATCTAAGATTAGGTATGGTGAGGCTGCGTTGGCCAACGCCGCCAAAACTTCTACTGACAAATTGAAGAGATGTTCTAACGGATACTTAAGGAAGGCACTGGGGCTTATCCGTTCTACTCCTGTTCCAGTAATTTGACATATGACCGCGGAATTGCCCCCATAGTACATGTTTCAATTAGCGCCAGCGAAGGAGCTCATTGATGAATAATTGTATACTCAGAAGAATAAGAGTATAAGGACGACTTCAATGTAACAAGTTTTTTATTATAATAAATCATACAGTGATGTAACTTATAACTAGTAATCTATTTACATAAGTAATCATGAGATACCGATTACTGATAATGATAACAGTGATAGTAATAACAAGGATGTGATTGTACAATTGAAATGGTACAATTTGATATAACATCCCTTTCCTTAAGATCAAGAACTATAATATATACACAACATTTAAAATAATTCATGGCATATTGATATTAATTAAGCACATGTTTTGGTGTTTTAACAACTCTTCCAGATTTTGTGACATACGGTTCACTCAATACCGGTGTACTATTATTGGTTTCCAATTGGTCTGTTAGAAGAGTGTCATGAACTTCCCCCATCCACCTGTCATCATCCATCTCAGATGTTTGGTTGAACCAGCTGTTGCTATTTCACACCACTTTCATCCTCAACAACATATGACCTTCCACATTTCATGATGCTAACTACAACACCAGTTAACCAATTTGTTAAGATTTTTCTTGAAATATACATTATCTCCTACTCTAAATACTGATAAATCTTTGCTATTGGCATTGTACTCTTTAGAAGACTGCTCTTGATTCTTATCAAAAGCCTTTTTATATTCAGAAAACGACACTACAACCTTATTGGCAATACTGGTACATTTATCCTCAAATTTCGTAACATTAAAAGTTGGGCTGGCGACGCAAAATTATTTTTCATTGCGTTCCGGTAATATAAGAGTGCTAAGTATGGATCATTATTTGTCTCCTTAGATTTTTTCAAAATGTTTTTCACAATCTTCACAGAACTTTCAGCCTGACCATTTGATTGGGCATGATAGGGACTTGTCACTATGTGTTCTATATCCCACTTCTGACACCATGATGAATTATTGTATGATCAGAAGAACAAGAGTATCAGGACGACTTCAATGTAACAAGTGTTTTATTATTATAAATCATACAGTGATGTAAGATATAACTAGTAATCTATTTACATAAGTAATCATGAGATACCGATTACTGATAATGATAACAGTGATAGTAATAACAAGCATGTGATGGTACAATTTGATATAACACTCATAAGGGTGTTGCGGGTGGAATGCGGCTTAAATGAAAGTATGGGTAATCAGAATAACTTACCGGAATCGAGCAGAGTCAGAACGTCAAGTCTAGACCAAAATGTACTGTCGAGCAAAATGTACTGATTTGAAATCTGTAGTGCGGAACGTCCAGAATGAGTTTGCCAATAGACAAAACAGAAACTAAGAGGTCGATATTTTGAAGATTAGAGTCGCCCGTTGTCGAGTTGTGTTTGAGTGTCGACGATTTTATTTTTAAGATTAAGCAGCTGCAACACCAATATAATATCCCCTGGTCTGAGATTCTGCGAGACTTACATTTTTTGCTCTCAGGACTCGCAGACGATTGGTACTGGCTCGTACGGAAGACCAGATTTTTCACAGATTGGCCACCGCTTAGGCACGCTTTACGTGCGCAATATCAAACAGATAGGTCCAGTTGTGAGATAACGCGTGACCTGGTAGAATGGAAACAACAAGTAAATGAGACAATAGACAAAATTTTCCATGCTATGTGTCAGTTACGTTGAAGTCTGGTTCAGTCAATACCGCATGACAAGTTTCGGATTATGAAGAGAAATGTCAGAGAATGTATTGGAAGGATAATATATCCGATGAGTGTCTCGTTTGTGGAACAGTTGCGAATCGAGTGCAATGAGGCGGAACGCATTTTCCCCAGACGAGATAAGCGGAATATTCAACAGCCGATTGGTCCAGCTAGGCAGTCAATGAGGCCTTTGGAATACCAACAGGGTGAATATTTAGCTCAGCACCCTGATGTAGAGGAGTTGGCCGCAATCTATTTCAACCGGCAGCCGCCAAGGCCACCAAACATGGGTTTGCTTTAAATGCGGAAAGGAAATGTGATTGCACCGATTGTAAACAGGGAAACAGGAGGAGAGGAATGGGTACGACAGGGGACCCATGTCGTACCGAAAATCCTGCTCTGACGATGTACTGTTGAGATACTCGATTTTACCTAGAATCAAACCCAAACTGCCATTAAAGAAAGTAATAAATACAAATAGGATAGAATTCATACCTGATAGAAGACATTATGTACCGCTGGAGATCAGGCAGAAAAATTACGATGAGGTTAGGACACGGATTTCTGAATCAGGTTACCCGGAGCCAACGATTCCGCCACGTATTCGAAAGGTAAGGGAAAAGTTTTCCGAATAAGGCATGTGCGAGATCTGGTGACCCGAGAGTATTTGTAGATGTTTATCTAGAAGGGATTGAATTAAAAGGGTTATTAGATTCTGGGGCGTCTTTAAGTGTTTTAGGAAGAGGATGTAGAGAGTTAGTTCAGGAGTTAAACCTAAAGACTCAGCCTTGGTTTAGCAATGTGAAAACTGTCAGTGGTCAACAACTGAGAGTGTTAGGAAAAGTAAAACTATCCATAAAGTACAAAGAACAATGTTGCTGTACATTGTTAGAATTAAATGTAATAGAAGTTAGCGATATTGCTTGGAGTAACATAACAACAATAGTGCGTAAACCTGGGAAAAATCGTGTTTGCTTAGATGCTAGGGAATTAAATAAATTGACTGTAATGGATGTCTATCCTAAAACATATTTTATAAGCAGCGTCGATCTCAAATACGCCTTTTGGCAAATAGAGTTGGAAGATGAACCGTACACCGCCTTCATAGTAGCGGGTATATCAGTTCAGAGTCATGCCGTTTGGGCTGTGTAACGCAGCACAACGCTTATGCCGACTCATGGACATGGTAATACCCCAGAGATTAAAGTATAACGTTTTTATTTATCTAGAGGATCTGCTAATAATATCTAGCGCATTCCAGGAACATTTAAGATTACTAAAGGAGGTTTCAGATTGTTTAAGAAAGGCTAATTTGACTATAGGAATGAAGAAGTCACAATTTTGCTTCCAGTAGTTAACCCTTCAGTGCGGCGTGATGCATATTTGAATCAACCACTTGTTTTCCATGTTACTCTTTTATTATACATTACAGTGATTAAGTTTCAGCTGATTCTAACAAGAATGTATGACATTTGTTGTTGTAAGCCCATACATGATTTGTAACGGATGTTTTGGCAACATTTTGGTCAGTTGTCATTGCGATTTTTGCATTATATTGCCGTTCTGCGATTTATAACTATTTTAAATTAAAATAATTCGCGATTGGTGATCAAGGTAAGTTTTATAAATTTTATTTTTATTCTGTGGTATGTGTGCGTGACATTAGTGAAAAATAAAATGCAAAATGTGTAAATTCCAAAGTTGTAGATCGAAAAACTCGGTTGATTCATATATGAATCATCGCGCATTCGTATAACTCTACACATTGAGTAACAAACACGTGTGTAATAAAGACTCTGCTTGTAAAAATGTCTTCATTTGTAAACGTGGCTTCTATTTTCTTTTTCTTGGATATGATTCGTGTACACCTTTATTTCAGATGCCACTTTTTTACAAAAATGGAACAGAAAGAGTGGATTTAGAAGCCCTGAGTGGAGACGAACTCTTCGACTTTATTGACAATATACCATGTGACAGCGATGACGAATTTGAAGGTATTGATGAAAATGAAATGGATAATAGCGATACAGAAGAAACCGCTCACAATGTAGAAGAACTAACGAACCATTATTTTCAAAAAAATAATGTCAATAATTCTAATCCTGAAAATCAAGAACAAGCGGCTGCAGGCCAATCTGCTGAACAACCATCGACATCATCTTATTCATCCAAACCTAGAGAATTGTTATGGCGAAAAAACAATATGAGAAATGTACCATGTTCATTTAGCGGCTCAACAACGTTGCCTCAAAACATAGTAAATTTGCAAACACCATTTCAATTTTTCAAATATTTTTTTGACGACCAACTTATGGATGTTATTGTAGAAGAAAGTACTCGATATAGCATTTCTAAAAAAAACATTTAATTTTACTAAAACCGATCTTATGAGATATATCGGTGTGTGCATAGTATCATCTGTTGTTTATATGCCTAATATTAGAATGTATTGGAGTAGTGTGATTGGATTGGACATTGTAAAAAATGCTATGAGCCAAAAAGAATTTGAAAAAATTCGTTCTTGTTTGCATTTTAGCGATGATTCCCTACAATCAAATGACAAATTACAAAAATTGAGACCCATTATTGATTCGCTTACATCGAACTTTGCATCAGTACCAATGGAAGAAATGCTGTCGATCGATGAACAGATCTGTTCAACAAAAGCTCGACATCATACGAAGCAATATATGCCTTTGAAGCCACATAAATGGGGATTCAAACTTTTTATTTTATCTGGAGTTTCTGGATTTTGCTACAAGTTTGAAATTTATACTGGAACTGAAAATGATCATAGTAAACGGTTGCCTGGCGAACCTGATTAAGGAGCCAGTTCGAATGTAGTGATACGATTAGCGCGAGAAGTTCCTGTTAACCGTGGATACAAAATATACTTTGACAACTACTATACCTCGATATCGTTAATAAATTATCTGGAAAAACAAGGAATACATTCATTAGAAACTGTGAGAAGGAATAGGATCCCATCATGCAAGATGCCAAAAGATACCGATTCTGAATTCAAAAAAATGAAAAGGGGAGAAAGCTTGGAATTTCTTACTGATTTCGATGGGACAACTATATCAAATTTTATGTGGAAGGATAACAAAATGGTACTGATGTTATCTTCTTTTGTGGGAACAGAACCAACACAAATGGTTCGAAGGTATGACAGAAAGAAAAAAGAATGCATTCAAATTACATGCCCAGCTGTTGTAAAACAATATAACAAACATATGGGAGGTGTAGATTTATTGGACAGCTTTGTTGGAAGATATCGTATAAAAATGCGATCACGAAAATGGTATATGCGACTATTTTACCATCTAATAGATATCACGATTATAAATACATGGTTGTTATATAAAAGATGTTACCAAGGGAGTCAAGCTACTATGAGACTTGCAGATTTTCGCCTAGAATTGGCCAGGACGCTGTGTAATATTGGTTCACATCACACACCTAAACGTGGTAGACCTTCAGAATTGCAGGGTAATATTGAAGTAAAAAAAAGAAAGCCAAATGTTGCACCGATCCCTCCCCTAGATGTGCGCCAAGATAAAGAGAGTCACTTTCCCAAATGGAATGATACACGAATTAGATGCAAATTTCCAAATTGTAAATCGCAAACTTTTGTTGTTTGCCAAAAATGTAACACTGCTCTGTGTTTTAACAAAGATAAAAATTGTTTTGTAGCATCTCGGGTTTATAATAGAGGAGGTACAATGAAAACGGATCTCGAAAAGGAAGAGGCTATCCGGAAAATAAAACTTCCTAGGACCGTTAGAGAAGTCCGGAGTTTTCTCGGTACAGCGGGCTGGTATCGGAGATTTATTAGAGATTTCGCGACAATATCAGCTCCCCTGACGGATACGTTGAAGGAAAGCAAGAAATTTGTGGTGAACCCGGAAGCCTCAGAGGCGTTTGATTAACTAAAAAGGGCCTTAACGCGACATCCAGACTTTACAAAAAAAAACTGGATACAGTGTGACGCATCTGATTACGGTTGGGTCTGTGCTATATCAGTTAAATGGCCGGGGAGAAGAGCGTCCGATAGCCTTCTACTCGCAGAAGATGAACTCATGTCAAAGAAACTACAGCGTAACAGAGAACGAATGTCTGGCGGCTGTAATGGCAGTCAAGAGATAGGCCCTACCTGGAAATGATGCCATTTGCAGTCGTTACAGATCATGCTAGCCTGAAGTGGCTTATGTCATTAAAGGATTTGAGTGGGGGATTTGCTAGGTGATCTCTCCAGTTGCAGGCATACAACTTTGATATCGAGCACAGGAAAGGGTCAGACAACGTAGTGGAGGCGTAGTAAAGACATTGGAAAGGTCGAAAAGGTTTTTCTATGGGCTCCGAATGACGTCTCAAGTACGGGAGTGTGTTAGGAATTGTCAAACTTGAGAGGAAAGAAAACCTTCACATCAACAACTTATGCCTGGAATTGGACAGGAAGTCGTTACTGATCGTCCGTTTCAGAAGTTATATATATACTTTCTGGGAAAGTATCGTAGATCAAAGACCAGAAATTGCTACATTTTCATCGCTGTGGATCACTTCACGAAATTTACTTTTCCGAAGGCAATGGCAGAAGCCACCACTAAAACTATTGTCCAATTTTTGTTGAATGAAATATTCCACAAATTTGGAGAGCCTGAAGTGATCCACAGCGATAATGGAGCACAATTCGTGGCAAAGGAGTTCAAGAATATGACTGACGCCTACAGCTGTTTACTCTCCGCAGTCCAATGCGTCCGAGAGAGTAAACCAGTCGGTTCTAAAAGCCATTCGTACTTAAAGGATGACCACAGGGATTGGGACATGTATCTTGGGGAAATAGAATGTGCCTTGCGTACATCTGTACATTCTGCTACAGGTGTTACACCATTTTTCGCATTATTTGGCTTTCACATGTTTTCAGACCAGGAGATTAGCCAGCTAAGGAACAATGAAAAGCTTGAATTGATTCGTGAAAGGATCAAGGAAAATTTGCATGATGCGTACGAGAAAAGTGCTGATAATAAGAGAGCACGGACCGTTAAATTTTTACCAGGCCAGGAGGTGTATCGACGAAATACGTTTCTGAGTAACTTCAAAGAATGTAGAAATGCGAAGTTTTGCAAGAAATTTTTGAAGTGTCGTATACTCAAACCAAATGCAAGGCCAGCCAATCGGGATATTTCATGCCAAAGATATTAAGTTTTAAGTGGAAGGAACGGTTCTGTGATAAACCCAAGTTCAATAATAGGACATAAGCAATCAAATTATTTTATAATCTGTATTTCCTTGTATACGTTCTATTATTGTTGGGGCAATCTTATCTGTTATAATCCATTTGCTAAAGTTTATTCATATGTGTTTGTCTGTGCTTTTTTATCTGTCACATCAAAATTTATAATTGAAGAAAAAAGGTACGAGGAGCAACAAAAGCGAATTTTCAGCCACGCATCTACGATAACGATAATTTGACCCGGGACTAGCGATCATATTTCTGCATTATTGAACATACATTGACTTACCGAAGTATTATTGGGTAATAATTGCCCGGCTTTGAGACGACAGGGTGTGGGAGTTTCCCACGTTGAGTAATTATTAACCGCACACCGTTCCTGGCAGCGAGTTCTCGCCACCACCGGAGTTTTGTTGCAGGTTGAATGCGGCAAAGCGATAGGAATATTGTGAGCTGACCCTTTTGAAGAAATCCCCTGCACACTTGATAGTGTTATGGGTCATGCTATGTAGAGGCAATATTCCCTTGTCCACAGGACGAGATTCCCTAAGCAAAAAAATGATTTGGGCGTCGGTCAAATTAGTGTTATGGTCATGAACCGATAGCCAGCACCGACTACCGTCTTGGCAAAAAACGGATATGCTTATAGGAAGTAGACAGATATGGAACATACTTACCAATATCTTGAGTTAAGGAGTCGACGAATTTTTTTTCTTGCAATTTTTTAAATTTGTCTACAAATGTGTTGTTTTTCGTCTATTCATCCACCAGCAAATGTAATAAATAAACAATGTCAGACCGCAGCAGTGCTGTCAAAACTAAACGTCAATCGCCACTGTGTAATTACGCCCACTGTTGTTGGTGTGGCCAGAAGGATTGCAATTTATGAATGCATTTTTGGCGTTAAATATCATTCGTTCGAAATTGTCTTGATCATGATTTCAGTCGGTAATGATGATTTTCACGCCGAACCAGTAGATGTCGCAGAAGTAATTTGTTCTACACAGTAGCGTTCTACCTAGAACATAACCTCTCAAACTATAACCAAGAACCGAACCTGTGGGTTGATGACTGTGGTATCTCCGCACAGAACCACCAACGAAAACTGTCATAAAGACTAAAATAAGACGATCCGTCCACCCCATCAAAATTTTATAAATTTGCGATTCTTGTCTTCTGATGATATGTTAAGTATGTTTCTATTATTTTATCTGTTATTATAAGTTTCATACAGCCACGAATATAGTTTAATGATTAAGGGTTCATGTCAAGATTCTTAGTTTAGAACAATTGTGTAGGATTTGCAAAGATTCCTTTCAGTCAATCGACCCAGGAACCCTAATAAACCTGACTGTATTTGTACTGTTTTTTTCTTGTTTTAGATGGATTTTAGAAGCATCATGAAAGGAAAGCCGTTGTAGGTTTTGATTTGATTTTTTTTGTGATTTTATTTTATTTTGTGATTTTTATTTAGAAGATTGTCATTATAGGAAATTTAAACTACACTTAGAAAAAAAGTCTGCTATTAACAGCAGACATTGTTTGCTATCTATCAGCAGACACTTTTTCTGCTATTACAGCAATTTTTCTGCTATAACTGCAGATTTGCTTCAGCAGCCATACTGTCTTAAAGTTTGCAGGCTGCTGAAAATTGTTGCTGTTAATTAAAATTAAAAAAAGATTAAAGTTGCTCCGAGTATTATATTTTTATTAGTCAGAGAAAAATGCTAATGAAAAGCATTAGATTTTTTTAAAAGCATGGCTCACATTGGGCTGATGAATCCGTTTAATATATATTCTCTAAATTATTTCCGATGATACCCATATTAAGCCGATAGGTTAGAAAACATGGTAGGTAGACTATAGTATGTTAGACTATATCTTCCAAATTTCCGATAGTCCTCAAAATATTTTACCACGAGTCCTTTACAATGACAAAATAATCTGAATTTAGCGGCAACGATCGGTTTTGGTTTCAGTTCGTGTAACTAATTTAGCTATACATATATCCATTAGGCACACATACATTATGCAGTCTGAAACTGCAGCACAAATAATGACAAAATGAAATTAGCATGGTCTTAAAGTAATAAATGAAAAGTTATTATTTTTTAGACTGCAATTTTTTGCCCACCTAACGACAAAGAAATGACAAATAATTTTGGAGGGAAATCTCTAGCAGAAAAGTAGAGAAGGGAACATATCCAGTTTAGCAAAAGAGGTCCAAAAAAATTTTTTTTTTAAGTGGTAGAGGGCATATTTTAGATAAAAAAAATAAAATAAAAAAATTGGCGGCGACCCATATTTTCCGAGTTACGGGGCCCCGAAATTTTGGAGATATATTCCTCGATATCTTTCATGTTTTTCATCGGAACGGGTCAATATTGGTATCATTAGAAAGCTTATCGCAATATCTTTGAAACGATATATATGTTTTTTCGATCCGATAACCCATTGCGAGTCAAATAAGTATTTTCTATAGGGGTGTTTACACATGAGGATGTATTCTACCTCCTAAAAGTAGTTTATGTGTAAACACGCAGACAGAAACACAATTTTTTTTTTGCATAGCCGGCCTAAGGAGGATTAAGGATTTCCTCCTCTGGGGTATGTCCAAAACCGGCTACGCAGACTAAAGTTTTTTTACGTAGCGATTTTTTTTTAATTAATTTTTCACTTTTTTTCATTTGCACCACTTTGTTTTCTAATATCTCCGGTTTTTAAAGGGTTAGCTAACCCTAAAAGGGCTCATATTTTTGCGCATGATCCTGTCTGCATGTGTGTGATGTAAAATACGTATCGTCATATCTGTAATATTTCCAGATAATAAGCTCTTTTGTAGAAATTTCGATCGTAAATATTGAATTTGGCTCGCAATGGGTTATCGGATCGAAAAAACATATATATATCGTTTTGAAGGTGTTGCGATAAGATTTCTAATGATACCCATATTGAAAAATATGGAAGATATCGAGTAATATATCTACGAACTTTCAGGGCCCATAACTCGGGAAGTATGGGCCGCCGCCAAAATTTTTTTTATTTTGACAAGAATAAAAAGTTGTACGCATGGTATGATTTTTGGACAAATTGGAGCTCTTGTGGTAAACTAGATATAAGCCTAAACAAAATATCTAATAGTCGATTACCGAATTAGAAAGTTAATTTTTAACCATAAAACAAAAATCCCGAACACCATTAAAATTATATAGCTATCGACGTCATCAACGCACACGCCGAGAACGCCCGACGCTATTAAACAGTGAAAAACCCCAAAAAAACAAGTAAGGAAAGGCTAAAGTCGGACTGGGCCGACTATATGATACACTCCACTCTCTATCCGAATACAATTCAATTCGGTAAAAAAGTGAAAACGGGAAGAATTTTTGTACGTTTCCTAATCATAGGCTAATATGACCGGGTCCAATTTGTCAAATCGAAAAGTATATTTGTATTGGGGCTATATCCAAACATGGAATAAAGTGACTAACTTTCACAATAAGTTTTTCCAGTTCAAATATAACGTGTTATGCTCACTTTGAAGAAATTCGGTGAAAATTCGTGGTTTCTGGTGCGGAAAAAGTCCACCCGGGAGGGAAATTTTTATGGGAGCTATATGTAAATCTGAACCTATCTGGCCTATTTTCACCATAGGTGTTCCTAGTTTAAATATAAGATGTTTTGCCAAATCTGAAGATAATCTGATACAATATGTGGTTTCTAGAGCGGAAAAAGTCAAATCGGGAGCCAAATTTGTATGGGAGCTATATGTAAATCTGAACCGATGTAACACATTTTTACCACAGGTGTCTGTGGTAATATTTGGTATCTAGAGTGAAAAGAATCAAATCGGGAGTGAAATTCGTATGGGGGCTATATCTAAATCTGAACCGATTTTCTTCAAATTAAATAGCGTTCGTCCTTGTCCCGAAAAACTTCGTTGTGCAAAGTTTCATTTGGTTCTGTCTACAATTGCGACCTGTATCGTGATTACAAGAATAGATGGACAGGCAGACAGACGGACATTGCTAAATCGATTCGAAAAGTGATTCTAAGTCGATCGGTATAACTAACAAAGTCTGCCACCCTTCCTTTTGGGTGTTACAAACAAATTCACAAAGACATAATACTCTCGTGGAGTGTATAAACAGAACAGAAAAGAAAAAATAATAAAGCGAGTGGATAAGAAAAAAAGCATAAAGTTACTGCCAAAGAAACGAAAGCTTTCCATGGAATTACAAGGTAAGTATTTGTAGGTGTTAGACAATGTTTTTCATTGAATTTGTTGTAAATATTTATTTTACTACAGCAAACAATTTTACCTATCGAAAAATATCAAAAGGGACATTTCATTGGAAAAATTACATGTATCTAATCAAATGTTTCCACTTATTGTAGTTTCACAGCTGGAAGTAAAATATTTACCAAATTGCGGGAACTAATTGAGGAGTCCGGTCAAAAAATATTAGTGGGTCGGAATGAATAGGGTTATAAGGATATTCCGTCAACGCAGCATACTACAGCGTCTTTAGCAAGTATTCCACATTTTTCAAAGCAATCTGTACAACCAGGCCTTGTTAATTAACCTTCTAGCGGAGACGTATACGAAGTTAGTGCAGATACAAAAAGTAATACATACAGCGGATAATAAAAACGAGTAAAAATTGTGGTGTTTGAAAGAATCGGGATAAACCTCAAAATGGTGCCTTAAGGCATTACTTTTCGTGAGAGCAGCCAGTGTTTATTCAATCAATTTTTATTTTTTATAAGTACCGTTAACATCAAACTGAAGTTAGTTCTATTCTACTGTAAGTTTAGTACTAACTTGACGTTATTTTTTGTATTTAGCGGAGGAAGAAGTTATATACAATTTAATTAATGTCAAATAATTATAATTTATACTATAATAAAAACTAATTAAAAATAAAATTGGATATGTGTTTATTTGTGAAAAAGGAGATAAGTTGCGTAATTCGCAAAAAAATTGTTTTATTCGCTGTTTTTGGAAATAATTTGATTCTATTCATTAGCAGAATCATGCTGCTGAAACAGCTACAATTGTCTGCTGTAACAGCAGGAAAAAAGTCTGCTAAAAACAGCAAACATCCACGTGCAATTTCAGCAGCAAGTCTGCTTTCTCTTTTTCAGCAGACAAAGACTGCTGTAACAGCAGACTTTTCTGCTGTTTTTATAGTCAAATTCTTCTAAGTGCAGGTTTTAGATTAAATAAATAAAAAATGAATATTTATAATGAGTACTAAATCAGAAATGATGGAATAATTGGAGGAGGGGTAACGTAAGGTAAGGGATAGCGGTGTGAAGCAGGTTTATGGGGTCATGTTGATGGAGGGGAAACCTCATGACCTAGTTTGGGAAGGGCGGCTGGAGGACCAACATCATCCTCCCGTTCCAGTAGCGTGTGCTTTGTTCGAGTTAATTGTTTGAAAGAATTTAAATTTAATAATTGTGACGTTTCTTGTGGGTAGGACGAAGGGAGGACACACACCCGTTGCCATAATAGGGCACGTAACGAGGGGCTTTGCGTTCGATCTGCCAATGGTCACGACGCTTTCATCTTGCACTGTACCCATCAACACAAGACTCTATATGACATTTCACAAATTCAAAGACATATTCATCAACATTCAGCATATTGGGGATGCCAGTTATGAAACTTCGAACATTACTTATCATATCGATTTGTTTAAGGGAATGGTGAGTGGAAAGTCGGCTGCTGGTTCTGGGGTTGTTGCTGCTCTTTTCCTTGAGAAGATGTCGAGGGTCGTGGCGGAAAATTTTGAAATTTCCTTCACGGATGGTTCTGTGATGGCTGGCTGGACGGGTGCTGCTGTTATTCTCCAGAGATCAGGAACTGCCTTTGCATATTATGACGACAAACAATTACCATCAATGTCGGCTGAACTTATGGCGATCATCAAAGCTCTTGAGTTCGCAATCAACAACGATGTATTGAAAGTGGCAATTTTTACTGAGCACTATTCAGTCGATTTCGTCGGGTGCTCGTGGTGACTATCTGGTTAACATGGTTAAGGCTTTGACGGTTGAATTTGGTGGGGAGATCGAACTGCACTATATACCTGGGCACCTTGGTATAGTGCCTAATGAGACGGCGGATCAAGCAGCTAAAAGGTCGAGGGAGTTCGGCAACCACTGGGCGGTGCCTTGGACAATCTACGATGCCACGAATGAGATAACCAACAAGCTTTAGAGCGAATGGTTATTAGAGTACGCAATCCCAGCAACGACAGGAAGTTCCTATTACTACAAGTTCTTATGACAAAATCGAGGAGGACACCCTCGCGATGATGGACGACGTGCCGTCATCCTTGTGCGAGGTCTGCCATACGGTTGAGACATCATGTGATTCTGATAAGAGGAATTCATATCACACGGCCTGGTTGGGCTTACTATTTTGGCAGATTTTTGGACGATATCGACTTACAACTATAATTCATAACAGGCTCAGCCTGCACGCATTATCTTGGTGTTTTTACGACTGGCCAAATAATTCTTCGGCGTCGTATGACTCGAAGTAATCCTAAACCATTAAAAATTGCAGAAATGATACGTGGAAAATGGTAAAAATTTCCAATTGCTTGGGTTTTTTATTGTGGTAATTAGAAATAAATCTCTTCTTTTGTAATGTATTGAAAAAATCGACCTTATGTCATTTCAGCTATACTTCGCATGCAATGCGTCAAGGCTATAGTAGAACAAAGTGCTTTGAAATACAGCCAAAACATACACGGTAATTGTATAACTGGCAGTAGTACCAAATTACCCAAGTGTTCTGTATGAGTTGCCAAAGAACTTTTGAAGTTGTATTTCACATAAGAAACTTAGGTAATTGTACGCTTTTCTTGTATAATTTCTCACTTTTTTTGCGTGTAGGAAAAAATACGCGTTTTATAAAAAAGTTATACAAGGACAAAACAATGGCTTTAATAATATGTAACAGGCAATAAATAGGGTGCCACTTTTTGTGCTTCATTGCACGTGGAACTAAAAATTTCAAAAAAATATAAATTTTTTAGAAAACCAAATTCATATTTAATTACGTAAAATCTACAAAAATTGGGATATCATAAAAAAATGTTGGAATTATGTAAAAAAATGTCACCAAAAATAATGGCTAAATAAGAAGTAAATATGGGTATCTCCCAAAATAGGTCTACCAAAAAAAATGAAATCAGACCACAATAATAGCAGTTAACTTCATTTTTTTCTTATTTCGACTACTTTTTTCTATGCAACATGAAGATAACCTGTTCTCTCTTATTTTTATAAAAAGTTGAAGTGTTATAAAGAAAATTACTACTTTTTTACTACGCGTGGAAATATTTGTAGCGTCCATATCTCTGCTGCACCTAATTAAAAAAATCTAAGTGATAATTCTCATATTTCATAAATCTACGAACAAAACATATCCTCTTACCTACATTTACATGTATATATGGAAAAACAAAGTTCTCAAAAAATCGATTAACTTTGTATATTCATAAATGGCATCTACATTAACGTTAAAAATGGGACCCTATTTGGACATTTTGTTTTTAGAAGTGTATATTAGGGGTTTAGTGCACGACTTTTTGATTTTGTGAGGTTTGGTAAGTGCAAGAGGAAAAGGGGCAACTATTAAATCTGTTGATAATCCGAAGCATGCGAAAAATGTTCCTGTCTCAGGTGTGACGTAATGGCTCAAATCTTTCTTCAAGACTTCTTTATTCACTTGTTTTACTTCTTTTCACACCTTCAAAGGCAACAGCATTTTTTGGGCGATCGTGTTTCTTTGTTGCCAATGCCGCCGCTATCCTACAAAACGTCTTGTTGCCGTTGCATTAAAAGATGAATATAACCATGTAATGTGCCGTAACATTTGGTACATTTGACACCCCTAAAGTGGTGGGAGCAAATTTGATAAAAAAAAATTTATTTTGCATGAGAGCAAAAGGTTGACGATGGAAAATTAATGGGGGTCAGTCTTACATGTCTTCCCTCGAGGGGTCACTAGCGACAGTTTTGAGCCTTTCTTCATTAAAAAATTATAAAATACGTTCTAAGAAAATATTGGGGGTTGGTCATACATTTGACTCCGCTAGGGTCCTCCTTGGGGTGTTGGGAGCAAATTTTATATAAATTAGTTTTTGTATGGAGGTTGGTCTTACATTTAACCCAGCTAGGGACGACTTCGGGCCAGGTTTGGGCGTAACTGTCAGAACAACAATTATAACAAATAAAAAATCGTATGGGGACCTCGATAAGGGTTAAATATAGAAGGGAATTATGTTTGGAGAAAATACTGGGGTTAAAAAATATAGTCGACTCCACTAGCGGCCTCCTTGGGACAGTAAGAGCGGGGAACAAATTTTATAAAAAAATAAAATAAAAACGAGAGGAGATAGAGGGTTCAAAAAAATGTTGGGGAAGGAAAATTAATGGGGTCGGTCTTACATTTATCCCCTCTGCGGGCGACTCCGAGGCAGTTTTGGGGCTTTTTGTGTATTTTGACCCCTTTTCCCTCACCTTTGACCACAATGAGCGCCCACTTACACGCATGCCTCCATCGCCATTATTTGGCTCTTAATTTTTTCCTTACATCACAAAATAGGGAGTTCTAGCGTATTCAAATCGCATTCCTAAAATTCCCATACAACACTATCCCACCCCTGATTGTATAACTACTGATTGAAGTAACACGTCCAGTAGCCCCCATGCCCACTAGAGATCCACAAATTTCCACCGTTCAAAAGGTACAAAATTAATTCCAAAAAATCGATTTGGAACCACTCTGGGGCGTACACAGTGCAGTGTATGCGCGAGATAATTTCAAAACACACATAAAAATGGAAAGCGCAATATAAAATATTTTTCGATTTTTGGGAGGTCCCCAAGTATACGTCTAATAGATTTAAATATGTTGTGTCGGTCCTGGGAAAATATTTCACTCGTGTGCTACATAGTTCTTAGTTTTATTTTTAGTTTTTAGGCTGTAATAAATATTTTAAAAATATAATTTTTGACTTTGGGCCAAGTCGTATTTAATTAGGTGATAGCAGCAGAGCAAAAACAAATTCAGCAACAACAAAATACAAGTTATTTTTTGAATGGTGAGCCATACTTTCAAAGCAAAATATATGGGATTTTACAGTTTCGGTTACAATTGAATGAAAAACATATCAGTCAGCTTTGCCTCTGCTTTTATCTAATATAAATACACCTTGCTTTGGGCCAACATATATTTTCCTTCAGAAGTTTTCATAGAATATGTATATTATGTTATGATGTGTATAGTTGACCTGTTTGATTTTAATGGTTTGTATTATTGTCCGGCTTAAGGTCTCAAGTAAATGAAAACAAGATCTTGTTTGTTTATTATTTTATTTTTCAATTTTGTTCCCGATATTCCGAACGACTTCGTCGATCATCCTCAGGGGCGTTACACTAAACAAATATACATAAGAATAACAATCAATATATAAACAATTTTTAAACAATTAATATAATTACATTTTAAAAAACAAAACGATCCTTCCACTTTCACAAGTTTTTGTCAACTACTGTCCGTCTTTCCTATTCTTGTGTATGATATTTCTGTATATGTGTGCGCATTTGTCTGTGTCTGTCTTGTAATTTAGTCTCTTTTCAGTAGGAACGTCCGTAATGTAGATCATTTCTAATGTATATCTCCTATGGTAGTTACTCTCTTTTGTTAATATGTCTACGTCGTCAAAGTTGGGTGTGTGCAGTTTTTTGCTCTAATGGTTTGTCAAGTGCTTTTAGGTCAGATTTATGAGAAGAAAGTCTAGTTTTTAATTTTGTCTTTGAAGTACCAACATATACTTTATTGCATAAGTTGGACTTGTCACAATTAAACTTAACTTTATATACTACGTCCGTTCTGTCTTCTTTGTTTATTTTTGATTTTGTCTTGCTGAATAAATTGTTGACCGTGTTGTGAGATTTTTGGGCTAATTCACATTTTTCTTTGTCGTATAAGTCTGAGTTTTTGAATCTTTCCGAGAATCCGGGTATATATGTTGTAGTCTTGTACAGCATTGTTGGTTTTTCTATGTGGATTTCGTACATTTCTAATTAATTGTCTTATTGTTTTTATGGGAAAGTCATTTCTTCTTAAAATATTTTTAATTTTCTCTATGTTATTTTTGTGGAAGTCCTCATCACTTATGTCTAGTACTCTTCTCATAAAATTGGAGTGGTGTTGAAAATTGTTTTTCTTGGGTGTTTCGAATAAAAGTTAAGGGTTTTTGATACCAGTCTAGTTTTATGATGTTGCCTTGTCTGTGTACTATAGAATCCAGATATTGTAATTTGTTGTCCTTTTCTCTTCCATCGTGAATTGAATCTGTCTGTTTTTTATCGAACGGTACCAACGCCTCTCACTCCCGCCCCTTCCGACCGAGAGGGCCACGTCCCCATAACGTAGGAACAACGTACATACATTAGAAGTTTAGAGTTAATAATATACTCTGGAAGGTCATTTATGAATAATAAGAATAAAACAGGTCCTAGGTAACTACCCTGAGGGACTCCCGACGGAATCAGAATTCGTTTAGAATAAGAATTTATAAATTTAACAATCTGTGAGCGATTCGAAAGATACGAAGACATCCACTTCAAGAAGTCAGAGCTAAAACCAATGCGATCTAATTTATATACCAAAAGTTCATGGTTCACTTTATCAAATGCTTCACTAAAATCCGTATAGATGACATCAGTCTGATTACCCTGAATAAATTCATCAATAACGTGAGAAGTAAACTGAATTAAACAGTAGAAAAGCCCTTACGAAATCCATGTTGGTATGGACTCAATATAGAAGAAACCCTATGAGATACCAACTCAGTAACCAATTTCTCAAATAGCTTCGGAATGGCACTCAACTTAGCTATCCCTCTATAGTTTGACACGTCAATTAGACTGCCAGACTTATGGAGGGGGTCAATGAATGAACTCCTCCAAGCCAAAGGGAAATATCCAAATCTCAATGAAGTATTAAATAACAATGTTAGCGGAATAGCGAAGTCATAAAAAGATCTGGGGTTCTTCCTAAAATCATTCTTTAGTTTCTCCAAGTAGATCGTATAAAGTCTCTGAGACTCAATGCTATATCACGACCTAGCAACGGAATGTTTGATATAGTCAGAATTTAAACCAGTCCTCTTAAATACAGACATAATTCCAATCAACATCCTGGATAAGAGAATTTAGCATAACAAATAAATGGTACTGTTGTATCCATTTAGTATTTTGATCGTCTCATCAACATCATTTTTCCTCAAAATATATTGTTGACGTACTCAAGAACTTAACGAAGGACTCTATATACAATGTCAAAGACGCGAGTGAATTTAAAAAGAAAATTAACAATACACGATGACGACGAAATAATAATATCATTTGACGTTGTGTCCCTTTTCCCAAGTATAGCAGTCAACCTCGCCATAAGGACAATTGAAGACAAATGGGACATAATAGAAGAATTCACCACGATACCAAAGGATTTATTTATAGAGATATTGACTTTCTGCATCAAAGACACAAGATATTTTAAGTACGACGACAAATTCTATGAGCAAAGAAAAGGAATGCCAATGGGCTTATAAGGGGTTATAAGGATATTCCGTCAACGCAGCATACTACAGCGTCTTTAGCAAGTATTCCACATTTTTCAAAGCAATCTGTACAACCAGGCCTTGTTAATTAACCTTCTAGCGGAGACGTATACGAAGTTAGTGCAGATACAAAAAGTAATACATACAGCGGATAATAAAAACGAGTAAAAATTGTGGTGTTTGAAAGAATCGGGATAAACCTCAAAATGGTGCCTTAAGGCATTACTTTTCGTGAGAGCAGCCAGTGTTTATTCAATCAATTTTTATTTTTTATAAGTACCGTTAACATCAAACTGAAGTTAGTTCTATTCTACTGTAAGTTTAGTACTAACTTGACGTTATTTTTTGTATTTAGCGGAGGAAGAAGTTATATACAATTTAATTAATGTCAAATAATTATAATTTATACTATAATAAAAACTAATTAAAAATAAAATTGGATATGTGTTTATTTGTGAAAAAGGAGATAAGTTGCGTAATTCGCAAAAAAATTGTTTTATTCGCTGTTTTTGGAAATAATTTGATTCTATTCATTAGCAGAATCATGCTGCTGAAACAGCTACAATTGTCTGCTGTAACAGCAGGAAAAAAGTCTGCTAAAAACAGCAAACATCCACGTGCAATTTCAGCAGCAAGTCTGCTTTCTCTTTTTCAGCAGACAAAGACTGCTGTAACAGCAGACTTTTCTGCTGTTTTTATAGTCAAATTCTTCTAAGTGCAGGTTTTAGATTAAATAAATAAAAAATGAATATTTATAATGAGTACTAAATCAGAAATGATGGAATAATTGGAGGAGGGGTAACGTAAGGTAAGGGATAGCGGTGTGAAGCAGGTTTATGGGGTCATGTTGATGGAGGGGAAACCTCATGACCTAGTTTGGGAAGGGCGGCTGGAGGACCAACATCATCCTCCCGTTCCAGTAGCGTGTGCTTTGTTCGAGTTAATTGTTTGAAAGAATTTAAATTTAATAATTGTGACGTTTCTTGTGGGTAGGACGAAGGGAGGACACACACCCGTTGCCATAATAGGGCACGTAACGAGGGGCTTTGCGTTCGATCTGCCAATGGTCACGACGCTTTCATCTTGCACTGTACCCATCAACACAAGACTCTATATGACATTTCACAAATTCAAAGACATATTCATCAACATTCAGCATATTGGGGATGCCAGTTATGAAACTTCGAACATTACTTATCATATCGATTTGTTTAAGGGAATGGTGAGTGGAAAGTCGGCTGCTGGTTCTGGGGTTGTTGCTGCTCTTTTCCTTGAGAAGATGTCGAGGGTCGTGGCGGAAAATTTTGAAATTTCCTTCACGGATGGTTCTGTGATGGCTGGCTGGACGGGTGCTGCTGTTATTCTCCAGAGATCAGGAACTGCCTTTGCATATTATGACGACAAACAATTACCATCAATGTCGGCTGAACTTATGGCGATCATCAAAGCTCTTGAGTTCGCAATCAACAACGATGTATTGAAAGTGGCAATTTTTACTGAGCACTATTCAGTCGATTTCGTCGGGTGCTCGTGGTGACTATCTGGTTAACATGGTTAAGGCTTTGACGGTTGAATTTGGTGGGGAGATCGAACTGCACTATATACCTGGGCACCTTGGTATAGTGCCTAATGAGACGGCGGATCAAGCAGCTAAAAGGTCGAGGGAGTTCGGCAACCACTGGGCGGTGCCTTGGACAATCTACGATGCCACGAATGAGATAACCAACAAGCTTTAGAGCGAATGGTTATTAGAGTACGCAATCCCAGCAACGACAGGAAGTTCCTATTACTACAAGTTCTTATGACAAAATCGAGGAGGACACCCTCGCGATGATGGACGACGTGCCGTCATCCTTGTGCGAGGTCTGCCATACGGTTGAGACATCATGTGATTCTGATAAGAGGAATTCATATCACACGGCCTGGTTGGGCTTACTATTTTGGCAGATTTTTGGACGATATCGACTTACAACTATAATTCATAACAGGCTCAGCCTGCACGCATTATCTTGGTGTTTTTACGACTGGCCAAATAATTCTTCGGCGTCGTATGACTCGAAGTAATCCTAAACCATTAAAAATTGCAGAAATGATACGTGGAAAATGGTAAAAATTTCCAATTGCTTGGGTTTTTTATTGTGGTAATTAGAAATAAATCTCTTCTTTTGTAATGTATTGAAAAAATCGACCTTATGTCATTTCAGCTATACTTCGCATGCAATGCGTCAAGGCTATAGTAGAACAAAGTGCTTTGAAATACAGCCAAAACATACACGGTAATTGTATAACTGGCAGTAGTACCAAATTACCCAAGTGTTCTGTATGAGTTGCCAAAGAACTTTTGAAGTTGTATTTCACATAAGAAACTTAGGTAATTGTACGCTTTTCTTGTATAATTTCTCACTTTTTTTGCGTGTAGGAAAAAATACGCGTTTTATAAAAAAGTTATACAAGGACAAAACAATGGCTTTAATAATATGTAACAGGCAATAAATAGGGTGCCACTTTTTGTGCTTCATTGCACGTGGAACTAAAAATTTCAAAAAAATATAAATTTTTTAGAAAACCAAATTCATATTTAATTACGTAAAATCTACAAAAATTGGGATATCATAAAAAAATGTTGGAATTATGTAAAAAAATGTCACCAAAAATAATGGCTAAATAAGAAGTAAATATGGGTATCTCCCAAAATAGGTCTACCAAAAAAAATGAAATCAGACCACAATAATAGCAGTTAACTTCATTTTTTTCTTATTTCGACTACTTTTTTCTATGCAACATGAAGATAACCTGTTCTCTCTTATTTTTATAAAAAGTTGAAGTGTTATAAAGAAAATTACTACTTTTTTACTACGCGTGGAAATATTTGTAGCGTCCATATCTCTGCTGCACCTAATTAAAAAAATCTAAGTGATAATTCTCATATTTCATAAATCTACGAACAAAACATATCCTCTTACCTACATTTACATGTATATATGGAAAAACAAAGTTCTCAAAAAATCGATTAACTTTGTATATTCATAAATGGCATCTACATTAACGTTAAAAATGGGACCCTATTTGGACATTTTGTTTTTAGAAGTGTATATTAGGGGTTTAGTGCACGACTTTTTGATTTTGTGAGGTTTGGTAAGTGCAAGAGGAAAAGGGGCAACTATTAAATCTGTTGATAATCCGAAGCATGCGAAAAATGTTCCTGTCTCAGGTGTGACGTAATGGCTCAAATCTTTCTTCAAGACTTCTTTATTCACTTGTTTTACTTCTTTTCACACCTTCAAAGGCAACAGCATTTTTTGGGCGATCGTGTTTCTTTGTTGCCAATGCCGCCGCTATCCTACAAAACGTCTTGTTGCCGTTGCATTAAAAGATGAATATAACCATGTAATGTGCCGTAACATTTGGTACATTTGACACCCCTAAAGTGGTGGGAGCAAATTTGATAAAAAAAAATTTATTTTGCATGAGAGCAAAAGGTTGACGATGGAAAATTAATGGGGGTCAGTCTTACATGTCTTCCCTCGAGGGGTCACTAGCGACAGTTTTGAGCCTTTCTTCATTAAAAAATTATAAAATACGTTCTAAGAAAATATTGGGGGTTGGTCATACATTTGACTCCGCTAGGGTCCTCCTTGGGGTGTTGGGAGCAAATTTTATATAAATTAGTTTTTGTATGGAGGTTGGTCTTACATTTAACCCAGCTAGGGACGACTTCGGGCCAGGTTTGGGCGTAACTGTCAGAACAACAATTATAACAAATAAAAAATCGTATGGGGACCTCGATAAGGGTTAAATATAGAAGGGAATTATGTTTGGAGAAAATACTGGGGTTAAAAAATATAGTCGACTCCACTAGCGGCCTCCTTGGGACAGTAAGAGCGGGGAACAAATTTTATAAAAAAATAAAATAAAAACGAGAGGAGATAGAGGGTTCAAAAAAATGTTGGGGAAGGAAAATTAATGGGGTCGGTCTTACATTTATCCCCTCTGCGGGCGACTCCGAGGCAGTTTTGGGGCTTTTTGTGTATTTTGACCCCTTTTCCCTCACCTTTGACCACAATGAGCGCCCACTTACACGCATGCCTCCATCGCCATTATTTGGCTCTTAATTTTTTCCTTACATCACAAAATAGGGAGTTCTAGCGTATTCAAATCGCATTCCTAAAATTCCCATACAACACTATCCCACCCCTGATTGTATAACTACTGATTGAAGTAACACGTCCAGTAGCCCCCATGCCCACTAGAGATCCACAAATTTCCACCGTTCAAAAGGTACAAAATTAATTCCAAAAAATCGATTTGGAACCACTCTGGGGCGTACACAGTGCAGTGTATGCGCGAGATAATTTCAAAACACACATAAAAATGGAAAGCGCAATATAAAATATTTTTCGATTTTTGGGAGGTCCCCAAGTATACGTCTAATAGATTTAAATATGTTGTGTCGGTCCTGGGAAAATATTTCACTCGTGTGCTACATAGTTCTTAGTTTTATTTTTAGTTTTTAGGCTGTAATAAATATTTTAAAAATATAATTTTTGACTTTGGGCCAAGTCGTATTTAATTAGGTGATAGCAGCAGAGCAAAAACAAATTCAGCAACAACAAAATACAAGTTATTTTTTGAATGGTGAGCCATACTTTCAAAGCAAAATATATGGGATTTTACAGTTTCGGTTACAATTGAATGAAAAACATATCAGTCAGCTTTGCCTCTGCTTTTATCTAATATAAATACACCTTGCTTTGGGCCAACATATATTTTCCTTCAGAAGTTTTCATAGAATATGTATATTATGTTATGATGTGTATAGTTGACCTGTTTGATTTTAATGGTTTGTATTATTGTCCGGCTTAAGGTCTCAAGTAAATGAAAACAAGATCTTGTTTGTTTATTATTTTATTTTTCAATTTTGTTCCCGATATTCCGAACGACTTCGTCGATCATCCTCAGGGGCGTTACACTAAACAAATATACATAAGAATAACAATCAATATATAAACAATTTTTAAACAATTAATATAATTACATTTTAAAAAACAAAACGATCCTTCCACTTTCACAAGTTTTTGTCAACTACTGTCCGTCTTTCCTATTCTTGTGTATGATATTTCTGTATATGTGTGCGCATTTGTCTGTGTCTGTCTTGTAATTTAGTCTCTTTTCAGTAGGAACGTCCGTAATGTAGATCATTTCTAATGTATATCTCCTATGGTAGTTACTCTCTTTTGTTAATATGTCTACGTCGTCAAAGTTGGGTGTGTGCAGTTTTTTGCTCTAATGGTTTGTCAAGTGCTTTTAGGTCAGATTTATGAGAAGAAAGTCTAGTTTTTAATTTTGTCTTTGAAGTACCAACATATACTTTATTGCATAAGTTGGACTTGTCACAATTAAACTTAACTTTATATACTACGTCCGTTCTGTCTTCTTTGTTTATTTTTGATTTTGTCTTGCTGAATAAATTGTTGACCGTGTTGTGAGATTTTTGGGCTAATTCACATTTTTCTTTGTCGTATAAGTCTGAGTTTTTGAATCTTTCCGAGAATCCGGGTATATATGTTGTAGTCTTGTACAGCATTGTTGGTTTTTCTATGTGGATTTCGTACATTTCTAATTAATTGTCTTATTGTTTTTATGGGAAAGTCATTTCTTCTTAAAATATTTTTAATTTTCTCTATGTTATTTTTGTGGAAGTCCTCATCACTTATGTCTAGTACTCTTCTCATAAAATTGGAGTGGTGTTGAAAATTGTTTTTCTTGGGTGTTTCGAATAAAAGTTAAGGGTTTTTGATACCAGTCTAGTTTTATGATGTTGCCTTGTCTGTGTACTATAGAATCCAGATATTGTAATTTGTTGTCCTTTTCTCTTCCATCGTGAATTGAATCTGTCTGTTTTTTATCGAACGGTACCAACGCCTCTCACTCCCGCCCCTTCCGACCGAGAGGGCCACGTCCCCATAACGTAGGAACAACGTACATACATTAGAAGTTTAGAGTTAATAATATACTCTGGAAGGTCATTTATGAATAATAAGAATAAAACAGGTCCTAGGTAACTACCCTGAGGGACTCCCGACGGAATCAGAATTCGTTTAGAATAAGAATTTATAAATTTAACAATCTGTGAGCGATTCGAAAGATACGAAGACATCCACTTCAAGAAGTCAGAGCTAAAACCAATGCGATCTAATTTATATACCAAAAGTTCATGGTTCACTTTATCAAATGCTTCACTAAAATCCGTATAGATGACATCAGTCTGATTACCCTGAATAAATTCATCAATAACGTGAGAAGTAAACTGAATTAAACAGTAGAAAAGCCCTTACGAAATCCATGTTGGTATGGACTCAATATAGAAGAAACCCTATGAGATACCAACTCAGTAACCAATTTCTCAAATAGCTTCGGAATGGCACTCAACTTAGCTATCCCTCTATAGTTTGACACGTCAATTAGACTGCCAGACTTATGGAGGGGGTCAATGAATGAACTCCTCCAAGCCAAAGGGAAATATCCAAATCTCAATGAAGTATTAAATAACAATGTTAGCGGAATAGCGAAGTCATAAAAAGATCTGGGGTTCTTCCTAAAATCATTCTTTAGTTTCTCCAAGTAGATCGTATAAAGTCTCTGAGACTCAATGCTATATCACGACCTAGCAACGGAATGTTTGATATAGTCAGAATTTAAACCAGTCCTCTTAAATACAGACATAATTCCAATCAACATCCTGGATAAGAGAATTTAGCATAACAAATAAATGGTACTGTTGTATCCATTTAGTATTTTGATCGTCTCATCAACATCATTTTTCCTCAAAATATATTGTTGACGTACTCAAGAACTTAACGAAGGACTCTATATACAATGTCAAAGACGCGAGTGAATTTAAAAAGAAAATTAACAATACACGATGACGACGAAATAATAATATCATTTGACGTTGTGTCCCTTTTCCCAAGTATAGCAGTCAACCTCGCCATAAGGACAATTGAAGACAAATGGGACATAATAGAAGAATTCACCACGATACCAAAGGATTTATTTATAGAGATATTGACTTTCTGCATCAAAGACACAAGATATTTTAAGTACGACGACAAATTCTATGAGCAAAGAAAAGGAATGCCAATGGGCTCCCCTGCATCACCAATAATTGCGGACATAATTATGGAACAACTTCTTGACACAGCAATTGAGATAATTACCAGAAAACCTAGGTTCATGACAAAATACGTTGACGATCTCTTCGCAATTTTGAGGAAAAATAATGTTGATGAGACGATCAAAATACTAAATGGATACAACAGACAGATTCAATTCACGATGGAAGAAGAAAAGGACAAAAAATTACCATATCTGGATTCTATAGTACACAGACAAGGCAACATCATAAAACTAGACTGGTATCAAAAACCCACATCTTGAGGCCGATTACTTAACTTTTATTCGAAACACCCAAGAAGGACAATTTTCAACACCGCGACCAATTTTATCAGAAGAGTACTAGACATAAGTTATGAGGACTTCCACAAAAATAACCTAGAGAAAATTAAAAATATTTTAAGAAGAAATGACTCCCATAAAAACAATAAGACAATTAATTAGAAATGTACGAAATCCACATAAAGAGTGATTTTTTTGAGGTTAGGATTTTCATGCATTAGTATTTGACAGATCACGTGGGATTTCAGACATGGTGTCAAAGAGAAAGATGCTCAGTATGCTTTGATATTTCATCATGAATCGTCTTACAAACGAACAACGCTTGCAAATTATTGAATTTTATTATCAAAATGCGTGCTCTGTTAAGAAAGTTCATTGCGCGCTTCCATTTTATGGTCAGTTTAATCGACCCACTGAAGCGGCTATTCGGGCTATTGTGACTAAATTTCGCACCAAATTTACATTGTTGGACATTAAACCACCAACACGCTTACGTAGAGTGCGAACTGAAGAAAATATCGCAGCTGTATCGGCCAGTGTTAATGATGACCACCAATTTTCGATTCGTCGCCGTTCGCACCAATTGGGTCTCTGTTACTCAAAAACGTGGAAATGCCAAAATTGGACTAAGCGGATGGACCACCTAAGACGCAGCCGCGATCAACATTTAAATGAAATTATCTTCAAAAAGTAAATGTCATGGACCAATCTAACGTTTCAAATAAAGAACCGATGAGATTTTGCAAATTTTATGCGTTTTTTTTAAAAAAAAAGTTATCAAGCTCTTAAAAAATCACCCTTTAGAAAAAACCACAAAGCTGTACAAGACTATAACATATATACCCGGATTCTCGAAAAGATTCAAAAACTCAGACTTATACGACAAAGAAAAATATGAATTAGCCCAAAAATCTCACAACACGGTCAACAATTTATTCAGCAAGAAAAAATCAAAAATAAAAAAAGAAGACAGAACGGACGTAGTATATAAAATTAAGTTTAATGGTGACAGGTACAACCTATGCAATAAAGTAATGTTGGTACTACAAAGACAAAATTATAAACTAGACTTTCTTCTCATAAATCTGACCTAAAAGCACTTGACAAACCATTAGAGCAAAAAAATGCACACACCCAACTTCGACGACGTAGACATATTAACAGAAGAGAGTAACTACCATAGGAGATATACATTAGAAATGATCTACATTACGGACGTTCCTACTGAAAAGAGACTAAATTACAAGACAGACACAGACAAATGCGCACACATATACAGAAATATCATACACAAGAATAGGAAAGACGGACAGTAGTTGACAAAAACTTGTGAAAGTGGAAGGATCGTTTTGTTTTTTAAAATGTAATTATATTAATTGTTTAAAAATTGTTTATATATTGATTGTTATTCTTATGTATATTTGTTTAGTGTAACGCCCCTGAGGATGATCGACGAAGTCGTTCGGAATATCGGGAACAAAATTGAAAAATAAAATAATATTCAAACAAGATCTTGTTTTCATTTACTTGAGACCTTAAGCCGGATAATAATACAAACTATGTATATTATATTTAGAAATATGGAAGGTTTCCCCGTTTTACAGGGTAGCTTTTGCCTGCACTAAATGTATTTTTTGTGGATTATGAACAGATACGTCAAAATTTAAAAGGTTTCTAAATTTCGCTTTTATTTTAAAACAAAAATTTAGAAACTGGAAACCGCAAAAATGCGGAACATGTATCAGAAAATAATCATTGGGTCCTTGGCTACAATCTATTTTCAAAAAAACTCAAAAATGTTTACTAGATCAAAAGTTTTTGAATTTTGGGCGATGGTAATTAATTCTGGACCATGCAGCTTTCGAACCACCATTTGCATCGATATCTAAGTGAGCATCATATCCGTCCCGTATCCGCAGTAATAGTACTATCTGGTTTTAAATATTTTTTTATTTGCTTATTTCTTTTAGGTATATAAGATGAAAATTTACTTCAGGGTAATAATATACATAATTAAACGTGTACATACAATTATTTGATGCAAATTGATTCATGGTGTTGATTCGATTTATTTGAACTGTATATATGTATATGGATGTATGTATGTGTGTTTTTGCTGATTTTCTATTTATTTATAACAGTGCAACTACAAGGAATGGCTTTAGCAACAAACCTTTGTTAATTTGTCAAATAATTGGACAATTAGTCGATACATCAAATGTTTTTAGAATTATCATTACATGCTAATAAATAATTACGTAAAAATATTATCGTTAGTTTCGGATTTTCTCTCTGTAGTTATATCATGATCAGCATTAATTAGTTCATTTATATATTTTATATATTCTCGTTTACTTTTTATCGTGTATATGCTTTTACATAATTGCAATTTATTTTGGAGTAAAAATCGGCATTTCAAATACATTAATAAATAAATCCCTAGAAAGACCCATAAGTGTATGCGTACATAGATAATCATCATCATATTGGTGTTTGCGTTTTTTGTAGAAATCAACAGCTGTAGTTAGTTGGCTCTTTTTTTTGTGATGATAATATGAAAAAATTAAAATATAACGACTACATATCGTATTAAAAACTAATTTACTGCTCGTCCATTCATTTGAAAGATTTGTTCATTAGTTCTCCTCTATCATAGTCAATAGTGTAAAACTGGCCGTTTATGGTGATCAGTAATCATTGCCCCGAATACGATCCGTGTTAGAATATTCGTTGTCCTATAAGAGAATAAAATGTTAATAACAATTCACAGAAAGCGTAAAAATAAAACATAATGTATCAATTCGGTGCATGTCGTAGTAGATTATAAACTTATGATTACAGATAAACAACACTAGCCGTACACTTCATACAGCTGAAGTATTATTTTTTATTACGGTTATCAATTTTTCGTACTTTTTATTTCCCAGGATACGGTAATTGACTGCAGAGGAAATTATTAAAACAATGTTGATGAAGTATTTAATTAAAATCATAAAATATTAAAAATATTACTAAATGAGTAAACTCTATGTTTACAGTCATTTAACTAAATGAGGTATTTAAATATCCATCCAAAAACTGGACATTAGAAAAAAATATAAAAATATTTGGAATTGAACGGCTAAAAGATTATGTTACCGCGGATTGTTCCGAAATTGTTGGGCTCTAATTTCGGAACAATCATAAAATCAGCCAGAAGTCGCTATCCGCGGTAACACAAAAAAATCTAAATGATCGTCTCTTAGGTGACATTTTATTGACCAAAGCCAAAGACACTAAATAATGGAAGATGTGTTATGGCGGAAATTGAAGAACAAATCTTTAGTTTGGCGCGCTTGGGGAAGAAATGACAAAAAGCTAGTTGTATGTGCGTATGTAATAATATAATTTCCGTTTTTTTATTTAAATTTATGTTTCATACTTGAATATTTGTTTAAAAAATTCAATTCCAATTTTCCCTCCTTTTGTCAAATGTTATGACACTAACTTTATAAGAAATTACACGATTTTCATTTTAATAGACAAATTTTTAAAACATAATTTATCCATAAAATGTGTTTATTTTATTCATCAGTATGCCTCAATGCACACAAAAACTAAATCGGCACTTTAAAGAAAGGTATTCCATCCACAAGGATCGTCCCATCCGCCATGTCATTTATTTTCAGATGATCTATACAAAAGTAGAAAAATTAACTATGTTTGAGTAAAGTTTCCTAATTTCAAAGACTAAATTTACTTAAAAACATTTCTTTGGGTCTAATAAAAAATGCACACAATTGAGTAAATTCTTAATTGTGTGGAAGAAAATTTTTTTAATCGAACGGTCCCAACGCCTCTCACTCCCGCCCATAACGTAGGGACAACGTACACACCACAGTTCGAACTGTGGCGGACAAGCAGTTGAGGGTGTAATACCGGCTACAGATTAAATCACTATTCCAATGTAAGTGTCTCAATGAAAACAATAAAAAATTGCTTCTGAACTGACTCAATTCTCTTAATATAGATGCCATACTGAGGGTCCCATACTACAGAACCATATTCCAAAATAGGCCTAACGAGCGAAGTAAATAACTGTTTCGTCACATAAAGCCAAGAACACCATACGCCCTGTTAACCATGGCCATAATATGATTGTTGAAATCAAGTTTCGAATCCATCAGAATACCAAGATCTACAAAAGAATCAACTGTCTCTAACTCAGCTCCAATAAGATTATGTCTGACAAATTTCGGATTCGATCTAAAGAAACGCATATGCTTGCATTTCCGTAAATTATGTTCCATGCAGTTTATGTCACACCAATATCCAAAATTATCTAAGTCGATGAGAATATTCTGACTGTTTATAAGACAAAAATATTTTCACATCATCCGCATACATCAAAATCCTAGAGTTTGTAATAGACTCCGGGATATCATTTATGAATAATAAAAATAGTATATACAGCTAATTTCCAAGGTTTTAAGTAAGAAAAGAAGCAAGTCTCGTTCGTCTCGCCTATCATGCCTTTACAGCAATCATGGTGTAATAGCTCAACTCTTTATGACAAATATATCTTGAAACTTTTGAGAAGTATTTCATGTTGTCATTGTGACATTTATTTGTAAAGGAAGAAATCATTTAATAAAAAAAGTATTTAAAAAATGGTGGAGTCTTCTTTCTATTCAATTCCATAATATACTTAAAGATCTCGTATAACTACGCGTTTGTGGAAATAGGGGATTTCCAGCTGAAACATATTGACTTACACACAGTTCAGGACTTTCTACTTTGTTCACCTTTTAGGGTAGTAAATGTAAAATAAAACATGTGCACAGTGTGTTTCGCGAGTGCACTGCATAAGGATTATACATCTTACGTCTACCAATGTCTTTTAATTTTGTATTATTTTTTTGTGATATGAATAAACATGTCAGATGATGGATGCTATGCTTTACAAGTGGGAGAGAATTCAGACAAGAAAGCTCGTTTTTGTTTGTTATTGATGGTTTTGCATGTTAAAACAAAAAATGAAAATAAAAAACAATGGAAACACACAAATATACACGAAAACGAAATGAATACATTTCTTTCAGGTATGTGATAAAAATCGTCTCGTTTTAAATCGATACGATTTCGCAAATTTATTTTGACTGCTGTGCTTTATAAAGTGACTCAATTGATTTATTATTTTATCCCCGCCATAAAATTAGATGAAGTATAAAAAGTCGTGTAATACTTATCATATCAAAATATATTCACGTTTAAAAATGTGAAAACGTATCGACTTTTGTATCAGATATGCACAATCGCATAATCTAAAGGCCGCTTTAATGGAACAATGATAATTATTTCAGCCGCGATATTGAAAATTGTGTTTAAATCTATAAATCTATTTGTCTAAAACGCAAATCTTTAAACTGGCATGGTAACAGTAGCTTCGAGAAAAGAGCATGCAAATAAACAGTTTTGTACCGACTCTGCCGCGCTTCGGAAAAAAATCAGTTTGTTATGTGGAGACGCTAAAATGTACATTGAAGTATGTATATAGAATTTTTAGAGAAAACAAAAGAAATCGGAAAAAATGTCAGGGTGGTGTAATCCCTTTAAGGAATAAACGCGGTAAAATAGTATAAATATTGTCCGATTAATCGAATAAGTAGATTACCATTATTTGATTAATTTTCGAATAAACGATTAAGTTATATAGGAAATTGTATATGACACGACTAGGATTTGGGGTTTCCCGGGAAAAGGGAATGCAAAGTTTCATTCCCGGGAATGAATTGGTATGTGCAATATGGTTTAAAATATCAACATTTAGTATCTGCCGTGCTTTGTTTGAAATACTGACAAAGAACTCGTATATCTAAAAAAGAACTTGTGTGACTGAGAATGTTATGACGTCTTTAATTTAGAAGATTGGTTCGTCTAGAAACGAAAATATCCTTGTTATATCATTTGAATGAAAACATACAAAAATAAGAAACATTGGAAAAGTCCAGTCATCTCCCTCTGTTCAGAGTTTCGACAATATTTACTCGGATTTGTCTGCAAATTTGGCCTCAAATCTTTCTGTTGATACGAAGGATGTTTCGAATATACATATAAACATGGTTTTTTGATGAAAAATAAATTTTGCACCAGAAACCACGAATCCGCAATAATGAATTCGAGTATACTTTGTCGGATTCAAATCGTCTCGAAACTCAGAACATGGGCGAGTGGTTCTTTACAAATTAGCGCCTTAGTTTTCCTTCTGGGAAAAGACCGTTCTGTCGATTTCAGAAATTTCGAAATTCTTTTGCTTGTATGACTACTATAGAACGTATTTCGGGTACTATAGAACGTTTTGATTTGGTTGTACCGAAATGTATCTACATTTTCTTTGCAGAAATCAATATTGATATCTTGTCAATTAAAACTATCTATTATTAAGTAGTACATCGAGAAACGTTGGATTTCCGAAAAATCCCCAATACGATATAATCCATACATTAAAAACAACTACAGAAAAACAAAACGGACGAAAGTCGAAGCGATACAAACCATTTCACATCATACTTTATCACTTTATAGTGTTATATTTGATCTGTTTGATTGGGCTTTCACGCTTTATTTTGCATACAATTTACTCGCTTAACAAGAGGATATCGTGTTACTCTATTAGTCGTGCTGGCAGATTTTTCTTGCTGATCCATTTAAGAAAAACGTATTGGTAACAATTATGAATTCCATACAAAAATAATGATAATGAACTCAATCGGGCAGGCTTATTGTAGCACTTGTATCGCATTCTGTCGTCAGTCCAATGATCAATCATGCAAAACAGAATTAACATACCTGAATTCAAAATGACGAAATCTACATTTTCATTTTCATAAGTTACTTGACGCTCCAGCGAGAGCGGAGTAAAAGGGGCGGGAGTGAGAGGCGTTGGGACCGTTCGATAGAATAAAATAGGTTCAATTACGAAATTCGCGTTCGTAATTGTCTGCGATTTATAGTTCAGTGGTGTATATCTGAATACAGTATAAAGAAGCTTTGTATCTATCTTTTTTGGTTTTATATCCACGTCATGGTTGCTTGAATTTGTGATGTATGAACTAGGACTGTGTAGTTCTAGTGTGAACTTCTTTCAACTTTAATTTGATTCCTTTTGTGAATGCAGAAAAATGTTGTTATTTATATTTCGCTTCTTTCAAGATCATTCTTTAAATGGGGTTCTGATTTCCAAATGATTCTTTCTTTATATTTCAATTGATTGTCAATTTTATAAAATGTATATAGATCCAAAAAGTCCTGATCCAGGACAATCAAATCAAACTTATGTTATCTGCTTTTTTCGTTATGTTGAAAACCTTTGTAGTATGCACACGAAATGTTGTAAGCTTTTTAAGGTGTATTTATATCAGGTGAAGTCAGAAGCCCCGCTGACTGAATATGTTTTCATTCGATTGTAATCGAAACTGTCAAATTCCATATATTTTGACAGTACGGACTACCATTCAAAAATTTGCCAGTATTTTATAGTCAGCGCTTTTATATTTACTCTGCTGCCATCACCTTATATAAATACACCTTGAGCTGATATGTATGGATCTACTACATACAAAATGTATTTTGATATACTGTAAAATTGGTCCAAGCATCGCTATATGTGATAAAGTACATTTATTTCATTAATATTAAACTGGTACTTTTTTGAAGATTTGTCTTTACAAGTCTATATCTTTTGATTGAAGTAACACACTTGCATCAATCTGTCCACTAGTTTATTTAAAATTGTATTAGAAATCTAGCAATTTGAGAATCTGTCTAATAGAGTGATCGAAACGTTAAAAATACGAAAATAAAAAATATATTGAAATAAAGTTTGAGCTAACCAGTATTTATAGATGTCAATTTGTGTGGAGTGTAAATTTCAACATGGTGAAAATGGGGTAAATCATAAAAAACACTATTCATAAAAACTGTGCTTTCAACTTATTTTGAATTGTACAGTTAATGGTGGGTAAGCGATTTTGATGGGACATTTTACGTAGGTTCAGTTTGTTGTTATATTTTAAATTCCTATTATTTATTATTTTTTAATTTAAATATATCTCCGGTTTTGTTATATATTTTTAATATAGATTCATTTGTTTGCTATATACACTACAAGTTTCATGTTTCTAAAAAACGAAAAGCACATTGTTGGGATCGATGGACAGACGGACATAGCTAAACCGACTCAGAAAATTTTTCTAGACGATTGGTATAGAAATCGATGGGTGGATAGACCCATTATTTTGGGTGTTGTAAACAAATGCACAAAGTCATAATACCCTGGTGGATGGTGTAAATATTATTTAAAACTCTTGACCATCGATTTTCTTTCGGCTCATTTCATTCATAAAAGATCTGACTTCACGATCAGGGTACTAAATCCAACATGTTTGCCGATTTTTTTGTAGGAAATTGATGAAAATATATCAGCAACTGTTTTTAAAGATATCTGTGGGTTCTTCGAGAGATAACCTGTCAGGAGTATTGCAAGAATTTGTGGGGATTTTAAAAATCTTTTTAACCTTTTGTCAGATTCTTCCCTTTTTAATAATTTGTAATTTGGGGGAAACATTTTGATAGATTATAGATTTAGTATAAGTGACTACAACATATAAATGTTAGAATATCGTTACCAAACAAAATATAAAAAAGACTCAACTAACATTTTTTTTGTAATTCGATATTTTTGTTTATTATGACCGACCGTTGTTGTGGTTTGTTAAAATAACCAAAATAACTATTTGCAAAAAATTTTAGTTATAGCTATTTGCAAAAAAATTTTAGTTGAGTCTTTTTTATATTTTGGTAACGATATATAGTACTAGAAAAATACTTTAAATATGTTAGTAATTAGTTATAGCTATTTGCAAAAAAATTTTAGTTGAGTCTTTTTTATATTTTGGTAACGATATATAGTACTAGAAAAATACTTTAAATATGTTAGTAAAAATGTAAGAATGGCAAATGTTAGCTCATAAGCGCATATAAATACAGCTTTGTCAGATTCATTCAGATCAACTGGTTTGATTTTCCCTGAGTATTCCACGGGCAAGCCAGAAATTGTCATTAATGATAGGAGTTTCACTTAATTTTAAAATTTTCGTTGTCATTACTTTTACTGTTTGATATTGGTCTTCATCAATGTTACAAATTTCTCTATATACCTTATATATCAATTTTAATTATTATTTATTTTACAAATTTATTTATTTTATTTTACAAATTTATTTGCGTAAAGTATTTTGTTTGTGTTTTGGACAGTTATTGTTATATATTTTACCATACCTTGTTCCTGTTACGCTGGCTCGGAATAAGTTCTAACCGAAAATATGGTCTTTCGGAAATGACTTTTACAACTTTTAATCTTCACAGTGCTGACACTCTTTAGATTCTCTAGTGCGGTATTGCTGCAACCTGATTTTTGTAATGTTACTATTTATTTCATTTTCTTTTCATCAATTATATTTCATTTAGAATGTTTGCATTTTATTAGATATAGATGGAAATGTAATGTAGGGAATGTTGGATGCAAATGATCTGACAGGTTTTAACAAGGCGAAACCCAGCACTTTTTTGGGTTATCCCTCATCTTAAGTAGCTATATTCAACACCAGTTGGAGAAGTAATCTAATAAGTACCGCGCGTTCACCGGAAACTCAGATTACAACGAAAACTCGGAAATGAATGAACGACCTCACAAGCCCTTTAACTGATATGATCTACGGATATGCACCGGGAAGTCTCTTTAGAGAAGGTACCTCTCCAATTGGCGGTTGTACTGCAAGAGTACAGAACAGATTAGAGGAAACATACATGATACGTGGACACCATTATGTAAACCATGTAATAATGTCCCAAAAGGCGAATGAAGGGAATTAGAATATTCTGGAAGTGAACCATTTTATTGAGGTAGGTGATGATTTGGAATTAGACCTTAAGACATAATGCTAAAAAATATAAACCTCAACATTCTGCTCAAGAACAATAAGGTAACAATCTTTGGCCTATCGGCGTTAATGGAGAACGTTGTCGGATATGATGGACACTTTATCCATATGTACGAAAGTGTCAATCGTATATAGCAAAATTTTGTTGTATATATGAAATATATTGAAACCCATTGAACTGTCAAAGGTATATACAAAATTCTAAGTGGACTAACGTACAAGTTTTGAAAAGGGTAGAATTGCAGCCAGAATATATTGAAATGGTGGCTTTTTGAAATATATAAATCTGGTGTGAGGATAAATTGGTGATAAACATTTCGTGCTATTGTTTTTTTTTTGCTTTTACTTTATCCCACAGTACAAGGATTTTCATTATTTGTGTCAGTATTCTGAAACCTTTGGACACCATATTTCAACAACTAACCTGAGGGAAGAGGCAGAAAGGAGCGATCCTAACACCGATGGCAAAGCCAAGTTCAAGAAAATCTATCCAAGTTCTAGGTGTAATACATTGAAGCAGATATAAAAATACATTGCAGCAGATATAATAATACATTGAAGCGCCTGGAATTCTAAATTTACTTCGTTCATGTCGAATTGAACCTATAAACCTTTGTCATATGTATTAGACCACCTGGATTGATTCCCGGAGTATTTCGCGGGCAAGCCTGAAATGGTCATTAAAGTTTGGAGTTTCACTTAATTTTAAAATTTTAAACTGGAAACCATTTTTCTGTAAAACCGATGACAAGACCAATTTCAAGAAGATCTATCGAGCCTTGGTGTAATACACTGCAGGAGATTCACAAATGATCGAAGCGTCTGGAATAAATTAATTCTCACTTGGCGTATATCTAACGTGAGAATAGATATTCTGGCGAAATGCGGTATATACGAATTCGACGGGATTTTGTAGGACAGAAATACATTATTTCTGTGATATTCGTGAATAATCGCTTACAATTTAAGGGTGATTGGGCATTAGACAGCGGGATAATTTCGGGAAAAGTGGGATGGATGGTCACTAGAGTGGCCATGAGATATTCGTGAATAATCGCTTACAATTTAAGGGAGATTGGACATTAGAAAGCGGGATAATTCCGCGAAAAGTGGGATGGATGGTAACTAAAGTGGTCCAAGTACCAAAGGAGATTTTTCAAAATGCATTCTAAACGCTTATTTTATTTTTTGGACGAAACGAGTCATTTAAAACACCGTACCACCATGCTTTCAATTTTGTATACCTCGTTACTTTCAGACTTCCGATTCTGTTCCACTTCGTTGGAAAAGTAATAACAAATAGTAATAAGGTTATTAACATAAAAAGGACATTTTTTCTCCTTTATAAAGCTGATTCTAATATTAAGTCCATCTCCGCGTTCCCATTTCGTGGTCCAATTCCCACCAAATTTTGTTTCTGCTATTTTAAGATGGAAAGGAAAAAATAAGCCCGTCCAAACATTTAGAATACATTTTAATTTTTTGTTCCAGTCTAATGGTCACGTTACGCAGATTCGGTAGGTGTGTGGTTGGTTTTATTACAAAAAATGCATCTTGGGAATTGAAGTTTTCTCCACAAAATCAAAGAGGACACCAGGCTCTGATGACCAGACCCTTTTGGACTTTGCATATAGTTTTCAATGTTTTAACGACCAGTGTACAAATATATTTTTTAATACTTCTTTTAAGTGTATTGTTATTATTATTTTTAATCGATAAGGATCATTTATTTTACAGACATGGGCCTAACCAAATCTCCGCATTTTATGCAACTTTTCGATAACCGAGATCGAGGCGACCGCATTTATTTCATTTACGAACTGAATGACAGTGATATACATATATGGCAGCACTCTGGCCACACTCATTTAGGGTTTTTGTTGATATCCCATTAAAAAGTAAGTGAATGGAATTACTATTTATAAAACACATTTTTCAATAGTGATTCAATTAAAATTCACCATTCTCTACTATTATAAATGTTTATTTGTTTTTGTATTTTCAATTTCATTATCCACTAATTCGTCTTTCGTCGAAGGACATCTTTGGAATTCCTATAGAAAAGTGAGTACAGACGTGACGTTATTGTTGTATATTGTTTATTTATTTTTCTTATAAGGTTTATGTAGTTGTGAGCCAAACTATCTGGTCTCTCCCTAACTCTGTATGATATTAGGTCTGTTCGACTAGACTTACTGGCTCAATATTTGTATGAAATTTACTCGCTTAACATGAAAGTAGCTTATTACCATCTTAGTTACCGAGTAGGGTGGTGCCAGATTTGTATCTCTCTAAGCTAGTAAGCCCATTAGAACAGGGCTATTGTTCGCTTGCACAGTGTGAAACAAGCGCTGTATTTTGGGCTACTTTGTGATTGATATACTGAGAGTTTGGCATACAATTACAGAAACCTAATGAGAAAAATAAATAAAGTGCACTGAGAAGAATGAGAGTTAGTGCAACATTGAAAGACAATAATGTCACGTCGGTACTCATGTTTAGTTTGTATTATTTTCGTAAGTTTCTGTAAAACAACAATGTATTGGCGTAATAAAATTTTCGTTTTTTCCTTGAGTAATTTATAGGAATCCTGAAGATGTCTTTCGACGAAAGCCGAAATATTGAATAAAAATGGAAAATATAAAAATACAAAACTAAAAGCAAAGACCTCGAACTTGTTTATTAGAATTTTATAATAGATTAAAATAAAGGACGAATAAAATATTTGTATTTAATTGATGTTTTATGAATATAAAATGATGTCTTTACATCTCAATTGATGTGTTCTGAATGTTCATTGATTTTCAAAATATTTTTTTAATTTCAAATGCTATTATACATACATATTAAAATTACAATTGAAAATGTAAGCTGGAATTTACAACACTACTTTGAAAATTGACTTTGTGCCTTGAAAATTAACTTTTTTCTTCTGAAAAGTCAAACAGTCGAAATATTTTGGAAATCTTAATAAAGCTATGTACTATTTTATTTCGCGGAAACAAGAAAGGTCTTATTTAAAATCTCAATAACAACGCATAAAACCCCGATGTTTTCTGGAGAAATAAACATCAAGTATTTTGAAATTAGTTGTTTTTTTGGGTCAAAAGTAAAATAACGAAAAATCTACGTAAAAAATAGCGTGGTGTTCAAGGCCGTATAGCTTACCAACGGTATTAGCTAGAAGCGAACAAACTTGGAATCATCATAAAATGACCCAAGTTCATTTTAATGCGGTAATGACAAATTCGATTTTTTAGTCCAACGCCCAGCTTAATGTCTTGTATTCGATAATATATTGTTAGGAAGATATGATTGTGGTCAGACTAAGATTTTTAAACATTTTTTCGAATATAAGCGAAAAACCTTATTAACATGCATATATGATACATTAATGTTAATGTGGAAATTGTGGATTAATATTGACTTTTTGAGTTTCTCTTGGTCCAGAACGAATGCGCAAAGATTCGTTTTTAGCGTGTTGTTCTTCTGGAAAGTCCCGCTCTCTATTGCTGTGTTTAGATGATGCTCTATCATCTCCTCTTCGATTGTAGTCATACTTGGACATGTGTCTACTGGAATTATTGTATTCATTGTTTTCTCTGTCAGCTTCATCTCTAAAATCGGTACGTTCTCCACTTCGATGACTGTCGAAACGTCGGTGATCATTATACGAGTTATAACTTCCACTACGATAGGAGTTGTTTCTGTCACGGAAGGATGAGCCACCACCAAAAAACTTTTGTGGTACTCCACCTGCTCGTCCTTCGCGATCTCGATCACGATCGTCATTTTGACGCGTGTTGAAATGAGGTCTAACTGAAGAACCCTCATATCCACCCAATGGCTTTTTTGAGGACACTTCTTCCTCCTGCTTTTTTTCATAGTGAGAGAAATCGTCAAATATAGACGTAGTGTGCTTATAGGAATGGAGAATTTGCAAAACTTCTATTCCCTTGGCATGGGGCACTTCCTGGGTGTCACGGGAATTGGTCACAGGCTTATTTTCATTATTTTCAAGAGTGATGTGACGTAACTTGTTGTTCGGAACATCTTTCACATATATCCATTTAACTTTGAATTTCCCCTTCCATTTGTGCTGTGACCACACACTCGATGTAGAATTGTAATCAACCGCAGTCATCATTTGAGCCATTCCACAAAAGTGGCCAGAACCATTGACTGAAAAAAACAGAAGAATATTACCACCATCCTTCTGGCGTTCCTCGAAGGCATCGTCTAGCCTCTTATTTCCATGGTCTGTTGAGCACCAGATTTCATATTTTATACTGCGGTGAATATCATCCTCCGAATATGATTTGATAACAAAAAATCTAAACAAAACAATGATTTTTCAAAAATAATATAGCCGATATATTCAGAAAGTATGTACCTGGCAGAAGCAGCATTTTCCAAATCATATTCAGCAGGATTATAATTATTCTTATCACGCAATTCCTCGAGTACTGCCTGTGGTGATTCAACAGGTCTGTCATTTGTATCGGCATTTCTTGGACTACTTTCAGCATGATAATCAGTCGGTTCGCTATCATTATCATGTCGTGAGGACATAAAATGGGTTCTGCGATCCCCGTAGCGCCCGGCGCCAGAGCCAATGCCAGCACCGCCTCCACTACCGCCTCCACTACCGCCTCCACTGCCGCTTCCACTATTGCCACCACTACTTCCTACTGCTAATTTCCCATCTACCTGGCGTATATGCCCCGGTGGCTTGCTACTTTGTTGCTGATGCAATGGATGTTGAGTCGACCAATTTTTACGCGAATGTCCGTTTGGCGAATTTCTTATACGGCCAAAATTATTCCCGTAATTACCTTTATTGGCATCGTCTTTTACATTATCTTGTGCTCTATTTTGACCACTATTTTCTGATCGCGAACCTATCTCAAAGTCTGAACATACTCCTGGTGAAAAATCGGAATTGAGGTCGTTTGAACCCAAATCAATTGGTGGCGGAGGCGACGGCACTGGTGGTGGATTATTATTCGGCATATCCCAAATATTCACATCCAAATTATGTTTTCCTGGTACCATTGGGGGTGGAGGCATACCTGGACCTTTCTTTTTATGGCTGGAGGTTGTTAGCGTAGTCTGAAATTTTTTATTTTCGTTATATTTTATAAAGAAATACTTCTTATTGAACTCACTCTAGATGTCAGTTTAGCCGGTTGTGAGGCTATCGAGGCCCATGTAGTCTTTTTCGGTGCTGTTGTCGAAGAATTAGACTTCTTCTCTTCGGATACATTAACGACATTGGGCCTGTTGTCCAACTTTTCCGGTCCATAGTTATCCTGCTGACTTTCATCATGTCGATTTCCCTAAGATATTAAAATGAAAGCTTGAATGCATATTTTGCTCATATGTACAGATTTTCCATTCATACCTTACTGTAATTTCCCGAAGAACTGTCGGTAGTTGATCTTCGAGTATTTGATGAACCCCAAGCAACAGGTTGATAGTCATCCCTCTTGTTGTTATAGAAAGCTGGTTTGTTATATTTTTTACTTGGATCTAAAAAATAAAATTTTATTTAAATTAGCTTACAGTCTTATATCTCAATTTGTAAATATATCGTAAGCCTATAATTAAAAAAAATGGTTTATATCAATCAGAAATTGTCAATTGTCCACGAAAACGGATTCTTCTTGGTCCAATTCCCCCTACTCCGGTCTAGCGATTATACGATGAGAAAATGCATTTAAATTATATAACAATAATTGTTTTAAAGACCAACAGCTTTCTCTCCGAATTCTTAGGACAACTGAGGACAATCACAATGGTCCCAAGAAGTCTTCGAGTGGATGCGACGAGGTTGACTCGGTCGCAAACCTTACCTAACCTACATGCAAACATGACACCGCTATTGATAAAAGTTACATTATGAACATAACTTATCAAGACTGGTGGTATCGTCGGAAAAAAATGTTTCATTCGCATAGCTGTATACAAACGTAACATGATTGTGTACACATATAGTTTCTTAATAACAAAAACTATTTAATAGAAATTTCTATGAACCGAAGAAAACCTTATACTGTAGAAGTGGGGAAAAGGAGTGTCCATATAGATTTCTGCCCATAATATATTTAATTACAATAAAAAGCAGAAACTACGAATACCCATCTTTACCTCCTTCGAAACCCAAGCCGAAAAAACCCAAGATATGTTGGAATTAATCATAATAACACAAATGAAAATACAAATACAATGTCAGCACTAATTTAATAAATAACACTACATATCAAAATACATCAAACCAAAAAACAAGACCAAAAATAACCACGTCTCCTATATCTCCTTTAACCCAAAATTTAATAAACCACAAAAAAATTACACTGGACACTTTTACAATTCGGTTCAAAACTCAACCGATAAGTAAGGATTTTCATTAAAAAACAGTCCTCACAAAAGATTACCTGTGAACTCAATCATTTGACGTTCCAATAAAAACAACCCCGAGCAATAGCCTTAGAAGATAACATACTCAGGTTCGAGATCATTAGTTTTTGTTTTCTTATTCCAGATTAATTACGTGAAGAATATAAGTGAAAGACAACTTGACCTAGTATTTATTAATGATTCTCATTACTTGTTCCCCCCCCCCCATATCTCTCCCAGAGGACAATTACCATCCTACCTTAGGTTTATCGATGTTGTACTCCAATGAATCTCATTCTTCTACCTCTCATGATGATCTCACCGTTTTCTGTTACAGAAGGACAAATTTTATACTGCTTAACTCTCTTCTCCGTGAAGTTGATTGGAATTCCGTCTGTAGTTGTAGCCACTATGCAGATATTGACGCTGTTCACAATCTGTACCGAAAATTCGAGTTGGGCAATCTGAAAGACTACCTTGGTCTTCTCATAAATTGTCCAGAATGAAAAATTCGAGAAGTAGGCTTTTTAAGAAGTTTAAGAAATCTGGATTGAATTCCGATTATGTAAGATACTCTATTGCTAGGTCGAGATATAACGTCGAATCTCAGAAATGTTATATACTATACTTGGAAAAGGTGAAGAATGATTTTCGAAATAACACTAAAGCTTTTTACGATTTTGTTAATTTGAAACGTAAATCCATATCTAAACATACTAGGAATGGATGGCTTTGAATATTGTGAGGACCAGGATATTGCTGATTGTTTTGCGACCACATATTCAAATAGATCTTATCGATCCGACAGCACTTATCCCTATGATATTCCTGCTTTGAATCAATTAGAAATACCAATTATTGACTTGCCCTTGGTCTTGTCAAGTTTGAATGATCTAGAATCAACAAATAGTGCCGGCCCCGATGGGGTGCCAAGTATAATTTTAAAATTCTGTGGTAGTGGTTTGGCTATTCCTCTGACGTTATGGTTTAATACTTCGTTGAGATTTGGATATTTCCCTTCGGCTTGGAGGCAGTCGTTCATTGATCCCCTACATAAATCTGGCAGTCTAATTGACGTTTCGAATTATAGAAGGATTGCTAAATTAAGTGCTATCCCTAAGCTTTTTGAGAAACTGGTTACTAATGTTGTGTCTCACAGCGTTTCTTCTATTTTGAGTCCCAGCCAACATGGGTTTCGTAAAGGCTTATCGACCACGACGAATTTGACTCAGTTTACCTCACACGTTATTGATGGGTTTGTTCTGGGTAATCAGACTGACGTCATTTACACGGATTTTAGCAAGGCGTTTGATAAAGTCAATCACGAGCATTTGTTATATAAATTAGATAGAATTGGTTTTAAGCTGTAATTTTTTTAAATAGATATATTCTTATCTGAATAATCGTTCGCAGATTGTCAAATTCGGAACTTCTTGTTCTAGGCCAATTCTGGTTTCACCGGGAGTTCCCCGAGGTAGTCATCTTGGGCCTATACTATTTTTATTATTCATAAATGATCTCCCGGAGTCTATTATAAACTCTAGGATTTTGATGTATGCGGATGATGTGAAAATATTTTTGTCTTATAAACAGCCAGAATATTCTCATTATTTGCAGGACGACTTAGATAATTTTGGATATTGGTGTGACATAAACTGCATGGAACTTAATTTACGGAAATGCAAGCATATGCGTTTCTTTAGATCGAATCCGAAATTTGTCAGACATAATCTTATTGGAGCTGAGTTAGAGACAGTTGATTCTTTTGTAGATCTTGGTATTCTGATGGATTCGAAACTTGATTTCAACAATCATATTATGGCCATGGTTAACAGGGCGTATGGTGTTCTTGGCTTTATTAAACGTTGGGCTAGAGCATTTTCTGATCCATATGTGACGAAACAGTTATTTACTTCGTTCGTTAGGCCTATTTTGGAATATGGTTCTGTAGTATGGAACCCTCAGAATGGCATCTATATTGACAGAATTGAGTCAGTTCAGAAGCAATTTTTATTGTTTTCATTGAGACACTTAGATTGGAATAGTGATTTTGTTCTTCCCCCCTATACTAGTAGATTGAAGTTGATTGACTTGCCCTCCTTAAAAAGTAGACGAATTATGCTGAACCCCGTGATGGTATTTAAGGTTATGAATGGTGATGTCTCATCTGAATATCTTATTTCTAGGATTATGTTTAACGTGCCATTTAGACCAACTAGATACTATCAGTTTCTTCATATTGATTTTCAGCGTACGAATTATGCTTCTGCGCAGCCCATTCGTAGAATGTGTATTGATTTTAATTCATTGTACCACATCATAGATTTCGGTGTCGGAATCGATACAATAAAGTCAAGGATTCTCTCGTACTTGAATGTTTAGTGTTCTGTTTTAGTATTATTAAATGTAATGTATTGCTTCTGTCAAATGTTTGCATTAACCTTTAGTGTAGTTTGTTTTTGATTTGTTTTTGCCGGCTGAAGATATTTAATCTGTAGCCGGTATTCCGCCCTCTACTGCTTGTCCGCCAAAGTTCGGACTGTGGTGTGTACGTTGTCCCTACGTTATGGGGACGAGGCCCTCTCGGTCGGAAGGGGCTGGAGTGAGAGGCGTTGGGACCGTTCAATAAAAAAAGAAATCAAAGTGTTTTTTAAAAAAGAAAAGATCAAATAAAAAACAAAACAGATGAAATGAAGTGGGGTACGACTTAAACATGTTTTTGCTTGAACATAGCAACAACAAAACATTGTGTGCATTTTTAGCGATTTTCGATTACACACAAGTGTGGACATTTGTTTGATTTGAAGTTCAGTGCAGTTCTCATTCTATTGAGTTTGAGAGACGCACATACATAACCAATAATCCACGGTGTAGTTAGTTGGGCGTAACGTCCTTTGAATCGATCGTCTGCCCTGCTAGCAACCGAACCACACACTTCTTTAAAAAAAAAAACACTTTGTGCAAAATGGAGTAAATACACACATAGAATATCACATGCAATAGCATTCTCACGCCAGATTTAATATAAGCTATGCGTAAAGCCGCTATCATAAGAATTCCACAATTTAGGAACCCAAAACATGAGCGCACAGCTGTTGCCTGGTGGAACAGCGAAATCGCCATGCTACGAACATACGTTTAAACGTAATCCCACTCAGGATAATCTTCTCTCGTACAAAAAGCAAACGCGAAGTTCAGAAGAGAGTCTAATATCAGCAAACAAACCAGTCTCAGTGAATTCACAAAATCAGTCCACAAACACCCACCTCTCTCGGTTATATGGAGCAAAATAAACAGGTTTATGCGATAAAGCACCATATCACAAATTAAATCAATTTACCCTCCACTTGGATCTTTGACAGACTCTGAAATCGCCAACTACTTCGCAAACGAATGATTTATACTGACGATTCTAATATTTATCACCATGAAAAATGGGTTCGAACATATTTACTTCAATAATATCATAGATAAACAGCAAACCTAGCTGAAAATCGATCACGTTGCTTGAACTCAACAACTATCCTAATAAAGTCAAAGGCAAAACTCCTGATTTCGACCGTATATGCTACCCAATGATCAAATCACTCTCACCAAACGGCAAGGAAAACTTACTGCAACAATCAATCCCATGGCGGTTCTTTGTACCGGATTGACCCGAAGCAGTACATCTTCGGCCAAGGGCTGCCACCTCAGTACTACGTGTTTTATGTTCGTCCATTTTTTCGTCCTTTGAGAGGCACATCCCGGAGTGTCTGCTCCGTATTCCCCTGCTCCGTATGCCCGAACAAAATCCCGGACCATGGTTCTGTTCTGTCTGTCGGAACCGCATTCATCACCGCTCAACATCAGTCAGGTGTAACCGATGTATGGAGTGGGTACATCTCTGGTTGTTCCGGACTTAACGCCATCAGGGAGTACAACGAAACGGACTACGTTGCAGCATGCTGTGCCTCCGTATCCCGCAGTGCGTCACAGGAGTCGCTGTCGTCGTCTTCATCGGCATCGGTTTATGGGACGCCACCGCAATCTCTCCCTCAGCAATATCAACAAGCACAGCATCTAACACCACATATTGCTGTACCAACCCCTGAGAATGTATCCTTTTTGCAATTTAATTGCAATGGCCTCCGTGGTAAGATCTATGAAATTGTAGACTTTATGAATCGGAAGAAGATCAAGGTCGCTGCGATCCAGGAGACAAAGCTGAGCGACACATGCAGCTTGCACAGTTGTCAAGGATACAATGTGCTACGTAAGGATCGCACCAGAAGTGGAGGTGGGGGTCTTGCTTTCCTAATGCACCATTCTGTGAAATACAGACCTATCTCGCCTGAGCTTGACTCTAGAGACCCATAGATGGAATGTATGGGGGTAGCAGTCAAGTCTGGGACTGCCGAGATAGATCTGTATAACGTATATATACCGCCGATTGCTAGCTGTGCGCCGCGTTATTTGCCGGACATTAGTCCCCTACTACAAGGCAATAACCGCGTGGTCGTAGGAGACTTCAATGCCCACCACGAACTAAGGAATTCTCTCCTACCTAATGACCAGCGGGGCATAGCTTTGGCTGAGCAAATAGATGGGTCTACGTTCTGCACAGTGAATGAGGACGCCCCCACACGTATTATGGGTGACTGCAGCAGCTCGCCAGACATCACTATCGTGTCGCCTGGTCTGATAAATGACGTTACCTGGCAGCCCGTCATATCACTGGGTTCAGACCACCTCCCCATAATCATCTCCATTGACAGACCTCCCGACTTCATAACATCTGAACGCCGCACTTTCCTTAACCAGAGGAAAGCGGACTGGAACGGGTTCAGAGAATTTACCAACCGCAGCTTCAGTGAGCTACCCATTTCCTCAGATAGCTGAGAAAACATTCCGAGGGATCATCAACGCAGCAGCCGCTCGCTTTATTCCTGCTGGTCGAATACCCGAAATACGACCAAATTTCCCAGCAGAGGCAGCGGGACTCGCAGACGAGCGTGATGTTATTCGTCGATCTAATCCTGGCGATCCTAGAATCAGGGAATTGAATCTAGAGATTGGTAGGGGGGTCAACGAGTATAAGCGGAATAAATGGCTAGAACACTTGAAGCAATGCAACTTAAGTTCCGGAATCAGTAAATTGTGGGAAACGGTTAAGTCACACTCGAACCCCGGCAAGAGAGATGACCGGACGGCAATCACATTTGGTGCTACCACTGTGACAGACCCGAAGAGGTGCGCGTGTTATTTTAACCGGCAATTTATAGAGCACCCCGAGAGTGATAAGGCGAAAAGGAGTATCATGCGTCGTATTCATGATCTCCGAGCCGAGGAGGAACCACCACAATTCACAGTTGGCGAAGTTGCAGATGTCATCCGTAGCGCAGACATCAAAAGCGCTAGGCCCCGACCGAATCTCCATGTTGATGCTGAAGCAATTGGACATACCGGGAGTAGAGTTCCTGACGAAAGTCCTCAACTTGTCCCTGACCACTAAGTACCTGAAGTCTGGAAAATAAGCAGAGTGGTCCCGCTACTGAAACGAGGCAAAGACTCGAGCAAGGGAGAATCGTACAGGCCGATTTCCCTTCTCTCGCCATTAGCGAAGACACTTGAGGCTTTACTCCTCCCGAGCCTGATTGAACATTTTCCAATTGCTGATCATCAGCACGGATTCCGTAAGCAGCAATATACGACTACTGCTTTGCACGCCATCACCACACACATAAGCCGCGGCCTTAACCAGAACAAGCCCGGTGATAGGACAGTCCTCGTGGCGCTTGACCTTTCGAAGGCTTTCGATACAGTCAGTCACGCAGCGCTATTTGAGGACATTGCCAACACTTCCCTCCCGAATAGTTTGAAACGTTGGATCGCGAATTACATGTGTGGGCGCCAGTCGTATGTTGAATTCCGGAATAAGAAGTCCAAACCCCGTAGAGTGAAACAGGAAGTTCCCCAAGGAGGGGTGATATCTCCGGCACTGTTCAACCTCTACCTTTCCGGAATTCCAGCACCACCTGACGGCGTTGAAATCGTATCTTACGCTGATGATTGTACGATTCTGGCGTCGGGCCCCTCAATTGATGACATATGCGGAAGGATAAATGTCTACCTCGCTGATCTCGCCAATTTTTTCACTGCGAGGAAGCTGAAAATTTCCGCCACAAAATCAACGGCCACACTCTTCACTGCATGGACAGCGCAGGTGAAGAGGCAGTTGAACGTGATAGTCGATGACACCATAATTCTGACCACCAATTACCCCATAGTTCTTGGTGTCACGTTCGATAGCCTCTTCAGATCTAGCACGCATGCCACGGCTATCTGCAACAAGATGAGAAGTAGGAACAAGGTCCTCAAGTCGCTCGCCGGCAACTCTTGGGGTGCAGACAAAGAAACCTTGTTGACCTCCTATAAAGCGATAGGCCGGTCAGTGGCCAACTGTGCAGCACCAGTGTGGTCACCGAATGTGAGCGAGACGCAGTGGAAAAATCTACAGACCTGCCCAAACGCCGCCCTGCGAACTGCAACAAGGTGCCTCCTCATGTCTCATGTGGACCACCTAGATGAGGAGGCGAAGATCATACCCGTGCGACGACACAATTTCCTGTTGTCGAAGCAGTATCTGTGGATGTTACCGCCCCAGGCAGATAATGAGGGATCTTCATGATCTAGAGCGCGAGGTCCAACGTTATAAAAGGGAACCTCTATATCAAAGTGCATACCAGGCAGGTCTTAATGGCATTCACTCTGACGCAGTCGTCAAAGCCGTTAACAACTACAGAGTGAATGTCGTGCTAGGAGAGCATCCCCCATCAGTGGCTTCGGAAGAAATGGATCTGCCACGACAGACAAGAGTGGTTTTGGCACAATTGAGATCAGGCTGGTGTAGCAGGCTCAATTCGTATTGGGCGCGAATTGACGCAAATACGTCGAATACCTGTCCCGCATGCAGCCAGGGACCACACGACACCCTACACCTGTTCAACTGACCGGCCAAACCCACTCAACTCGTTCCCAGGTCTCTTTGGACTCATCCAGTAGAAGTAGCCACCTTCCTTGGCCTGGAAACCAACTCAACAGAACACACAACACAGGACGAATCAAACAACACATAATTGGACAACATATTCACCAGTGCTGCTACAACAACAACAACAACAACTTCAACAATACAATAAAATGTTTACCTCTGGTATAATACTCCACGCTTGGAAGGTAGCCATGATTGTCCGCATCGCAAAAAGTAAGAATATCACATATGTAGAATCATATCGACCATTCTCATCACTGCTTTGCCTTGCTCAGATATTGAATTGTCGCCAATAGGATTTCTTGGTTTATAAACAAAAAAACCATTTGCCAACGAGCAAGTTGGGTTTAAACTGGAAAAAGCTGCAACGATGCCCCTTACACGCCGATTATTTTGTAACCAGAGCTTTATCAGCAAGGAATCATGTGACATTTATGTCAATTGATTTCGAAGAAACATAGTACTATATATAATAAAGTCATGGTCAATTGGTCCAAAAATGTTCTCCTACATTAAATCATTTCTTAGAAACAGACGTTTCAAAGTACGAATCAATGGTCATTTTTCCAACACTGTAGCTTTAAATAACGGCATTCCGCAAGGATCACCTTTATCAGTCTTATTATTCACATCAAGGAGATAGTCACCTTAACATTGACCACTGATCTATGCATTCTAATTAAAATCAACAACAACAACAACTACCGAATCTTGGACTGAAACCTCCGGCGTAAAAATTTCATTGTCAAAAACGAGAATACTTCATATATGTAGGAAACGAGTCTGTAATCGGGTGAGCATAATAGATAGCATTGAAATTAACAATACTAAAATTTCTAATGTTAAATATATAAAAGTTTTGGGAGTTACATTTTCAATCAGGTACTACTGGAAAGACCACTGCACACAGCTTAAAAATTCCTCATTAAGCAGATTTGACATAATTAAATATTTAGCACACACATATATATACTATATATACAGGGTGCGGCTAAAGTTACTATATGATGTAAAACAATTGTAACTTCTTTGCTTGCGAGTATTTTCTTTTTTCCTATTTCAGAAATTAAACTTGGGAGAATATTTAAAAATGGAACGCTATACAATTGCGCAATTGCGCTTGGAATTTGCTAGAGCACTTTTAAAGCTCGTTGATCAAAATGAAAATTTTTTGTCAAATTTAATGATGACCGACGAAGCGCATTTTCACTTGAACGGTTTCGTAAATAAACAAAACAACAGATTTTGGGGATCCCAAAATCCCATTTCATTTAACTTAAAATAATTTTAATAATTAATGTAAAAAATAACATAAAATAAACTTTCTTTTTATCATAAATTTTTTTGTTTTTTTTTCATTCCATTCAATAGTTATTTAAAAAACAAATCATATAGTTACTTTAGCCGCACCCTGTACTAACATATCTAATACTGAGCAAAATCGACTACGGGCTCTTCCTACATGGCAATAGCTGTAAGTCGTTACTAAACTCCATCGGACCTCTATATCATCAAGCTGTTAGATCAAGCGTTTACGGCTGCAGAACCACACCAATCAATAATATTTTATTAAAAGCTAAAATGCAATGAAGAAGTGGACAAGTCAGCCAAATTCGCCGCCTCCGTTCTGCTAATCACTAATGCGACAGTTGAGAAAATAGGTGTAAGACGCCTAATATTCAAATATATACAATATAAACTCATTAACGTCAAAAGTAATCGCCACTACAATACAATCAATCTTTCACATATTGCACAGACATACCCCGCATACCAATAAAGACAAACTACGAATATTTAGCAGGATACACCATCTTTTCTCATGACCGAATTATTAAGAAAACCGAACCATGAATGTGTAATAAGTGTCAAAACAACTATTTTATGACTATTATAAATTTAAGAAAAAGAATGTTCGGAAACAAAACAGCAATCGACAATCCTTCTTCTGAAAATATTGAAATTATTTACCACTTTATTAAGTCACTAAAAATCTGTTCATAAAATTAAATGAAGACTTACAGATAGAGCGCATGGGAATTAAATTTCTAACTGAAGCGATTAGTGGAAATGACAATATCGCAAAATATCTCCACAAATCTATATACAGTATGTCAAGAATCAGTTTACACATTAGAAATCTATATAAAAAAATTAAATGATGTTCGTTGGTAATCGCATCACTTGAGAACGGCTGAACAGATATGGCTGATTTTTGTTACAAACTGTTCGTGGTAGTCCGAACTAAGTTTTAAGATGAAAATGGATATGAAAATGGATGGATAGTTGACCGCAAAATAGGAAAATGTTTAAAAAAGTGAAAGTGCCTTTTTCTATAGAATTTTTTAATGAACTCAAGGCTATAAGTCGCAATTCAAGCAATGGATATGCGAAATTCTTTTATGTTATGTTCGTTATGATTCTGCGACAGTGTTCGGATACAAAAATTCAGATAATTATAAGAAAAGGTTAGAAAATTCGGACAAAGTGCAATGAATCTTTATATTTTAAGCACTTTTTGTCAGAATTGACGATAGGAACGACATATTTGCTGATTCATTTTTGTTTGGTACATAATTCCAGTTCGTAATCAGTCATCAAATAAACAGGAAAAAACACTGATTCGTGAACCAAATACAAAAATGACATTTCTTAAAATTCACAATGAGGCATTGAATGAAGACATGCGCCACACTATCCGATGCACTAAGCATTTAATCAAAAGTTGGAATGCAATGCAAAAAGAATGTGAATACGTTACATTCGAGAATAAGATGCTTACGGAACACACGGCTTATGAACGATTGAACTATAGTGATTTTCTTCTTGGACGCTCTCGGTGGAACCGGAAAATCATATTTGATCGTAGCAATTTTTGACAAAAATTCGTTCGCAAAATTAAAGTGATGCAACCTTTCAAAGATCTGAAATGGCCAACGTTTTAATCGGTCCGGTGGAGTGTACTATGGCACACTGTTGGTTCTATGATTCTGTTGGAAGGTGATTTTTCGATTTACATTACTGGCGAATCCACAGCAACCTCCAGCTGACGAACAGAATCTTGTGTTGTGGAACGGCCAATCTGGCGTATTTTCAAGACAATTGTTGGATATTCGTTATAGGAAAATTGCTGTTGATATTGCGAATGTTCCTCAAAATCGTGTATCATTGAAAGAACATGCTTATTGGCTGCGAAAAACATTGAATTGGAGGATTTTTTTCTCGCGAAAATTACGTTGACAACCGAATTTTTAAATTCACTGTACTCGCCTCAGAATCTTCAGTTAATATCAGAATATTTTTGCAATGAAACTGGAAAATTAAAGAATATTTATTGAATTGGAGAAACACTTCTTAATGGAAAGCACGAACATGAAGACATTTACAGAGCACTCTCCGCTGTTAAATCGCCAATTAACGTACGACACTCATGAAATTTGTGAACGATGGAATTGGAGTGATTATCCACTGGACGATCACGTTGGAACCACAAGACTATTTTGATCGTGTTGATTTTAGCTACGATTCTCTTGTAGAATTTTACTTTACCGGCTTCACCTGAAAATGAAAAAAGGTCGAACAGCTCATTCACCAATCAAAGTGCTATCGAAGAACTGTGCCGGTGATTATAGTAATTGATCGCTCGGAATGAATATACGATGTCTCACATAGTCTTTGGAGAAATTAGACCAAATAATGACTAGACTAGACTACTATATTTTGAGAGGATGGTTATAATTGAATGAAGATTTTACACAAATGATTCTCATGATTAATATAAAAAATATTATCTTGTCATATGTTGCATATATAAAAATGCAGATTACAAATAGAATATGCATAAAAATCCGATGTCTATCAATGAAACAATCCAAAATGATCAGGTAGTGCAATAATTCTTTTGCTGCTTTTTACCAAACACTGCCAGTGATTCCACGGCCTACTCCACCCAATAAACTAAATGAATGCCTTTTTGTGTCAAGCATTTCGAATTACAAAACGACGAATCTGCACAATTATATTCAAAACACTTACTTGAAAATGTCAATAGCAAAATCGCCGATTTTTCCAGTTCACCGTAAAAAAAAGTGTTCAAACATTGTTCAAAATCCAAATTGAATATCTATGCCAGCAAACGTTAATCGATACATTAATCACTGAGAAAAAAATTTTCTCATTCCAGGTTTGTTTAAACATTTGAAATAGCTTTTCAAAAATTCACACTACGATCACAAACAAGCTAACTGAAATATGGACAGGAAAATTTTTGTCGGGTCAGCTAGTAAATAATAATTTTCAAAATAATTGTTATGAAAAGGTCACTTTTTGGTTTTTAGCTTGTATCTTTTTTATATATTGTGATTACATACAGCATTTGCAAGGGTATGGCCAAAAATAAACGAAAAATCATGTTGTAATAAAAAAATAAGACAAGAACATCATAGTCATCTTTATTAGTGTCAAGAAAATCTTTTCACAACTCGCTCTTTTTTAAATTCTTGACAGTTATTTGTGATTGGCTATTATTTATGATTTACATTGCTTTTGTCAATGATTGTGGCAGTCAGTTGATGATCAGTTTATGTTGTACGGACATCACTTCGTCAAATATTGTGTTTTTAAAATGCCAGGCAAAATATTGTCGTTCGATGTAATTCAGCTGATTTACTATAACCACGAATTGGGAATAAGTGCAATAGAATTATCGGATATGTTATCAGTAACACGAAAGACAATTTATAATGTACTAAATCGGACTGAAAATGAGGGTAGATTGGAACCAAAACGTGGAGGAGGTCCTAAGCCAAAAATAACTGAACGTGCGGAACGCCTAATGATTAGGAAAATTAATCGAAACCCCAAAATTTCGACCAGAACCCTTGCAAGGGAGCTCGAGGAGGTGTGTGGAGTAATTGTTTCTCGTGAAATAGTTCGACAGACCACACTAAAGAACAAATATTCATCAAGAGCAGCAAGAAAAAACCTCTTCTTTATTTAGTTAATTTAGAAAAGCGCTTTTCTTTCGCTGTGATGAATGTTTCCCGAATGAGTGACTATTGGAATGACGTCATATTTTGCGACGAGGCGAAAATTATATTGTATTACAACGATGGACCGTCTAGAGTATGGCGAAAGCCGTTAATATCACTAGAAAACGGAAACATCATTCCAACTGTTAAATTTGGAAAAATATCAGATATGTTTTGGGGGTGCATCTCAAGCAAAGGAGTCGGAGACTTTACCTTTATAGAAACCACCATGGACGCTCAGCAATATTTAGAACCAATTTGGTAAGCAGCGCAAGGAAATTTGGCTTCATCAGAGAAAACAAACCACAATTCAAATTTTATGGTGCGGATGTGGCTTCTCTATAATTGCGGAAAAGTTATAGATACACCACCTCAAAGTCCTGACCTAAACCAAATTGTGGGTCCATTTGAAGAAAAATGTCGCCAAACGCCAACCCAAAAACAAGACAGCACTCAAAGCATCTATATTGGGCGAATGGCAAGAGATACCGCAATTATGAGATGAAAAAGTTGATCCATTCAATGAAAAAACGATTACAATGCGTGGTGGATGCAAAAGGGGGTCATACCAAATACTAACTTAGTATAAAATTATCGTAGACTTATTAGATTTAATATAAACACATTTGTGAAGAGTTTCTTGACACTGCCAAACTGGAGAAATATTTGTTTTTGTTGTACGTTTAGTTTATATTGCATGGAATTAAATAATGTATATAATCATAATAAATTAAAAAAATATATGTGATAAATAAAAAAACATATATTTTATTGCTAAAAAAGGATGAAATTTTGGATTTATTTTGTATGTGTAAAGTCATTCTTGACATACTGTATATAAAAATCAATGTGTATGTGTATGTTCCGTATAGGACGCTAAACCGGTGGACTGATTCGCTTGAAAATTTTACTGTATCTAACTTCTGGACAGAGGATGGTTCCTGGATATACAGGTCATGATAGGACAAAGGGGGTGGTACCTCCCACAAAAACAATATTTTAAAACTATCAAAAATTACCATTTCATTGGTATCTCCCACACAAACAATATCTTAAAACTATCAAAAGTTACTCATTTTATCTTCCAAAGCATACAAAGTAGGAGAATTGGGAAGAACGATCCCGTGCAACGCCGGGTACAAAATACGAGTTTAAAATAAAATCGACATATGTGGCGAGTGAGAATGATACTGAATGAAGCGCTACGTTCATAAAAGGCTCAGGGATTAATGTAGTGTATTTCAAGATGAAATTCTGTAAATTTACAAGGCAATGGAATTGATAATGAAGGACATAGGAACATGTAGCAATGTTATGATATATACGATTGTATGTATTTGTTTGGCCAAACCGGTATATTCCAACGCCGAGCCTTTACGCTCGCTCAAAAAGTCATTCTATAACAATTTCATTAAACACATAATTGCAGCATCACATTCAAGCCACCATGTTCGGGACATGAACATGGTTCGCTGTCTTGGACATTCTTAAACATAAATAATACCTATGCAGCATTAAACGAATTATAAAGCATTGTACATGCAAAGCATCCATACCATATATATTTATTGTGAGACGCAATATTCTCGCCAAGAACATATCATGTCATGTCTGCAAGTTTTTTTGCGTATAAAAATATTTGGCAACCCTGCTCTGTTACAACGTGTGAATGTTTTGTGCTCCGTTCTAATTTGAATAAATATTTGTTATTTTGCATCCATTGATATCTTAGTGCATCCAATTCATTACTAATACACAGATAAAAATTTTTGTGATTTCTCTGCAAACATTTCGCGATTTTGTGGCGAAAACCTCTTTGGCGATGATTACGCGAGCCTTGCTAGCAAATAAAAATCGCTAACCATTGCCTAGGCCTTATAACTAAGCGATGAATTCGCGAGCGTACACAAGTAAGTCGAAATTTTTCTGAAAATAGTTCTGACAAGAGTTTCGATGACGTTTACGAGGTGAATCGCGTACCATCGCCTAAGCCTTACACCTAAGCGATGAATACGCGAGCGCACACAAGTAACGGGAAATATTCCTCACAACAGTCAAAATATTTTGCATTCTTTATCGTTTTCTTCGCTTACTTTCGATGCGCTTTGTTTTTGTGTTGTTGTTTTTTGAGGTAACGGCAAAATAAATATTTGGTTTCAAGAACAATTAGCAAAATTGTCATTTTGTTAGATAAAGTGATCTATGAAGGGTGTGGTTTCTGAAAATATTTAATTAATAAACATGTTGTAAAACAAAGCATTACGGTTAAAAAGATGAAATACAAAATAATAGTGCGGACTTAATCGAAAATGTAAATATTTTAGAAAATAGTTCTCTCCAAAATGCGGATCGGTTGGTAAATGTTCACATGTATTTCATATCACTACTCAGAGGTATGGATTTTGCACGATTTAAACATCTTTCAAAACTACTTTGCACAAATTGAAAACTACAAATTCTTGTTGGATTTTGGTTTTAATACTTGTTTTTTTTCTTTAAATAGAAGTATGGCAACAAAAATTTATCGGTGCTGACGAATCCATAATCCACCACGTTATTCAGCAACATTTCGTCCATGCAAACGACCGCCTCGCAAAGCGAAAGGACCGCTCCAATTCTGACCGGAAATAAATGTTCAGTGTCTTATTTTCTTAATATTTCATTATATTTTATATTATATTTACAAAAAATGATTTAACATATAAAAAGCATTGCATTTGAAATTATTAAAACAATGAATATTATTAAAACCAATGAATTTTTTACACAACGCAACGGCGATTCGCGGGCGATTATTGGGCGAATTGCCAAAACGGTCGCCTGTGTGCCAGTCACGATTCGCGAATGATAATTCGCCGGCGAATCGCGATTTGTAAATCGCTGGCGATTCGCCAAAACGATCGCCTGTGTGCCTGTCGCGATTCGCGAATGCTAATTCGCCGGCGAATCGCCATTCGTAAATCGCTGGCGATTCGCCAAAACGATCGCCAGTGTTCACGTCGCGATTCGCCAATTGTGTTTCGCCGGCGAATCAGCATTCGCGAATCGCGACAGGCACTCAGGCGATCGTTTTGGCGAATCGCCTGACCATAGTTTAACGATCGCACGCGATGGTTCGCCGCGATTGTACACAACTCATTGGCGATTCGCGGGCGATCATTAGGCGATTGAAAATGTTTGCAGGGTTTGTTTACTTGTGATATTGTGTTTGTGTGTTTATGTTTGATAAAAAATCGTGTTTTTGGCTAATAGGGGGTTTAGACGTACCAAATATTTGAACAAACGTCTGTTTTCACAAAACCGATTATTCACCACACACATCTGATTTACAACCACTCACACGCAATTGATTTGTACAAAACCATTTTCGCTGAGATTTTGAAGTGACAACATGTGTCTTTGCTGCGCGTGCGACAGCGGTAATAGTGGCGACAATTCTTAAAAATTTGAAGAACCAAAAAAATAAAAGAATTAGGTGCAAGGAATGTAGAACCACTGCGTTTTAAAATATTAAATATTTTTTCTGTTTTTCATTTCCCTGAGTGGTAATGATTTAGTTATGCATTTTCATAAATTAAAATAAATTTTTTAAATTCATTTTTTTCTTTAATTAGTGTTGGTTAATTTCTACTTTTTCTCTTTTCGAGAATTTTAACTCTCGCATACACATGGAAAGTTCAGTAATTTCTTTTTCTGATTTCCGTGCACTTTTTTGTTATTGCTTATAACGCTATTCTTGTTGTGCGTTCTGTCCATTTCGTTTATTTGTTTTTCTGACTGAACAGTGTTGTCATCGATCGTTTTTAAATTTATTGTAGTGATTTTTTTACGCGATTTTACTTTTTTATTTTAACACAGCAAAGGGTGGTATTTTAGAAGTCATGTCGTGCTCGTATGATAGTTGTAAACTTGTCTCGAAATGATGATTGTGTACCAGTCAATGACATGCTAAATGTGCCGGTGTTGGTGCAAGGGTCGTGGATGCATTGTACGGGGAGAACAATGGTGTTGCACCAAATGTAGAAAAATTAGTGTAGATTTGCATAACATCTTCAAGACTTCTATGTCCGAAGTTGCTGAAATGGGTAAGGACCTCTAGGCGATCTATACTAGTTTTAATAAGTGCGCATCCAATCTGGATAAATATCCAGAATTGGATGAGTTTACTAAGTCGCAGGTAGTTTCAGGCCAGACACGTAAGAGAACGGCGAGGATGGCGTCTACTAATCCCTCGGGAAATTTCCATCTCTGGTAACTGGAAGGGGTATGGAGATGCAGCATCATCAGATCCATATACACATTATAAAGTGGCTTCAGGATATAGGCTGACATTCCAGATTACTCTAAAATGTGCCGTGATGAGGAGAAACGAGACACTGTGGAGCACGTACTATGTCATTGTCTGTGCCTTCAACGCCACAGACTAAAGCGGATGGGAAATCACTTCCCAGAGAGTGATTTCCCATCCGCCTGGAAGGGGTATGGAGATGCACCATCGATATTTCTATTTTCACACGGTTCTTAGTCTATCTTTTCACACACCGATTGGAGGTGCAATTGACCGCAGAAAATTTTTTGATCACAAAAGAAACATTTTAACCCCAAGGATCACTGACATTACGGCAAACTCAAAATAATTAATCGCAAAGGTGACAATTTATTTGAAGAATTTTTGAATACAATAGGACTTAATGTGTTCGATAAAGTTTTATATCTTTTGAAAACTACGAGTTCTTTAAGAAAAGAGTAAAATAATAATAAGTGGAAAGAAGAAATATCATCTTTCTATATTTGCATCGGCTCTGAATTAGATCAGTTTAAAGACACAACTAACATTTCTTTGGAAACCGGGTTGGGAATTTTCGGGTTCTTCACTAAACAACGAAAGCTATTTAAAACAGCTTTATGGAACAGTGGTCGATTTTCCACACTACTGGAGCGGCTTTCACACTATTGGACAAAGCTATCGGTCAAAATTGTCCCTAGGTTGCAGACACCATAATAAAATAAAATTAAGAAATAAAACATTATAAATCTCAGCCAGGATCTGTTGTCGTCGTCGATACAAAATGACGCCGTCTTGCGTTGACGACTGTAAATTGGTATTCCCCTTGTCAATATTGAGATTTATCGTTCGTCGCCGACGCATATTTGGTATTTTGTAAGTTATGTGACGTTGATATGTTGATGCGACTCTAATTTTTTGTCGTCGCCGTTTTTGGTGACGGCTTGAACATTTTAAATTTTCTAAGTGTTCAAAAATGATAAGAAATAAAATGGTGGATGAATTGGAAAAACTAAAAAATAAATAATTAATTTATTTTCATAATAATTTTGAAAAACTTGGACTTGAGATTGTCGAACATTAAAATGAAAAGATAAGAAGAAAATTGTAGCCAACACAGTCGAGCGTAATGCTACCAGTAGCGAAAGATTCAAGTAATTCACACTCAGCCCGCTGGAGCATATCTGATACATTTTTAACTTTAGAACCTTTTGAAGAAATAACAAAACACACATCAACATTCCTTAATTTTTGCCACTCACATTTCATCTCCTGTCTAGGAAATTTTCTTTGCAATTTAGATTGTACTTCTATTCTTCATCACTCGAAACAAAAAATGGTTCAGAAATTAAAAATATTGACGATGACGACGACAACTGGAAAAGGGTGAATGAGATTGTAGGAGATGATTGCGGAGCAATTCAAAATTTTTGTTCGGTGGATGCCATCCGCGAGGAATAAAATTTACAAAAACTATTTTCATCATTCACCTCTTAAACCAAGGTGTGTTTTGGATTTCTCCACAATTAATCCCACTTTTTTGGTATTTTCGCATAATTTAATTAATTTTTCTTCTATATCGGGAAATCGGTTGGCCATTAGACAAATGTTATATACAGTATGTCAAGAATCAGTTTACAGATTAGAAATAAATAATAATTTTCAAAATAATTTTTATGAAAAGGTCACTTTTGGTTTTTAGCTTGTTTCTTTTTTATATATTGTGATTACATACAGCATTTGCAAGGGTATGGCCAAAAATAAACGAAAAATCATGTTGTAATAAAAAAATAAGACAAGAACATCATAGTCATCTTTATTAGTGTCAAGAAAATCTTTTCACAACTCGCTCTTTTTTAAATTTTTGACAGTTATTTGTGATTGGCTATTATTTATGATTTACATTGCTTTTGTCAATGATTGTGGCAGTCAGATGATGATCAGTTTATGTTGTACGGACATCACTTCGTCAAATATTGTGTTTTTAAAATGCCAGGCAAAATATTGTCGTTCGATGTAATTCAGCTGATTTACTATAACCACGAATTGGGATTAAGTGCAATAGAATTATCGGATATGTTATCAGTAACACGAAAGACAATTTATAATGTACTAAATCGGACTGAAAATGAGGGTAGATTGGAACCAAAGCGTGGAGGAGGTCCTAAGCCCAAAATAACTGAACGTGCGGAACGCCTAAAAGTACGAATTTCGAAAAATTATTCTATTTTACGTGTCTACATAATCAGAGGAATGTATACACCGAATTTCATGATTCTAGCTGTGGCCATTTGGTTGGTACCACTTTAATCCCCTTTTTAAGTTATGTCACTCTTACATCAAATGACCGATATGTTTTCCATTGATTTTATAAATGTTGTCACTAAATTATATTTTACGTAAAGACACTTAACCAACTCCTTTTTATATTATTTTTTAAAGATTTTAGTGTCATTTTTAATGCATTTTTAAATCCACTCTAACTTCCACATTTTTGGTCTGATTTGTTTTGAAAGGGCTCGCTGGAAAGGTTCCAATAGCTAATTCTGATTTTTGGAATTTCCTAACCCATTAAGGACCGCAACATTTTTTTAATTGTTTGTCCTCAAGGGACCATCCCGATCCCATGATGATCCCATTTTGAATTTTACAAATTAATACCAAATATTTGACATCAAAAAATCGCAGTAACGAGGAGAACAAACGTTCCAAATGTTACACAAATCGTAGGACCAGGTGCCCGCGATTGTGTCGAAATTTTTCGAAATAACCCCCTTAAAAAACTGGCATAATTTTTTTTAATTTCGACTGTGATCACGTTTTTAATTGTTGTGAAGTGCCAGGAACGCCATTATGAAACTTATGGAGCGTCTTACCTATAGTATTAGCTATTAAAAAATATTATTTTATAAAATAAGATATATGTTTTTATTTATAAAAAATAAAAACAAAGCAAACGAAAAATTGGGAGGTCTACCTTTACCTTTTTCAACTATGATTTTAATGGTTGATAAAGTCCTATTCTCGCTCTCTCCTTCATTTCGCGGATTTATAATATTTTTTCTGCGATTTTCTTCTGTCTTCGCCCCATAGCAAACTATTAAGCTATATAAATGCAATATGTCAACTGAAACAATTTTTTCTTTGCATAAATTGCTTGCTATGCATTTCATTTCATTAATTTCCTTTTTGGAGTACAAATTCTTACCTTGAATTAGTTTTTTGTTAACCCATTAACGCCCAAAGAGTTCAGTTGTTTGGCATTAAACAAGTGTCCTCATATGGGGACAGAGACAAGGGACACTTAAATATGGGTTCAAAGGTCAAGACTTTATATTTCTTATTGTCTCAGTTTTCCATGTTACATGCCAATTAATAATTATTATAAAAACAGATAATATTCTTACCGTAATTGGATGTTGAGGATGGAGCTGATGACTTGCGAGACTTATAATTATTCAAGGATGAAGGTTGAGCCTCTTTAACATTGAATGGTGGATATTGAAACTGCATTGAAGAATTCTGGTTAGCAGCTGTAAAAAGAAGGACGATAAGTATTACAAAATTGGAGATGCATTTTAATATTTTTTGATCAAAATTATGCAGAGAAAAAATCTTACCGGAAGAATTATCTTCATTCATCGGACAAGCTAAATTCTCGTACGCAGATGCTTCATCATCATGATGGCTCCATGGTATGTTTCGCTCGTCAACATTTTTTGCTGAATGAATACATGCAAACAGAAATATTAAATAGTAAATAGTCTAATTTCCCACACGACATAACTTGATATGTATATATACATAATATAGCCGTCTTCAGGTCACAAACCGGAGAATTTGTTATGCACGTCAACAAAGGTATGTGTGAAGAATTATGAGCTTCCGAATAGTTCGTATTTTTGTTATTACCTGTATTTCCGGGTATTTTCATCTGAAGAAAACAGAAATGTCAAAATTTGAACGTTAGCAATGTAAATTTATTACCAATTTGATTAGAATAAAATTGTACCACAGTACCAAATACACAACAGAAGTAGAAAAATACCTGATCTGACACGCCTGATGACATTTGCTGTGTAATTCAGCGAACTTTGCTGCAAATTGAAAAATTGTATATTTATCACTTCGTCAAATAGGCTCCAATGTACCTTCTTAATTAAATAAAAACACAAATCTTTCTTAACACAAACTATATATGTTAAAATATTTATGAATTATTGTTAGACTGTTGTATTTTTAATTCTTTCTCTTTATATTATATTTCTCCTCCTCCCTTAGAATAAAGAACAACCATTTTACTTTTTGTCACACATTGAGGTGTTCCCAGATCATTCGAAGGCATCATTGCTGTGTTTCTTCGGTTTAGTTGATAAGGTGGCAACATAGACATACATCCATTTCAATACTCTCGATTGTGATTGAAAATACCGGATTTTGTAACCAAATCCAGTGGGAAATTTAAGTTGTTCGTATATGCGATTTGACTGTAGTTTTTTTATAACGTGTTCTGTACGCGATTCCGTAATATTTCAAAGATAAAATGCGGTAGTTAAATTGTCAAAATTCGTTAGATTACTAAAATTGTCATTAAAAGTGATTCTGTAACATTTTTAACGTGTCGTTAAGAAACATCGTTAACTAATATCCTAATATCTTTCAGATTATATGCGAAATGAAACGGGCGTAATAGCCTTATCACACTGCATGCGAAATCTACAGATTAAATGCCATGTGGCCCTTAATAGGGGCCAAAAAAATATTTGGCAAAAATGTGTTGGACAAACATGCGAAAAAAATACGTTTTACTCTGAGTTGCCCCGCAAATACAAAAGACCTATTCGATTGGGGGCTTAATAAAGTGGCACCAACGTTACTCATTGGGTTTTCTTAAATGCGTCAACAATAAAAATCTGGCAGCAAACCAAACAAAAATCTAGTAAGCCCAATCGAACAGGCCTAAAATTTTATGCAAAGCGGTATATTGCACGAATATTTTGTGTTTAAAAAAGCCTTATAGCATTTGTAAACCTTATCGCACTCCATACGAAATCTAGCTGAAATGACATAAGGTCGATTTTCAAATGTCAAATTTGTATGGGATCTGACATTTGCAAATCGACCTTATGTCATTACAACTAGATTTCGCATGCAGTGTGACATTGCTATTATATCCTTGTCAAACTGCAGGGGAAATCTAGTTTAACTTCATTTCGAGCCTCAATCTAGCGCTTTTGCCACACAAAATTTAAAATCGACCTCAAAATCTAATATTTAGACAAGCAAAAATAAGAAAATTTTTAAAAAAAAAATTATGGATATATATCTACCCTATAAGAGAACAAAAAGAAGAATTTTACATTTATTTTTAATTTCTCTGTAAATTCAAAAATGGAACAAGAAAGGTAATAAATGTGAAATATTTAAAAGCGTTCGTTATATTTAATTATTAAACTAAATTTTTAAGAAAAAACCGACATTATAAGCAGAAAACAAGATGGACTCCAGACCAGGAATGTGTTCTATTACCTCTATGGGAGGACAATATAAACGGCGATGGAACATGCGAAACGGACACATATTTAAAATAATTACAGAAATGATAAAAAATGGTTTTGTATTTCCCCCATCTGACATACAAACTAAATTACACAATTTCAGCAATAAATATAGGTTTATTAATTCCTGTCCACATATTGCTTTGGTTCTGATTGTGAAATTTGTTTACATAATACATTTAAATTTATTAGATCAAGTTGAGAAACTAATATCGCTCAAGTGGCCGCCACCAGTAGATATATTCTATACGGGCTCGTTTTATGACATTTTCCATCACTCTTGCCAGAAATTCGGGCGACAGGTTCTCGCATTCCTGGCGAATATTCTCCTTATGGGCTTCAAGACTCTGAGGCTTGTTGTCGATTTGTATTCTGCATTTGTTTAATTCATAAATTTTAAAACCGAATTGACATTTGGCGCCATTTGTAAAAAATATAGCGTTTTCCAATAGGATGATTACTATTGCCTCACCTTGTATTGCATTGTATTTTTTACAATCAAAAGCATCGCACAAATCAGATTGTATTGCTTGTATTGCGCTAAAAAGTAAGAGGAATCCAGCCATCACTCACCTGAACAGTTTTTGTCACCCAGTTTCAGAGTCCTCTGGTCAAGGAAATTACTAATCAAAGCAATAAATGTGCTATTGATACAAATCGACTTCAGTTGACGAGCTAAGAGCCTGATCCTTATAAAATTGTAAGGATTTGAGGATCAATTTTTCTTTTTTTAGAATGTCTGTAAAAAAGCGGGTTGTGATGGAGTTACGTATGATTACATTACAGCCTTATCTAATCAAGTCAGAAGTACCGTCTTTACAACACTAAACAACGCCCTTATGAACAACACAAATCATAATTACTGAAGGATCATAAGGACCTCAACAACATCAAAATCTATCAATCTAATGCTGGTGTTTCTTTGTCCGACGTCGACGAGCTCAACAACTTTTTCCATCATTTCAATTGCTCTCATTTATACCAACCAGTTATTTCGTATAAACAATCTAATAAAAGTTGGTTTAACCAGACATGCAAACTGCTGTCACATTCAAGACAAGAACCATGTGTGCCAGACGTGAAAAGTTTCTGTACGAACAACTTCTTCGTGCCAAAGTTCTTTCTTCTCCCAGGGGTAGTAACAGCTTTTGGTCATTTATAAGAAGATTTCAGGATAACTCCTCATCTATCCCAAATCTTGTTAAAAATGACCAGATATTCACTAGCTCGGTTGCCAAAGCAAACTTATTGGCTGCAGATGTTTTTTCGAACACGTAAATCTCCGGGCCCTATGGCGTTTCAGCACTTGTCCTATGTAAATGTGCTCTTCGACGCTTGCCCGTTCACTTCGCAACCTTGCATACCGTGCAGGGGTCTTCCCATCACGTTGGAAAATTGCGAACATCCAGCCCATCCGCAAAAAAGGTGAGGCTAATATCCCTGCTAATTACCGCACGATTGTGATTTGCTCCACGTTGTCGAAGTTTATGGAGAGTATTGTTAACCACCATCTTGTGAGGTGAGTGAGTGGTGTGAGTGACCAATAACTTACTTACTGATCGACAGTATGGCTTCCGTAGGAATCGATCTACGGGGGCCCTGATGATGCTGCTGTCCGAAAAGTGGAATCGATCCATCAAAGACCTTTGATAAAGTCTGGTACCGCGCACTCATATCAAAGCTCATCGCCTTTGGAGTTGGTAGTGACTTCTCTCGATTTATATCGAGCTTCTCCACTAGCACTATACATATTATTGTAGATGGGTTCTCATCCCACGAGCATAGATTAACCGCAGGAATACCACAGGGTTCTTACTTTTCCGCCTCCCTTTTTCTTATTTTCATGGACGACCTCTTGGAAAGCGGATGACAGCAAGCTCTATCATTATACTCATTCGATCAAAGACCAAGTCGTCAAGAAATTGAGGACAAAAGCGATTGATGGATGGAGTTACTCAGCCAGGATTTACTGGACATTTCCCATTGTCGAGTGAATAGAGTAGATTTTAATGCACGTAGGTCCCAGTGATCTATGTAGTTTAACAAGCGATTCACTGATTTAATGGTGTCGTCGATTTCAATGAACGGCGTGGATATTTAGCAACAGATACTTTTGATGTTCTAGGCATGAAAATACAATGGACAAAACATGTATTTTATGAGTCGAAAGAAGCATTGAAGTGTCTAGGCTTTTTTAAAGCAGTTTAAGAAATATTTTACTCCTTCTGATCTTCTCAATATATACACTACCTACTAACGGCTTCAACCGACCTGTAAAAGCACTCACCTTTCGGCAGAGTGTTTTATAAACAACCACTATTATACAGTGAGTACGAATATGGCAAAACATGAGCATGTGATTCATAAATGAGTGACTGAGAAAATGAGAAATCATTAGTGATGCTCTTTTAATGGATGATGATGAACAAATAAACAAAACGAGTATAGGTATCATACAAAACGAATGAACTTATAATTAAGTAGAGTGAGTAATCTGCACGTATGTTTATGGCAGCATAACCTGTACACATATGTTTATGGCAGCATACGTGACCTCTACACACTTCAGTGCGCCCAATTCTCACATTTTCTGGTGTACTGCAATTGTATATAAAGTGACGAATGGAAACAAAAAGGTGTCAAATCAAACAGCTGGTTATTTAAAATCCGGTCAAAATATGTTAGAAATCCAAAGGTTTCCCATCGGATATATCAGTACCCCAATTCTGTTCTACACGATACGACAAATAAGAACGTACGAAGAACGAACGTACGTACGGCACTGCTGTCACAGCGACTGTCGTGTCGCGTCTATCTGAATTAGAAGTCAAGCTGTACTGAATGCAATGACGTCTGGAGACGATGCACAATATTTCTCTTGCGATAATCATGAGGACGTTACAATATAATATACAATCTTACGTTGGCACTTAAAATTAATACGTAAATTATCTTACCATGTTTGTACATATTGTTATGTTTTCTTTCTATATTATTGTAGTATCCTAATGATGTTCTTCAAAGAACGACGAAATATTGGGTGAAATATAAGATAGAACGAAATATAAGATAGAACGAACGTAATAAGAACGTACGAAGAACGAACGTACGTACGGCACTGCTGTCACAGCGACTGTCGTGTCGCGTCTATCTGAATTAGAAGTCAAGCTGTACTGAATGCAATGACGTCTGGAGACGATGCACAATATTTCTCTTGCGATAATCATGAGGACGTTACAATATAATATACAATCTTACGTTGGCACTTAAAATTAATACGTAAATTATCTTACCATGTTTGTACATATTGTTATGTTTTCTTTCTATATTATTGTAGTATCCTAATGATGTTCTTCAAAGAACGACGAAATATTGGGTGAAATAAAGAACACACCCAAACACCAAAATTGGACTCGAGCTTGAATATTTAAATAATAAATTAAAAATATAGGCCGAATATCAAAATACACATTTGAACTTATACAGACGGAGAGCACGACGTATCAATGGCTAGGTTAGTTTTAATGGGTTGCCCGCCGGATATATATATATCATGTATATAGATACGACTAGGCGAGTTCACCCGGGAACTATTTGTCCATTGTGATACCCTTGAAGGAGAAAGAAAAGAAGAATTTTAAGGATTAAGTAAGAGAGGTAGAAGTAACGATAGTAGCGAGGAAAGTCCAGGTTCGTCATTGTGTCATACGTTATAAGATTGCCTGGTGGTTCTGCTAGAGAACCAATTGGCCTTATCTATGAATTTTAATGGGTTTTAATGGAACGTTTGGTACTTCGGCCAGACTACTTAAGCGCCTTCTCCCAAGATAAAGGAGCCTAAGTTCCTGTAGTCTGTAGCATGAACATAGCAAGTGTTCCACCGACTCCTCCTCTTCTTCGTCGAGGCAGCTTCTACAATAGTTCAAATGAGGGATGCCCAAACGCTCTGCCATACGGCCTGTAGCGCAATGCCCTGTAAGGACTCCCGTAAGGATGCTTGTGTTTCTTTTTCCTAGTGCCAGTAATTCATTAGTTCTACTAGAGTTGATCTTCGGCCATAAGTTGTGTGTTATTCTGCAATTATGCATGGAGTCCCATCGCAGCTTTGCTTCCTTGTCTCCTATTGCGTCTATTTGATTGAGTAGTTCGATGAAAGGTGTGCGAAAGTCGTTAGTCACTGGAGCATCCGTTCCCTCGGAGCACTTCAGTGCACACTTGTATGCCATTTCGTTTCCAGGTTCATCCGTGTGACCCGGTACCCATACAAGTGTGACGTCATGTGTTCGGAGTTGGTCGAGGGATTCTTAGCAATCCTGTACGCATCGTGATCTGATAGTCTTCGAATTTAAGGTTTTGAGGGTGCCATACTGTCCACATACATTCTGAATTTTGATGGGTCGATGTCCCTTTCCAGAATGTTTCTCGCGGCTATAGCATAGATTTCTGCCTGAAAGACTGTGCAAGTGATTGGTAGTCGGATGGAGATTTTAAGGTTAATGATTCCGAGAAGACTGTCTCCGTTCAGTGAAAATAGAGTTTTCCTCATCGGTCATGACCGTGTTGGATGCCCATTCTTCTCTGGTGGGGATTTCTAATTTAAAATTCTTATATAGGTACATAATGGGTGTTAGAAAATCGAAATCGGTATCTAACCTCTCGTATGATTCGGTAACTCCAAGAATTGAGCTGTGTTCAGGCGTTTCGTTTTTCAGAATGTCGAGTTCTCTTATACGTAATGCTACCCTTGCTGCACATCTCCTTACGAAAATGCCCACGGGTTTTATATTAAGTGTAGTTTCTAGTCCGGTTTGAGGTGCCGATGCCCCAGCAATGCCCACGCTCCACCAGACTAGTGCCCCGTACGTGAGTAGTGGTCTAAATATGTACCATTTTTGGTTGTAGTCCCCATCTTTTCCCGAACATCTTCTTGCAGGTATAAAAAGCACAGAATGCCTTCTTTCCTCTCTCCTCGGTGTTCCTTTTCCAGGAAAGTTCCAGGAGGAGTTACCTCATGTCCCATGATGTTGTTTTCGTCCTGACATCGCGGTAAATGTGTTTTCATGAGAAGTTCTACCGTTTCTTTGCTGCTTTCTGTGAACAGTTCATCCGGTTTCATTAAAAATCCTGGGGTACTGGGTTCCTTGGAGAGCGCTTTGCGAAATCTGGCGATCTGTCTAATGCCTTCCATTTCCTCACAGAAACTTGTCCAAGATTTCCACTTTGCTTTTTTGATTTCTTTCTTGAAGTCGTTAAAGACTTCTTTGTAGCCTCCTGGAGTTCCTTCCCTTTTCGCCCTGTTAAGGAGTCTCCTACTTTCCTTTCTGAGTGCTCTGATCTCCGGTGTCCACCAGGTTTGGTTGACCTTTCGGGGATGCCGGCGCTCTTGACAGGATTTTTTGAAGAATTCTGAAAGAGAAGGTGTCAATTGATCTACTGCCCCCCAGTTCGTTCACGTCATTAATCTCTCCATCCGGGGAGGCAATGACTGCATACGATTACTGAAGAGGTTCCAGTCAATCTTTCTGGGATTTCTGTAGGGTTTCCACTAATTGTATCGAGTTCAATGTTGAAGTGTATTCTAAAGTGGTCCGAGAAGGAAAATTCTGTAGATACCATCCAATTTGAGATTCACCATTTGAAACTAAAGTTATATCTATAACCTCCTCCTTTCCCATGTGTCGCAGCAATTCGTCCGATGCTGCTTCGGAAGGGTGTAGATTAATCTGCTCCAGCTGTATGCCCCTCTTGTCGGTGGGCATTGGCTCATCCTGAGTCGGTTGAGGCCGTACCTCACGACCCTATCCAAGAAATGAAGAAATTCTGATCCTATCCATAGATCTTTTCCTTCTCCTTTGTCCCTCGCATGCCCCCTGATGATCTTCAAATCATCATTGTAAGTATGGCCTCATCCTCCAGGATCAGATGAGGAACCCATACCTTCACTGTCGTCCAACAGGGGATCTGGTCGATGGGTACGATCTCAAGCCGCATATCTTTTCTTAAGGAATCGTAACGAGCGTTTGTAGCTCGCCTCTCTCCTTTCCTCGTCCGTCTTCGTCTTGGTGTCACCTGGTGTCGAATTTGATGCTTTACTGCCATCTATAGACGTTTCCTCTGCTGCTGAGTCAGTAGCAATCATTCGGATGTCTTCTTCATCGGTTTTGTAGAGGAAAAGCTTGCCTATACCCGACAGACCGTCGTTTGTGTCGTCACATAGGGACAAGTCACTCTCAATGTTTTGTTGCCGTTTTCGCTGTTGCTTCGTATTGTATGGGGTTTGTGTGTCCCAGTTGTTGTGTGTTTGGTAATGAGTGACTGCAAATATTGTGCACCTGCCGAAGAGCCATCCTCGGACGACTGATAGGGTGGTTTTCCAGGTCCAGCCTGGTGACCACTTGCAGAATTATATAAAATATTTTTACACGTCATGGGTTTTTTTCCGGTGGGGTGTTTCGGGAAGTCTCTGCCCTCCCCTGGAAAGCACTCAGATTCCTTTCCTAGGAGATGGCAGCTACCCATCATAACAGGCCTTAAGCCCCCGCATCGCGTCAAGATTGTCACCCGCGACTGAGGGTAACAATGGTTTATAAAAATTGAGACAAAACTACAAAGATATTGGAAAACATATAACCAAATATCGTATTGAACGGAAAAAACATCTAAACACCAGATCTTCCATAGTATTTTCGATGCAGACATCAATAATATCAACAATAAAATCCTGAACATGCAAATAAAACACAAACATAAAATAACAATAATAGACCAAACCTTGATGAAGGAAGATGCTGTTAAGTTTTTCATTAGCAAAAACACATCAGAACTCGACACAAACAAAAGTGACGTTCTCTACAATAACAACAACAAAAACGAACTGAACATAAAGTATAACAGAGCCTGGTTTATAAACAAAACAAAATTTGATATTCCAGAGAACGTGGAATGGCTTCTCTCACACGGAAAGAAATTTGCATTGTCCAAAAAAGGAGATAAAAACATTAGAAGGTAAAGAGGAAGAAGAAATTGCACATAACAAATTCACATACACGATGGAGAACTACATTAAACAACAACAGTTGAGCAACAGAGACAAATACATATTGATTGAACAGCGAAATCATAGTTATCAACACATACAAAGGAAATGTCACCGTAGCTATGGAGAGGAAGGACTATGGAGAATGAGTACGATAGTGAACGATATTATGACACGATATCCTATCAGTATTTTACTAATTATTTGCACAAAACACAACTAATGACACACAAAAAAGAGAGAATTTATGGCTTCCTGAAAATTCATAAATTCATTCATTTGAGTCCAATCTGCTCTTCAATAAATACACCCGCTAGCCAATTCTGTAAGTATATTACAACCATCTTGTCCAAAATTTCTGAGAACTCAAAATACAACATCAAAAACTCCGCGCAATTCAAAGATAAAATTAAAAATACTGTTAAAGGAAATTGCGAAATGGTGGTTTCTTTTGACGTAATTCCCCTATTCCCTAGTAAAATGACAAAGATAAAGAAACAAATCAAAAACTTCCGTATCTAAACAGCGTAGTAATTAGAGAAAATAATATGCTGAAGATGAATTGGTATATAAAACTAACGGCCTCCCAGGGATTCCAAATTTTCAACACATCAACCAATTTCATCAACAGAGTTTTGACTATAAGTGACGAGGAATTCCATACCGATAAAAATTTTCAGCACAGCAACCAATTTCAGCAACAGAGTTTTGACTATAAGTGACGAGGAATTCCATACCGATAAAATAAACACGATTAAAAATATTCTCCAACAAAATAGTTTTCTAATAAAAATAATAAAATTAGTTTTTGGTAGAGCAAAGAACATAAAATTCTGCCCTGCCACTGTAGGGCAGTAAGTCGATATTTTTGGAACAGTCAAACAGAACCACCGTTCAAAAATGCGATTCGGTAGGGTTTGCAAACGAATGAGAAGCACAAAGAAAAAAGGCAAAAAGTAAACAAAAATATTTTTTATTTGCGGTACTCATCTCTTTGTTTGTTTTTAGCGGTCGTTGTTGGAGATTGGTGTTGAAGCTTTTGTTGCTGGTAGTTTGGCTGTAGTTGCTCTAGATTGATAATTAAAATTAAAGTTGGTTCCCGGGGAATTGGTTTTTGTAGGAGAATATCTTGTTGCCGTTGAGGCTGATGTTGGTACTGTTGTTGCTGCTGAGCTGTTGTGTTTGCTTTTGATATTGTTGTTGTAGGCATTTAATTTATTGAAGACTAGCTGAACCCCGCCCGCTTCGCCAGGCAAAAAAAGGTAAAATTAAAATCATGTTTCATATTGATTTTTATTGTGGTCAGTAATATATACTTTCCAATTTTCAGCCTTCTAGCTAAAAAACACTTTTGCCACGTCCCCACCGCCCACGAAACGAAAATCCAAATTTCGGCATCATATTCATCTTTCTCGTGGTCAGTAATATATATGTATCAATTTTCAGCCTTCTAGCTCTCAAAAAAAACTTTTGCCACGTCCCCACCGCCCACAAAACGAAAATCAAAGATAAATATTTCTCGTGGCCAGTAATATATGTATATGAACCAATTTTCAGCCATCTAGCTCTCAAAAACACTTTTGCCACGCCAACTCCGCCCATTTAATTTATTGAAGACATGGTCGTTTTTCTTTTTCAATTATATTCAACCGGAAAGTTAAGTATATATTTTGCCTTAATGGCATAAATAATGATACGTGGTTCCATTCGATCACCTCAATATGTTTATCATTTATCCATTGTCAGAATGGGAATTTTTTTAACCAAAAGCTCATTCTGGGTACATGTAATATGTCGTTCACCTTATATTGTAAATAGTAGTTATAAGTGTAAGTGTTAATTTAAGTTTTATATAAAAAAAAATGATGAGTAATTCCCTTTTTAGTAATTCGTATTTTGGGGGAAATTTTTTGATATATTATAGATTTAGTATAAGTGACATGTATGTATAACTACAACATATAAACGTTAGAATATATAGTACTAGAAAAATACTTTAAGTATGTTAGTAATAATGTAAAAATGACTAATGTTAGCTCTTAAGCGCATTTAAATATTGTATTAAGGACATCGAATTCAATAAAGCAATAAAGCAAGCATGTAATATGTCAAAATGATCGTATTAATGTCCTCTACAATCCTGCAGAATCATATTTTTGAACGGCTTTTTCGCTGATCCAAGAAAAACTATTACTGTCCTCCAGTGGCAGGACAGATTTTTATGTTTTTTGTTCAAGCAAAAAGTCATTCTAGTGTACATGTAATACATCAATATGATCGCAGTTGATGAAAATAGTACTATTTACTATGGTTTTTATCATCTCTGTGGTACTCTGTTATTTGACCAAAAAATCCAAAAAAAAAAGTTAGCGACGTCGATTCACGGAGGTATATTTCAATCAATGCAAAAAAACCACCACCATCGTCCACACCAAGGCAAACACACTTGGCATGCTCTCTTTGTGCCGACCACTGCTTAAAACAAATTAAAACGCTGGTGTCAATTTTCTCTGCAAGTCATTTCCGCGCTAGTTTCTGACTTTTTTGCTTTATCGAATTTATGATCCCCTTTTTCTAATATGCTTTTACTCTTCACACATACATATATAAATTTCCTATAGAAACCTATCTGCTTTGTTTTCAATAAAAGAAAAAAAGTCGCAGAAAAAGTGAATGTAATGTGGGCTGATGTCATAGCGTTTGTTTACAAAATAAATTTTCATGTTATATCGATTTGTGATTTTTGTTCTGATTTTCTTAAGGGCTAACCATAATGAGCATGAAATGACTTAAGCCAACTTAAGCAACTGTACGAGTACATATAAATCGTATATGACAGACCATAATGTACTTAATGGAACTTTTTGTTTAGTTTGGTCAGCAGTCATTTGCTTAAGCAAAGTGCCAAACTGATCGCACATTCCGTACGGAATCAGCTGTTCTGTTTTATTTGTGTAAACAAATTACAAAAATGATTTCTGAAGTCGATGATAGTGCTTTTATTATTAAATTAATAGAAAATGTAGAGAAGAAAAAATGTCTTTATGACAAAAGGAGAAGAAAAAATGTCTTTATGACAAAAGGAACCCTTTTTACTTTAACAGAAATGTTAAGGAAATAGCGTGGAACCCATTCCTTCTCCTGTCACGGTTAATTTCTCGAACTGAACAGGAACGTACACGCAGAAAAAAAAAACTTGTGAAAAAAAAACCTAATTCAACTTTGTATATCTTTTTTATATAGAGTTGACCGAAGTCATAAAGTAAATGTTAAATTTCCCTCGTACATGTGTAAATTACACATGTGCTTCCTTGGTATAAATAACTAAGTTTACTTGGTAGGTGTTCAGTGGTTATGTACCTTAAAATATTCAACCCTGTTCTTTTTCCCAATTTAGAAATTTGTAGCATTTACACAAGTTGGAATTGAAATTAATAATGGTGTCAGTATGAATATGTAAGTTGCAAAAATACGTATATGAGCAAAGGTTTCTATAAATTTGTCAAAATGAATTTCGACGATTAGAATTGTAACAAAACCCAAAGCAACAGAACAGAAGAAACAACAGACGAAGAAGTAAGTGAAATTAAAATTTATTTATTTTGCACTCGCAAAATGAAGATTGATCAATCTTTTAATTTATTAATATCAATTTTAGTTACATTTCGGAAGTCTGGAATATAATATGATGTTCTCCTTCAATTAAAGTCAATTAAGTTCATTTAGGAATTGTTGGAGTAACATTATGCAGTCTCGACAAGTGATGCCGTAAATGGTTTCGGCAGCAGTGGTATTTATGCACTACTCACACAATCCCACGGCGGCCGGTTCTATGTACCGGATTGACTCGGAGATGGATGTCTTCGACCAAGGGCTGCCACCTCAGCTATATATGTATCGTGTTTGTCCGTTTTTTCAACATGGGAGCAACATTACCCGGAGTGCTTGCTCCGTATTCTTTTGGTCCGTGCCGGGACCGAACAAAATCCCGGACCTTGGATCTGCTCGGTTTGCCAGAACCGAATTCACCACCGTTCAACATCAGTAAGGTGCAATAGATGTCTGGAGTGGGTGCATTTCCGGAATTGCTCTGGCCTCGGCTACGACGACTACGCTGCAGCGTGCTGTGCAAATTTACAGCGTAGTAGTTTACCCAGCTCATCGCTGTCGTCGTTATCGTCGTCTTCTTCGTCGTCAACATCGTCATCGGTGTATGGTACATCCCCGCAATCTCCCCCACAGCAAGTTCCAGCACAGCAGTTAACACCACACATCGCTGTTGCAATTCCGGATAGTGTATCCTTTCTGCAATTTAATTGCAATGGTCTCCGAGGTAAGATAAATGAAATAACTAGTTTTATGAGTCGAAACAACATCATGGTCGGTGCGGTCCAGGAAACGAAGCTCGACGACACCTGTAGCTTGCACAGTTGTAATGGATACAATGTGCTACGAAAGGACCGCACACGAGGTGGAGGGGGGCTTGCATTCCTAATACACCATTCTGTGCAATACAGACAATTCACGCCTGAGCTTGACTCTAGAGACCCATTCATTGAATGTATGGGGGTAGCAGTCAAGTCTGGGACTGCCGAGATAGAGCTGTACAACGTGTACGTTCCGCCGGTCGCCAGTTGTGCCCGCAATATCGCCCTGATATCAGCTCACTGCTACAGGGTGATAATCGGGTTGTTCTGGGAGACTTTAATGCGCATCATGAGCTATGGCATTCTCTCCTAGGTGACGACTCCAGGGGCAGAGCTTTGGCGGAACAGATTGACAACTCCACGTTTTGCACAGTGAATGAGGATGCCCCCACACGGATTATGGGTGATTGCCACAGCTCGCCAGATATAAGCATCGCATCGCCTGGTCTGATAAATGACATTACTTGGCGATCTGTCATTTCACTGGGATCAGACCACCTCCCCATAATCATCTCCATCGACCGACCATCAGACTTCATCGTCTCTGAACGCCGTACTTTTCTCAACCAGAGGAAAGCGGACTGGAACGGGTTCAGAGATTTCACCAATCGCCGCTTTAGTGTTCTTCCCATTCCATTCGATGTAAGGGTAGCAGAGAAGAACTTCCGGGTCATCGTCAACGCAGCGGCCGCTCGCCATATTCCTGCTGGTCGAATACCCAACGTAAGACCAAACTTCCCAGCAGAGGCAGCGGGACTCGCAGATGAGCGTGACGTCCTTCGCAGGGCTAATCCTGGAGATCCCAGAATCAGGGAACTGAATCTCGAGATTAACAGATTAGTCAGCGAATACAAGCGGAACAAATGGTTAGAACATCTGAAGCAGTGCAACTTAAGTTCCGGAGTAGGTAAATTGTGGGCAACGGTTAAATCACTTTCGAATCCCACCAAGCGAGATGATCAGATCGCTGTCACTTTTGGTGACAGGACGCTAAATGATCCTAAGAGGTGCGCGAGTTATTTTAACCGGCAGTTTATTGAGCACCCCGAAAATGATAAGACGAAAAGGAGGACCATGCGCCATATACATGGTCTCCGAGTCGAGGAGGCACCACCACAGTTTACCGTTGGCGAAGTTGCACAAGTCATCCGTAGCGCTAAACCATCTAAAGCGCTGGGCCCTGACGGAATCTCTATGTTGATGCTGAAACAGTTGGATGAACCTGGAGTCGAGTACCTGACAAAAGTCCTCAACTTGTCGATGGCCACTCTTATCGTTCCCGAAGCCTGGAAAATGGGCAGAGTGATACCGCTATTGAAGCCAGGCAAGGATGCGAGTAAGGGAGAGTCGTACAGGCCGATCTCTCTTCTCTCACCAGTAGCGAAGACACTTGAGGCACTTCTCCTCCCGAGCCTTATTGGAAATTTCCCAACTGCAACACATCAACATGGATTCCGTAAGCAGCACAGTACAACGACTGCTCTACACGCTATATCCACACATATACACAGAGGCCTTAATATGCGAAAGCCGTGCGATAGGACGGTCCTCGTGGCTCTTGACCTCTCGAAGGCATTCGACACGGTCAGCCATGCCACATTATTTGAGGACATCGCCAACACGTCCCTGCCGGCCAGCATCAAACGTTGGATCATCAACTATATGTGTGGACGCCAGTCATATGTGGAATTCAGAAACCGGAAGTCAAAACCCCGTAGAGTGAAACAGGGAGTTCCCCAGGGTGGGGTGATATCTCCGGCTCTGTTTAACCTCTACCTTTCTGGTATTCCACAACCCCCTGACGGCATCGAAATCGTGACATACGCCGATGATTGCACGATTCTAGCGTCCGGCCCAACTACAGATGACATTTGCGAAAGGCTGAATAGTTTTATCATCGATCTTACCAGTTTTTTCACTGCGAGGAATATGAAAATATCCGCCTCAAAATCGTCAGCCACACTGTTTACCACATGGTCCGCAGAGGTCAGGAGGACATTGAATGTGAGAGTCGAAGACACAACAATACCGACCGTGAATTACCCCAAGATTCCAGGGGTCACATTCGATAGTTTATGTAAATCCTCTGCACATGCCACTGCTATCTGCGATAAAATGCGAAGTAGAAATAAGGTCCTCAAGTCGCTTGCCGGCAGTACTTGGGGCACAGACAAGGAAACCTTATTAACTACATATAAAGCGATAGGCCGGTCCGTGGCAAACTATGCGGCGCCAGTGTGGTCAGCGAACGTGAGTAATACGCAGTGGAAAAACATCCAGACTTGCCAAAATGCCGCCCTGAGAACAGCAACAGGCTGTCTCCTCATGTCTTCAATAGACCATCTACATGAGGAGTCAAAGGTCATTCCCGTACGTAGACACAATTTTATGTTGTCTACGCAGTACCTGCTTGGATGTTATCGCAGTAGCCATCCCAACCATCATCTTATGGCACTGCCACCTCCGCCCAGGCAGGTAAGGAAAGACCTCCAGGATCTAGAGAGAGAGGTCCAGAGGTATAAGAGGGAACCTCTAGATCAGCGCGCGTATGAGGCAGGTCTGAATGATATTCATCGTGATGCAGTCGCAGCAGCAGTCAACAACTACGCCGAGAATATCGTTCTCGGAGACCATCCCCCAGACATCTCATCGGAAGAAAAGGAGCTGCCGTGACGAACAAGATCGGTACTGGCACAGCTGAGATCAGGATGGTGTAGCCGCCTCAATTCGTACTGGGCTCGAATTGATGGCAACGTGCAGAACATCTGCCCCGCATGTAACCAGGGGCCTCACGATACGCTACACCTCTTCAACCAGCAAAACCAACTCAGCTGGTCCCCAGGTCACTTTGGACGCACCCGAAGCAGGTGGCCATCTTCCTAAACCTGGAGACAGACGTAGCGGATCTACAAGAAGACGAATAAACGGACAAATCAACACAAACACGTATACATAGGCAGCTGTTACAACAACAACAACATGACTACTCACAACAACATTTGGTTCTCCGCCCGGTGGTGCTGGACATTTTTTGTCTCTAGTAATGAGAACAGCAGCGGGCCTCTGTATCGATTGCTGCCAAAGCCAGTGCGTGTTTGGGGATAACCGAAAACCTACAATTATAACAAGGTAAGTGTTGCTGTGTGTGTTTTCAAATATTTCTTTCGTCATTATTAATTTTATCCTTTTATGATTGGCAGTTCAAATGCTGTAGTGGTGGCGGTGATTGTGCTTCAGCAACATACAAATAATATTTACCCACATATTATTTGGCAACAATATCATCCATGGCAGTAACCACCACCAGAACGACAACAACAACAACAATATTGATCTACAAAATACTGTTGTTTGAGATCGATATACAACAGAAACCCATATTGTTGCTGTTAACTCATCGCAACAGACAGCAGCTATAACAACAGCATCATCAGCCTCATCTGTTCGTCGATGCCCAATCAACACACCAGCAGCAACGACAACAGCAATCCCACCAAAAACAACAGCAGCATCAAAGAAAAAAACAGCCTTAATATCATATGAGTATAATAAAATAAACCTTTTTTTCAGACGGAAGAACAAAAATCTAAAAATAAGTCATCATCGTTTTTATTTGGGTGGGAAATAAAAAATCAATAAAAAGATTTAGGTCTTTCATATTATTAAATTTAGGTAAGAAAACATTCAAAATTAGATAAATGAAACATGGCGCTGTATTATTTATGTTGTATCAATTTGTACATTTATTTCTTTATTTTTAAATACTGATAAATGCAAATTGTTAACACAAGTTTTATTGTATAACTGGCAGTAGTATTTTTTGCTATCAAATTACCCAAGCGTTTTGTATGAGTTGCCAAAGAACTTTTAAAGTTGTATTTCACCTAAGAAACTTAGGTAAATTGTACGCTTTTCTTGTATGATTTCTCACATTTTTTTCTTTGTGTGTATTTTTCATTTATTTATTTCACTAATTGACTTTAATGTACACAGCCCTTCGAGTGCTAATTTTAATAATTTTAGTTTGTTTAAATACTTTAATTTGTTATTCATTTTTATGCACACAAATTACAAAAACGTCAAATGTTTTCATATGCTATGTCACGTACATTATATCCACCTAAAAGTCTAGTTAATTTTGCTTAAGCATTTGAAGGCTTTTCGTTGATTTTTGACATTACCTTAACAGAGTACTGCAAATCAAAATCGCACACAACATTTTTGCGTGCGTTTCAGTTTTACCTACACGCAGAAAAAACTTGTGGGAGAACACCGAATTCAACTTTAAATCTGTTTTTTTTATAATGAGTTAACAGTAAATAAGTAAATGCTAAATTTCATTCGTACATGTACATATTTCTTTTGTATAATAAACAATAGGCCTGTTCGATTGGGCTTACTAGCTTAATATTTCAAAAGTTTCCTTCATCATTGTTAATTTAACGATGAATTCCTCACGTAAAACCTGCAAATGTTTTTGTTATGACAAATGACATATTAGAGCTGTTTTTCTGTAAGCCGGGATAAGAAGCTGCGATAACAAAAACGTTAATAAATATTGAATGTTTTGCTCAAATTATTTTTTTATTAACTTCAATTTTGTTGTAAAATCAATGTAACGTACTTTAATAAATGTTCATGCTAGTTGAATATTTGTTGGTGTTTTAGAATTATTTAGTAAAAAATATTTTTGTTTAAAATAGACGAAACCCCTGAAGAAGTCAACAACGAATTGACGAAACGTTGGGTGAAACGAAATAAAATGACTTTTAATATAGGTCTAAACAGCATATTTAAATAATTAAACAATACAGCAAATGTTGTCGATGTTAATTTTTTAATTTCCTCTGTGATTCAATAGAATAATATATTGTCTTGTAGAATTGGTCTAAGGTCAACTTCTCGACAAGGTGGGTGAATTATTTTTCAAAATGTTAACATTATTTCGAACGGTCCCAACGCCTCTCACGAAAGATATCCACTTCAAGAAGTTAGAGCTAAAACCAATGCGATCTAATTTATATTCCAAAAGTTCATGGTTCACTTTATCAAAAGCTTTACTAAAATACGTATAGATGACATCAGTCTGAATTAAATTTGTAACAGTAGAAAAGCCCTTACGAAATCCATGTTGGTATGGACTCAATATAGAAGAAACCCTATGAGACACCACCTCAGTAACCAATTTCTCAAATAGCTTCGGAATAGCACTCAACTTAGCTATCCCTCTATAGTTTGACACGTCAATTAGACTGCCAGACTTATGGAGGGTGTCAATGAATGAACTCCTCCAAGCCAAAGGGAAATATCCAAATCTCAATGAAGTATTAAATAACAATGTTAGCGGAATAGCCGTGCCATTAGCACAGAATTTCAAAATTATACTTGGCACCCCATCTGGGCCAACACTATTCGTGGATCTGAGATTATTCAAATTGGACAAAACCAAGGGTAAATTCATTACAGGGATTTCCAGTTGCGTCAATGCAGAGATATTAACATAGTCCATCTTATTCATTGTGCTTTCAATAAAAACAAATTACCCAGACCATGCCGACATATTATCATCGAACCGCGACCATGCTTACGTTTTCATCTTATAACTTCGACTGAATTGGTATTAGGTTCTCTTACTTTAATGAAAGTTAGCAAATTTGTGCTTCTGAATAAGGGATATAGAAATTGATGTATTTTGGATAGTTGACCTTTTAATAAATTGTGTGTAGATGTTTTTGTCCGGCTTGAGGTCATGTAATTTAAAAAACAACGATGTTGTGTTTTTATTAATTTTTTATTTAAAAATTCCCAATATTTCGATTGACTTCGTCAATCATCTTCAGGGGTGTCACTATAAAAACAAATATTTTTAACATTAAATATACAAAAACACTTAACAATTATGACAATAATTACATTTATGAATATAGAGTATAAACGACAGTAACTTGTCCGCACAACCAGTCTTTGTCAACTAAAATTATTTTTGCTTACATTTATGCTTTTTAATAATGTGTCTGTATATGTGAGCGCAGCCGTCCGTGTCAGTTTTGTAATTTATTCTCTTGTCAGAGGGAACATCAATTATATGTAAAGTTTCAAGAGTGTATCTGCGTTTGTAGTTGTTCTCTTGTGCTAATATTTTTACATCGTCGAAATTCGGCGTGTGACCCGTCAAAGTACAGTGGGCAGCCAGAGCGGTTTTTTGTTCTAGTGGTCTATTTGTTGCTTTTTGGTCAGATTTATGCGAAGAAAGTCTTGTCTTTAATTTAGTCTTAGTGGTGCCAACATATACCTTTTGGCATAAGTTGGACTTGTCCCCGTTGCATGTGATTTGGTAAACTACGTCCGATTTTTCTTCATTTTTTAATCTAGATTTTATCCTGCTAAAAAGGTTATTGACTGTAACATGCGTCTTAAGTGCTAATTGGTATTTCTCTTTGTCGTATAAATTTGAATGGCGAAATCTTTCAGAAATTTTATTGAAATTTTCAAAAATATGAAATTGTCGACAGTTGTTTAATATAAAATTATCTGTTACATTTGCTAAGTTCAATAAAAATACCTAAACTTTCTTGTAAGCGAGTAAGTTCGAAACAAATATTAACCTGGTAATAAGACCATCCAACCAGCCTAACAAGGAATAAATACGATACTCGCTTATGTTGTCATAAGCTCTTATGATGTGTCACCGTTGATATACATATGTAATTGTTGGAATGAATAAACAACCTAGTCTCTCCCCTCCACAGCTTCACAGCCGCGTTTTTAACGTGTTAAGATGAATCACAATCTATTATGGAATAGGTACTTATGTACATATATGATATTTGTATGTATGGATTAACTCATACAGCGGCATGACGCGTATGTAAGAAAAACATTCGAGTACGAAGATACGGCAGTCCAGTTTTTTGGTATTTAAGTACCTCATTTAGTTATATGACCTATGTTTTTTCATAGATATAACATATGTTGACAGTGATTTAAATCTAACATAAAAAAATAATCACCCAAAGATAGGGCATAAATATCAAATGCAGTCTTACGCACACATGTTAGTATTTCGACTATAATTTAGGCGTGTTTCCGTAAATAAATAAATTATGTACGACTTTGATTTAATATTGTAGTGATTTACATTTTACTTTTGTTTTTCAGCTAATAACAACTGTTTTCACGTAACATATATTAGTTAAATCATTCAGATTCTATCATACATACAGTTATTTTATGCCCGTTTAAGTTAACGGGATCGAATTCGAATGGAACTGAAAAATTTATATGCTCAAATGTTACCAACCGAAACGATAAACGGTTTTATCCTTAAGAGACTTCGCAGGCTGCATGCGAACGTGTACACACATATGTTAGGAATAAAACTCAAGCGATAACTTGGAGTATCCGAACAAATTGTATTTACCGACATGATGATATCAGATATTTTCTGTATAGAGGACCTCAATATAAGAAGAAAATTTGTTGGCATGTTATCGATATCTCGCTTTTATTTACGATACAAGAGGTAATAAAATTATTATGGTAGCTATCCACAAAACTTTAATATGTATGAATGTATGTGGCTTCCCATATTACATTAATACAAAAAGAATATAGAAATATCAGACTATTAATGGTATCAACATGGTCATTAAGAGGACATAACATAAGAGATTTAGCAGTACTTTGAACTAAAAACTCCAGTTGAAGTTGACAAAAGTCTTGAATAGAGATCGAAAATTTTCTCAATTTATTGGGAGCGGATTCCAAATCGTCTTTTAGATCGCAGAAAGATGTAGTGAAACGAAGAAATTTATCCTGTGGATTTCTGATGTATCTGGTTCTTATAGAAAATATCAAAGAGGCATCCATGTCTACATCCACTTTCAAAAAGGTGGGGAATTTTTATATATATATATTTATATTTTTATCAAATAATGCAACTTCTAGAGTATATAAAGATTTATATATGAGAGCCGTACCAATACGTGTTTAGTGAATTGGCTAGAATACATAAAAGAAATATTTTATAACTAAGTTATTTATAAAAGTTGGAACATTTTTGAGCATAACTTTTGATTAGATTGACCGATCATTACCAAACTTTGAGAGAATTAAATAACACAGAATCTAAAAGCATAAAGAACTTGAAAACACTCTAAGTCGACCTAACGTATTATTCTTTGGAGGGGTCGATATTTAAGATGGAACCGTTAGCACAGTTCTAAATTCTAGTTCAAATTACAAATTATAATCAGGTATGTTCTTTCTTCCACGTTTTTTATTTTGGTTTCGTGGTTTTAAAATTGGATTTGACTTCCAAACTCATCTTATTTAATCGTGTAAATGAGATTTTTTCAAAAATCTAGATTTTTAAGACGTATCTCAAAATTAACAAAATATTTCAAAAAAAATCAGTAGGTGACAAAAATGTTTAAGGTGGCACAATTGCTACCAACTGATTTTTCTTAAATGTACCAACAAGAAAAATCTGGCAGCAACACTAAAAGAGTAGCCAACTTCTTTCTTGTTAGGCGAGTAAATTCCATAGAAAAATTAAACTAGTAAGTAAACATACCTGATTATAAGTAAGTAGTGAACATACCTGATTATAAGTTGAAGTAACATTTGTAATTTCCATTCCAAAACCAAAGTGTTATGGGTTGTAATTCAATTGTCGGGTGCTGTACATACATCAGTGTGAATAAATTCTGTGCTATGTATGAATGTATAGACGGAATTAGCGACATCACTGTTGTTACTTTAAAGTCGATAGAGAAACTCGTTACATTCAGTCTGATTTTCATTTGTACATGAACGCGAACGTCTCAGTATATAAATAATACACCAAATAATCGTTCTACTTAAAAAAACAGAAACTTTAGCACATCATAAACATATAGCGAAATAAAAAAGTATCCGCTCCTTAAAACGAAAAGCTGAATCATGGACGAGGAAAAGATGTGGAAGGGTTTTTACGACAAACTACAAGAACTTAAAATGAATCCTCCAACTGAACATGAATGCAGGTGAGAAGAAATGGACCAAATAAAAATCAACGTTAATCCAACTATGCACAATCCAACTAATGCAATGACAAGTCTCTTTTTGTTGCATGCACCAATTTGGAAACAGAAAACCAAGCCGATAACATTTACGAAGGCGGCGTTAAAAAATTGGTCGACGCGCGTCTCAACCAATAAGATATTGTGGAAAGCAAAAACATTAAAATAGTAAGATGTATAATTTGTCCCCCTTAGTACTCCCGTGCCCTTTTTTAATGATGAAAAAACACTAATGCTAATGGTAAAAATCAAAGTTTTGAGTATAAAGAGTTAGAACAAATAATGAATCATATATTATTTTTGGTAGGAAATCGCATCATATGGGAAAACTCTCAATTAGGAAGATAACTCTTGACACTTTTTTAGTACTAAACTCAGGTGTGCAAGATTGAGTTGTTAGATTTTTTCTCAAAGTTTCAAACAAGTGAAAAATGAAAATAGCTTAGCTCTAGAATATGGGCAAAGTCAGAATTTTCATTGTGTAATATTTTAATCTGAAGAAGATAAAAAATAAAATTTTATCTTCAGGAAGGTGACATAATTGTTTTAGCAGTTTTTATTAGAATAACTATTTTTCGTATAATATGAAATTTTAAAAATAGATTCTGATATTATAGAATGCACAATTTTTGTGGTTTTCATTCGTTTGGTTGTGGTTGTTTAAAAACAAACAAAACAAATTTTTAATAGATTTGATTATAAAAATAAAAATATTGTTTCAATAGGGTTGTTTTTCTTGAAGACTGGATAACTTTTGTTGAGTAGTTTTTTTTAACCATGTTAAAAAAAGTATTATATATGCATTTTGTAATTTGTTTTAAATTGGCCCGATGGCTTTGAATTACAAGTTGAAATAAATAAATCAAATCAAACTTTATCACAGTTTAGCCTTAGCAAAAGCCTAAATGAAAAAATAAAAGTTAAAAAAACTCTTTAAAATTGCCAAGCAAAATCACATTTTGAAAAAATATTTTTATGTTAAAAATGTTGGAATTAGCCTGGATAATTATCCAGTGTAAATCAAATTTATGATTATCAAGGCTAAGTCAACACAAAATGTATTGTTTGAAAAATTGTATAAATATTTGTATCAATATTTATATAAGACCTGTTCGATTGGGCTTACTAGCTTAATTTTTGTATGGAATTTACTCGCTTAACAAGTTGTGTTGCCAGATTTTTCCTGTTAATCCATTTAAGAAAAACCAATGTGTAGCAACGTTGCCAACTTATCAAGTCTCTTAATTGTAAGCTAGTAAGCCCAATCGAACAGGCCTATTGTAGTTGACGAAAATTTTAAAAAATATTTTTTTATTTTGAGTAAAGAACGTTACGTTACGTTAACGTTTTTGTTATCCCCGCTGATTTAATTTATGAAACACAAGGCCTGTTCGATTGTGCTTACTACCTTATTTTTTGTATGGAATTTACTCGCTTAACAAGAAAGTAGCTTGTAACTCTCTTAGTGTTGCTGCCAGATTTGTCTTGTTGATTCATTTAAGAAAAACCAATGAGTAGCAACGTTGCCACCTTATCAAGTATCTTAATTATAAGCTAGTAAGCCCAATCGAACAGGCCTACAATATCCGATAAATGCTAGTGATGGGCAATCCAGTGATTTTTGGGGAACGCCGTTCTCAGTGACCGTGATTTGTAAATCACCGTTCTTTTAAAGAGTGACCGTGATCACGGTTTAATCAATAATATTATTTGAATCAACCTGTAATAGATTTTCTTAAATTTAAAGTTAAATAAAACTTTAAAAGTGTAAAGTTAAAGTAAAGTACCATAGTGCAAAAAATATCTACATGCTTGCTGTTATTTGTTAGCTTTTTAAGATTACAAATTGTTGTCCTATATGAGATTTTTGTTTTGAAGGTTTTGCATCTTGCATAAAAGTTTTCAGTAGGCTCGAAAACTGCCATATTTCGCTTGTTTTCTCTTTACTAAGATGAAACCATGTTTTTAATAATTTAAAAATTTTACAATGGCAAAAGTCGGCGATTTTACAAAATTGATGAAAAATTAATAGAAAGTGGAGAACGTAAAATAGCAATTAAAACTAAAGACCAAAGCAGGCAGAAAAAGTTCCACGTTATTATATGCAATAGCTCTCTATGACGGAAATATTATTATCTTGTTCTATCTCTTTCTAATGATTCTAGTACGTGAAAGCCGTGAAAGCAGTTGCTTCAGCTAGAGAGAACGATGCCAGTGATTTTTTGCAAATAGTGAAATATAAAATTGAGTGGTGACAACATTGAAATAACTACTTTGCCAGTAACCGTTACTCGTCATATCCAATCACTGCAGTTACCCGCGATTTCTCAATCACGGTGATTGAATCACCGGTACGAGAATATCGCCCATCTCTAATAAATGCCCACCACGACTACTCTATCAACATATTGGTAGCAACTACCAACGGTTAAACTCGTTGTATAATTAAATTGAAGAGTTGGAGCGTTAAAATGTTCTTCCTTTAGTCCACACAAAACCTACAGAAACTCTCATTTATAAATAAAGGTGGATTTTTTAAGTTGAATTTCCCCAATGTGCCGGCAATCGAAAGTACTGCAAGACGCGCACGCTTGTGCTGAACTATGAAGGTCACAGCATATTTATTGTTGGCAACAATGTGAAAAAAGTTTATTTATATTGAGTAAAAAATTAACTCTTATTAACGTTTTTCTTATCGCAGCTTGTTATCCCTACTTAAGAAAAAAAGCCCTATAAAGATATAGTACTGACCACGGTACATCATCAGTAATAGGCGTCATTTGTTGTTTTCCGCCTGGGTAACTTTCTACAACGGATGTACATAAAAATAGCAGCTTTTCTCATGATAGTTTAATTTAAAGAAATTAATATTACACTCTCTTGGGGTTTCTATTCTTTTTACACCTCGTCTCTCACGTTTCATTTCTTTTTTCTGTAACTTTTAACGACAATTATGCCCAGTTTTTGGTGGTTATTTAAAAACCACATTTAGTTAAATTATTGAAAACATGTTTTTTCATAGATTTTTTTTTTTCAAAATTGGCTATGAACAAAAACATAGCTTTTCAGGAGAGCGAAAAATTGATTTTCTTCTTTATTGTAAGAGTAATTATTAATCATTCTTCTACAGTTTAATCTAAAGAGGATTAATAACGAATACGCTTAAAAACTTTTCGAAATTTTCTTATTTTTGGTTGGCTACTGCAGGTGTCTTTTATTTTTATGTGGGACTTTCCTCGGACTTGTGGCTTACAGATTATATTTTCTTAGTATTCTACGAACATATTAAAGATGGCCAGACATTGTTTTTTATTTCGCTGGCGGGCTATGTGGGTTTTTTGTACTAGACATTACTATTTGGCGAATGGTTACAGGTGATATAAACTGATTTTTTTGACGTGTTTTTGTTTTTTCTTCTTATAATATCGACTTTCTGATCATTTTAATGGAACACTGGAATAAAAGTCGAATTTCACTATATGATTTTCCTCCAGATTTCAACTTTTTTATATGAACTCGATTTTCTTCTCCACAATGTTCTATTCGTCCTACTTATGAAAAAAAAGAAAACAATAACATTTCAGAAGTAGTGTACATTTCATAATATCTTATTCATAACATCAAATCGAATTGAAAAAATGAGATAAAATTCCTTTTTCTTGAGATTTTTTGAAAGCTGCTATTATTTTGAGCGGTCCAAAATGTCGAATTATTCACAAAATGTGAAATTTCTTAAGCAATTAAAATCATATGACCAAATAAACAATTATTTTGTGTTTGTAACCTCATAACACAGCATTTAATGCAGTAGTAGCAATAAAAAATTATTACACAAATAAATATATATGAAAATGTATATTAAGCTGTGGTGCGCTGCTATTATTTTGACCGCAACTGTATGTAGTCAGTCAAGAAAATCGCTGCAATTGTTGAAAAATCCAAAATTCGTGGTTGCAATTGCTTATATTTTAACTTTCTCCATCAAGGATTCAGAAACTTTTCAGCCATTACCCATGAAGTCAGCAATCTCCTGCCAAAAATTATATTGGCATTCTCAATGTGATAAAAATCTGAGAATTTCATTTCATTTATTTCTTTGTAATTCCAAGCCATGTGGCCAATTATAATTGAATTACAATATTCTTCAAGAAATTACATTTATTAAATGTCTTAAACTATTTAAACAATTAACTACAAGTAATCATGATCCAAACTACAAACAAATAGTATTTAAAAAAAATAATAAAAAATTAAATATGATTTTAAACTGAACATTTTCATAAATAAATTAAAATAAACAACTAAATAAAAATTAGTAATTAAACAAAAATAAATAATTAAATAAAAAATAAATAAATAATAAAAGAGCATACAATTAGAATTTCTAAGTTCACAATGAATCGCCGGACAATAATAATAAAAATAAAAACAAAAACAGACGAAGGTCTTTAAAGAAATGCTGCAATGGACATATTTCCAAAATAATGATAATAGAAGAAGTTGTTTTAAGAATGACTACTCGAATTTTATATTATAAAATTTTAAAGTAAAAAGAGACAAAACACTGCACAAACACCTGTATTAAGAATATTGTATATTACAATATTTCTATTACTATTCCTAATAAAATCTATGTGGTTAACTGTAAGCGTTGAAGGATCTTATTTCGCCAGGTCGCACATGACATATTAAAAGTCCTTAAATTAACAGGTAGTTTGTTAAACACACGAGCTACTCTAACTTGGAATGACTTTTTTAGATAATGGTCTAGCATAGGGATAATTAGCTGGTTAGATCTGGTGGAGCGCGTTAAAGTAAATGATCTAGCCAGAAATATTGGAGAACGATTTTTGTAAACCTTATAGAACATTATTAGAGAACGTAGATTAATAAATTTGTCAAAAGAACAACCCAAACATTTTTCTACGAAAGGTGTAATGTGAGCAAAACGATTCGTATGGTACAAGTATCGCATTGCACTATTTAAAGCCACACATACCTTATCAGTATTGCGCTTTAAAGTGCCAGTATAAACCTCTATACAATAAAGGATATTGGGCATAATCAAAGCATGGACTAAATTCTCTTTAATATGGCGAGGTAAGCTTAGGTCACAATTATACAGTCGACGTAGCGTCGAATTCACGCGAGCAATGACACCGTCAATATGCTGTTCAAAACACAATTTGTTATCAAGAACTACACCCAAACATGTAATACTACCGACAAAATCAATGCACACGTTATTGTACTGCAGACATATATCAACAGGATGCGTTATTTATGAAAATTTATTAGAAACAACCCAACTAGAAAGCAACTGTAGCACGTAATCAATATTAGCCTGCAAAACATCAGTAAACTGATGCTCCCCTTTAAATAAGATTTGTACATCATCAGCAAACGAATAAGGGACACACATCAAGGACCCTGTCACAGAACGCATCTTCGGTCTGACATTTGAAAATCGACCTTTTGTCATTTCAGCTAAATTTCGCTTGCAGTGTGACAAGGCTTTTAGAAACTTGTGCAGAAATTGTTTCTGTGTTGCTTTCTACAATATTGCCACATCAATGATTCCTCTTTCGGACGAACTTGCATTCTGTGGCAGGGCTTACATTCCTTTGTATAGGGTCCATTACACAATGATTTATCGTACAACTTCATTTCGATTGTACATCCTTCACAGCCTTTCGGAGAAAAATATTGCTTCATTTACAGCCTGTACTTGGCTGGGTATTTAATGACTATATAGGCCTGACCGATTGGGCATACTAGCTTATAATTAAGAGACTTGATAATGCGGCAACATTTTTATCCCTTAGTTTTATTTAAATAAATCAGTGAATCTGGTACCACCTTACTCGGTAACTAAGAGAGTAGTAACCTACTTTCTTATTAAGCGAGTAAATTCCATACAAAAATTAAGCTAGTAAACCCAATCGAACAGGCCTGTCAGTCATTTAAATCCAACTTAAACATAAATAACCACCCAAAAATTGAGCTTTGGTTGTACTAAGTTCTAAGTAACTGAATAAATATTTTGTCATTAGAAATATATTTTTAAGATTTCGTCATAATCTTCTTTCATGTTTTTATATCTGCTTTCATATAACACCCCTATTAGGGGATTTTACACATGCTTCTTGAAATACCAAAATCTACAAAAGAAGCAAGCAATGTCCAGCTTTTGGGTGGATATTTATGTTTTAGTTAGATTTAAATCACTTGTAACATATGAAAAAAAACCAATGTTTTCCGCCTTTTATGGGGTTACACCACCCTGACAGGAAAAAAAGACATAAAAAAGAAATTTTTATTGTGCGGCAATTATAAAATTTAGGAAAAAACTTTTATTGTACATATATAGAGGACACTTTGGCCAATATTAAAAAATCGAAAAATTACAAAATGGCGTAGATATGGGATTTGAAAACCTTTGCTGGTGGCGTAATAAATTCGAATTGAATGTAATACATAGAATTTCAAACAGTTTATGAAAAAACCATAATGATAGTTGCTGGTATAAAAAACACTTTCAATAATATAGTCGTTTGTTTGACAGGCTCACAAGCACCTGTAGAGCGCTTTTTCTACTATTAACTATTAATTATCCCGCCAAATCCCGCTTTTTATTCATAAATACCGCTTTTTAATTTAGTTTTTATGTTTACGTTTTTTGGTTAGATTTTCGCGATACCGCCAAATCCCGCTTTTTTAATTATTATCTTTTAAAAATTATTTTTTCATATTGTCGCAAACTACAATATGTATCAAAAGAAATTTTCAAAAAAATATTTTGTGCCGACTTTATTGGAGTTAGCCTCGATATCCATCATTTTGACTTACACTGGATAATTATCCAGGCTAATTTTTAAAGCACATATTTATTGCTTTTGGCGACAATTTTAAAAAAGATTTTTTTATTTTGAGTGAAATTTTAACATTTTATTTAGATTTTTCTTATCGCAGCTTAATTATCCAGTCTTAAAGAAAAACAGCCATATTCTTACGGCCCTAAGACACCCTAACCTCTTGCGTTCCTGCAACGGATTTCATGTTGAAATCTGCCATGCATAGTAAACAATAGGCGAAGTGCGTACGTTAACACAGATCTTAGGGTCACTTTGTATATTTATCTTTCAACCCGTCGATGACTTTTATTTTATATTATAACTATTTTATTTTTATATCTAGATTGTGGCAGTATATCAAGCGTGGTATTTCTTCTGCGATAAAGTGAAACAAATTGACAGAATTCACTGAAATTATTCGTGCAAAAAAATAGTTTGATTTTTGTAAAAACAATAAAATGTCTTATATTTACAATATTTGTAGCCTTACTATTTTAATGATTTTACTTTTTTACAAAATACAACTCACAACGTCAAAAATTATAATCTGGTACCAAAAGTAAATAGGCGAGTGAAATGTAATTTTTTAATTCTTAATATAGCCCAAAATTTTAATTGTGACAAATATAATGCATTTTATGATCATTATAAAAAATACGTTGACAAAATCACATTTTTACAATTATGTGTAATAACTTTAGTTAATTTTGGTGTTTTTAACTGGCAACTTAAGCAATTATCGTTTTTCAACCGATAATCTCCAGACCGCTTAAAATCGTTTATAAATTGATCGACAATTTAATCAAGCGGTGCAACCAAATCACGCCTGGGCCAAATTTCAGCAGATTTGTACTTCGTACAGCGAGTTTACTTTTTTAACAAATCGCTAGCTTGTGACTAGAGTGATCAAACCCGAAACCGAAAACCGGGCCAACCGGTTTTTTCAACTGAGACCGACCGTCGGGTTTTTTAAAATCACGGGTTTTGGAAAACCGGGTTTTTATGTCGGTCCCGACCGGTTTTCCATTATTGAAAATATCCTTGTTTTCTGCGTGACTTAAAAATTCTCCACATTTAATATTATCACACGCTTCACGGAATGCTTTTGATTTGGTGCCATTTTTCAAAAACCGTATTCCAGCGTCTAAAGGAAGTTAACAACCACGTTGGGGACGTTCGCCCTCGATTTTAGAGTGCTACGTAATCAAAATCGGCTTAGTCTGAATTTATTTCGATTGTATGAAATCGAAATTCATTCCATGTATAAAGATTGATGGCGCTGACCGATGGCCGCCCTATTAAAAATGATTGGCAAGTTTTTAAAAATAACGTTCATCGCTTCGCGAAACTTATATTTTTCATGATGATTTTCCAGAGTATACTGATCATAAATGTCAAAATATGAGACAGTTCGTTTGACAGATAGCCCTATCAAAATTTTCTATTTTTTACTGTTTTAAGAAAAACCCGAATGAAACCGGTCGGACCGGTTTTTTCGAAAAAAGAAATCGGCAACCGGGTTTTTCAAAAACACGTCATATAAAAACCGGGTTTTTGATTACTATACTTGTGACCAACACTTTCCAATTAGAAATTGAACATTTTTCCAATTAGAAATTGACATTGACAATAAGGGAGTATGTACGAACTTCCTATTTGTTCCATTGTCGTGTTTTTTCGAGTTATTGTGAATTGTTTTTGTAAAAAAGTAAATGTTTTAAAAAGGTATATTTAAGGAGATTGTAATTGGGGAAAATTGATGCATTTTATAATTGCTATTAAAAATATGTAGGCAAATCAAGATCTCTTTTACAACTATGCACGAATATTTTTAGTCAATGTTGCCAGTTTGTTTCACTTTATCACAGTAGTATCCAGTAGTAACTGTGTTCTTATTTCTTGTATACCAACTCGATATGTTCGTAACGTACAATACGCAATGTAACCATCCAACTGTAAAGTTAGCGTTGCATGTAGTTGTTTGGGTCTAGGGCTATGCCACATTCCGACAGTGTTCTTGTGACTAAAGTGATACTCAGTTTGGAGAATTGTGTTTATACCATTTTAACATATTGTAAATAAAAGTTAAAATTTTCAATTTAAATTGTTTATGTGATAAAATAAAATACAATTTTTAAATATATTGTAGAATATAAAAAACATATGAAAGTAAAAAGACATATAAAGGAATTTCGAAATGTATCTACGAAATGTTTCAGTCTTTGGTGGCAGAAAAGGTTAATATGTACTAAGTACTAAGTTTGCTAGTGACCAATTTGTTTTGTTTATGTATGTATACATGCGTATGTGGCTATGTATGTATGTACATTAAAGTGGCCCTTCAAAAGGGAAATGCATTTTACATTTTCGGGCATAATTTTTCTGTCAATCTATAAATAGCTGAAACGAAATTTCAAATTTGAATGTTAATTAAATTATCGTTATTTGTTATTACTTTACAATGAATAATTGGAAGTCTGTCTTGAATTATCATTCCAAGATATTATAATAGATAACAATTTCTAAACAGTAAATATTACATATATTTGTGAAAATAGAAAACAAAAATAAATTAAATAATTCTTTAAAAGAACTAACCCTTTTTTCCAATTATATATGAACATCATCAGTACATCAGAAAAAATTGCAATTTCTAATTTTTGCTCAGGTTATCGTAAAATCGTTTAAATTAAGTTTTTGGTTTAACACAAATGCGTAGGGACTATTCAGTACCAACTTTTAAAGGGCTTATTGAAACGCTGACCGGCTAATATTTCATTGACTTCCAATGAAACAACTTTATTTGCTGTACATCACAAGATGAAAGACGTGGCCAAGATGTGAATAGACGCTCTTCCTGTGGTGGAGACATGGGATGATTTCAAAGGATTGTTTTTAAAAGATTTTCCATGCAGAGTGAGTATTGCTGATGTGCATCGCGAACTTATGGCACGTCGAAGAAATCCCAGTGAATAATGACTCGAATACTATTATTCAATGTTGGCTATTGGAAGAAGAGGAAGCATCGACGATTTATCCATAGTGTCGTATATCATCAATGTGTTAAATGACAACAATATTACAAGGATGATGCTAGCTATAAATCTTCAGAGCTGTAATGACTTTCTGAAATCAATAGAGAACTTGGCGACTACAACTTATTTGAGAAAGTTCAACGTTAAGAGCGAGGATAAACCAACGAACCCAAACGCAGTGTCTGCTGCGGTGCGTAAGGGACCGAAATGTTTTAATTGTAACAATTTGATACACATTTCTACTAATTGCCCACAACCTCAAAAGAAGCCCACGTGTTCCATCTGCTCGAAATTTGGACATGACGCATCTCAATGCAAAACTAAATGTCCTCCCGTTATGAAACAGGTAACACTTAATGGTGAAAAGTTTTTGGGTTTTGCAGATACTGGACGCGATTTTTTACTTATGATTAAGAGTTCAGTTCCTGAAAGTGTTTTTGTTCAACAGACATCAAAGAGGATGAAAGGTTTTGGTGGATCGGTGATTGAGGTTAAAGCTATGTTTGAAGGTACCATCGTAATTGGCGACGATTCTAAGAAGACGCTAATTTATATCATTCCTGATGAGATAATTGCCGACTACAACTTATTTGAGAAAGTTCAACGTTAAGAGCGAGGATAAACCAACGAACCCAAACGCAGTGTCTGCTGCGGTGCGTAATAGACCGAAATGTTTTAATTGTAACAATTTGATACACATTTCTACTAATTGCCCACAACCTCAAAAGAAGCCCACGTGTTCCATCTTCTCGAAAATTGGACAGGACGCATCTCAATGCAAAACTAAATGTCCTCCCGTTATGAAACAGGTTACACTTAATGGTGAAAAGTTTTTGGGTTTTGCAGATACTGGAAGCGATTTTTTACTTATGATTAAGAGTTCAGTTCCTGAAAGTGCTTTTGTTCAACAGACATCAAAGAGGATGAAAGGTTTTGGTGGATCGGTGATTGAGGTTAACGCTATGTTTGAAGGTACCATCGTAATTGGCGACGATTCTAAGAAGACGCTAATTTATATCATTCCTGATGAGATAATGCCGTATGATGTTCTTTTGGGACGAGATGTGTTATACATAATTGATTGGGAAGTAGAGGCCGAATTGCCAACAACAAAAGATAGTCATCTTTGAGCTTCGAGAGAGAAGACGTTTCTTATTATCACACAATTCTTTATTTGAATCACTTGAATTAAACCTTTTAATTTTTAATAAACATTACATTTTACACAACCCGGTGTCTTGATACATACATATATAAAAAATAGCATGCATCATTATTAAATTCGACTTTGAAATTATAATCTGTTAGTTCCATCGGCTAAAAACGGTGCCTTAATGCATTAACTGACGCACCCGTGAGAGCGGGCACGTATCTTTCATCTTATTTTTAATTTCTTTGAATATAATTAGATACGTTCGTTCGTGTGTCATAGATTTAGACCTCTCTCTTTATAGATATTTTTGCAGATTTTATTTCGAACTGCGTTATTAAAACCTATGATTGTCGGCATTGTAATTCATTATAATTCTTTGGGGCATTATTCGATTATTCGAATAATATAAAAGTCCGAATAATTGGATATCCTAAAGCAATGACGGAGGCGTTCAAGGCGAAACAACAACCCAAACAGTACTTTGGTACATATATAATGCCGTATAGAAACGATGCTATATTTTGTTTCCTTTTAGTATGTTTGTTACCATTGCCAATTTCTAAAAGGGTGTTTTTTTTAGAGCTTGATCAATTTTTGACTACTCATTCCAATAAATCTGGTCGTACGGCATCAATGGTGTCTTGAATATTGGCTTCCAACGCTTCAAGAGTTGCTGGTTTGCCGGCATAATCCAATGACTTAACATAGTCCCATAAAAAATAACCCAGAAGCGTTAAATCGCGCGAGCAAGGTGCCAGTGAACAGGACCACTTCTTAATGAATTTTGCAATAAATCGATTGTTAAGCGCGCTGTATGGCAAGTTGCGCCGTCTTGTAACGTCAATGTACGGCAGCTCATTCCGAAAGAAATAAGGACAGCCTGTAAACTGCACGAATTGCTTGCTCACAAGACCGTTTATATTGATCGTAAAATGTACGAAGTGATCTATGAACTTCGCGAACATATTAATTTATTTTAAAGTAATTTTCCTAAATTTGGAAGCGTTGCTCTGGCGTTAAACGATTCATGATTACTTGGCAAACCTTACTGAACAGAAATCTGAACACAGTTTGACATTATCAGCTGCCTACATTTATGTTTAATTTTATATTAAGGGCCTGTTTCTGTAATAATTGAGTGATTTTTGATCGTTCGCCTCAGATGAACGAAAGTAAGTTACAGAAATAGGACCTTATAGATATTGCACTTTTAAACGCAGTATTATCACAGCATACCTAAAGATTGTCGATACATTTATTTGTAGAAAAATGTCAAATTGGATTATCTCCAAATATTTGTAACCAATAATTTTAAATTACCATATTCAAGGAAGATATCTATCACATAGTTTCTAAATTAGTTTGCTACTTTTTACAATGCTATATGAAAACATGGTGGAAAATGTACGAAGAAATAGGTAGAAGTAAAATATGTCTGAAGTCTAATTTTCACATAAAGCTGTTATTATTTTATTTTATTAAACTTCGAAATACATTTTCATTGAAATATTTTTTTATTATTTACTTCTACGTTTGACATTTTCTTGTACTTTGTTACAACCTACAACATTAGTACACCTTGTGAATTCCATATTTATAAGATATTATTAGAACAAATGTCATCGTTAAGTTATAGCCTTGTCATACTGCATGCGAAATCTAGCTGAAATGACATAAGGTCGATTTACAAATGTCACATCCCATAGAAATTTGACATTTGAAAATAGACCTTATGTCGAAGAAGAAGTAAGTTTCATCTCAGTTGTGAATATTTCAAAACTATGCGAAGTGTGTCAGATTTTTTAAATTAGATCAATGTCGCTTCGATAATATGTATTTGTTGGGAACAATTTTCCTCTAGTTTTTTTTAAATACAAGCTAATATAGTCCGATGTTAAGTTACTGACGTTATGTGACATATTTTTCTGATTGTCTCAATGGGTAAAAAAAATTCTGACGTTACGTTACGAAGTTTGAGTGGTTAAAAATATAGTTGTAAGTATTATAACAACACTAGCTTTATATCCAAATTTTTACATTTCATCCGAATACTAAAAAGTAATAACAACAAAGTTTAAAAAATAATCGATAATCAAAATATAAGATATATTTAATGTACAGTTTGTTGTCATCACGCATCTCTTTATTTTAAAAAGAGAAATATTAATAAAATATATCTCTATACTAAAACAAAGAGTAATCCGAAGTTGTAGCCCGATTTCTCTTCACAAAAGAAAAGATCAGGAAAGTATTTATTAAAATAAGAAAATTTTAACTCTTTTTTATGCAAGTATTGAATAAGATCATTTGTTTAAGGACTTTTAAGTTCTTCGGTTGACACTCAATCAAAATCTTATTATAAGGCCGGTCACGAGAGATTAAACTAGAAATAAAACATACAATACCATCACGGTGTTCAATATAACGCCTGCTCCTTAAGGAAGACTAATCTATCAACTTATATAAACGAAAAAACATTTGTTTTCAGTTATTTAACTATATTATGTACTTAAATGGTGTAATGCAATCAAGGACACCCTACGCCCAGTTCTCCATGGCCTACAGATAATAAAATACACTGTCAGATCATTTATACATACTGTTTTTAACTCTTTTCGATAGTCTGATTTGGCAAAGATAAAAGGCGTTCGCTCCAACGGGTACTCGTAAACACGACTTCTTGCCGACAATCTGAAACGGCAACCGCGGTGAAAACATTTTCAATTTCAAAATTTACCATAACGCCGACGCGGAGAACCACCAGAATTAAGAAGTAGTCAACGGTGCCATAGAATCTGGAATCGGAATTAAAATTGACGTCGGGTTTGAAACAAAGAAAACACAAGACGTTTTCATGACACCAAATGAGCAATTTAGACTTGGATTCTGCAACAATCCCGATTTTTTTTTGCAGATTTTAATACCGATCGGATTCTATTGCCCTTCGTTGCAACAGCAATAAAAACAGCCATAACTTCAGAACAATTATTATCCTTTATAAATCAGTATCCAATAATGAGTGGATCATTACGTCCACTTTAGTGGTTCAATTGTCTCCGGCTATTTTAAAAATAAAAAACAGTATTTTTTACAAATCCCACTTCAATGTACCTACATATATATGTATGTATGTGTATCCCGTACATATAATAATTGTTTTGGCCTGTATTATGTATAATGTTATAACTAACCCCCATTTGAACCATTTCTGGTTAGAGATAACCAGCTGTGGAGAGCTATAACAGTAGTCGAGTTTTTTTCGTAACATCTATACATTAACTCATCCAAACAGGAATGAAAGCGAATGGAACGGAAACAATAGGGATGCTTTTCTTTTAGCCGGGATAACATGCTGCGATTACAAAAACGTTAATAAATTTGTACTCAAAATAAATAATCGTGGTGGCCACGAGTTTAGCACACATCACATGTGTTGTTTATAATATCAAATAATTTGTTCTGATTATGAACTCTGCGCCAAATATTTGTTTTGCTTATGGTGTGATCAGTAAGCCCCATATTTTTTTCGTATTCGTTTGTGCCTTTTTCTCGTAGTGTCATGTATTTGCAAGTAATTTGCAATCTAGGCTGGACACAATTTTAGCACATTTGATAAAAGTTGTTATTTTCTGTTTCTTTTTGCGTTTAAATTAATTAATTTGTATATTTCGGTAATTTTTACTCAAATGGAAGTTATTATTTAACAAAATTTATAATTAGACATTGCTAAGGGAAATAGTGCACTGAGGCGCAGCGTCAGGTTATTATGCAATGGAATGACAGTGGAAGTACCGCTGGGGATATTGCAAACATTATAAATTGATCCAGACAGATCGTGTGCAATATACTAAGCCATATTGGCACTTATGGGAGCTTCAAAAATGTCGCACAATGTCCTATGCCGAGAAAAACAACCAATAAAGCGGATTTTTTAATTTATAGAACCTGCGTAGCAGATCCATTTAAAAGCTAAACTGTGATTCAGAGAGACCTTTCAGCAAAATTTGACATTAGCATTTCCTCAAGAACCATAAAAAGATAACCAATGAAAAAAATTATTTGGATGCATTGTTCAACATATGCCACACGTACCAAAAAATGACTAACAGTGTCAAATTTCATTTGCTCAGGAGCATTTAGAAAAATCCAAGATTTTTGGGAAAATATCGCCTGGATTGGCGAATTGAACACATGTCGTTTCGGATCTAATAGGAAACAATACGAATTGTGCCCTCCAAATATGCAGCACAACCCAAAATACAAATCTGATACGGTAAAGCTTGTTGGCGAAAATCTGATGGTGTATACTGCGGTTTCCGGTGTTGGTCCCATACACCAAATCGATGCACTGATGGACTAATATATTTACAAAAATCTACTTGTTGATACTATATACAATGGTACGCTCCATGTCCGATAAAATTTTACAGTTAACAAATGAGCACCAAACTAAAAATTCCACCCTTTACTACAAAATAAATAAATTAAAAAAAAGCAAAATCGCGTAATTAAAAAGCACTAAAAAATTATAAAAAACGCTAGAAGGCAACACTGTTCAGTCAGATAAAAATTTTTTTGCTATTAAATAAGTTGGCGATGCTCTATCAGCATTCATACAGCCAGGGTAACCAGATATCTGTAGTAAGAGCGAGTTGAAATAATTATTAGCTTAGTGTGTTTTGCATATGGTGTGTTGAGTTGTATTTGTATGAAACAGTGTTAGTAATTTTCCAGTATGTTTGAAGCAATATTTGAGGTAGTTGATTTGTCAGAGGTAGATTAGTTCGTAACAGAGTTCAAAATCCGAAAAATGTATATTGCATGCTGCTGCTGGAGAGGTGATAGTTAGAGAGTTGTTTGAATCATTCTTAAATAGCTCCTTGTCTGCTGCTGCCCATAAGGGCACGTATAGTAAAAATCCAAGACTCAGTAAGTTGTTCAAATTTTTGAACACAAAAAGAATTTAGGCTAGATCAGAAAAGCTAAAAGACAATCAGAATGCCAAAGCGACAGCACACTGAAATACTAAGAAAATACATAAAGTTACAGATAAGTGTATGGTTGATACTTTCCACAGGAAAATCGAAATTGGCCCCAGTTGACCACAAAAAGGGTATTACTTTGTATTTAAATGCATCAAAGTTCATTGATTTCAAAAGTTCATCTAGACTTTTGAACCGATCAAACAATTTAAATTGTTTTCTTATATTTACATTTATATGCATCCTCCATGTTTTGAAAACTTGGATATATGTTACATTTTTCATTGCCGCCACATGACATCGGAATTTAGCCTCCAGAGATGCATTCCACCAGAACTTATGAGTCTTGTTGTTTCTGATAATATAAGTCGATGCATTGATTTCTTCCTTTAGTCTGTTTTCAATTATTTCTAAATTTGGTTCCAACTCCAAACCAGCCAGGGCTCCACTTAGATTGTTTTTGGCCAAAAATTTGCCATGTCGCATACCTCCAGCAACCAATTCAAGAGTTATTGGGAAGTGATGACTGCCCCCAAAAAGGACTGGCAGCACAGCCCATTTTACAGTCAGATTTGAGTTAGTAAATGACAAGTCAAGCACCGAGCCACGATGATCACAAAGATTCCTCTTGTAGGTTAAAGATCCATCATTTAGGCAGTTGAAGTCAGCATCATCCATCAGCTCCTCCAGTTGTTTAGCTTTTCCACTTGTCAAACAGTCCCCCCATTTCTCATGTCGCGCATTTAGGTCTCCAGAATGAAGACATTTTCAAAGGTTTCTAGAAAGATAAGAAGCAAATGCATTTGATGTCTGAAAACTTCCTTACTGACAGATGGAGGGAAATATACAGAAACAAAAACACAATTCACCCTAAGATTCTTTGTTTTAATAATTAAAATATCAAAATCGGTCTCATACTCAATTATTTCGTACTTGATGTACTTCCTTAACCCTATTGCAACCCCCCGTAGACATCTCCCCTGGCCCTCTCAATGAGATTAAAGTTCAAAAGTTTATTGGCGGTCACCCTGTCCTCGTCCGAAAACGTTTCCGACAAGCAAACCAAATCATAATTGTAGTTGTTAAGGTAAAACTCCATGTTCCTACAATTGACCTTAAGGATTGAATGTTGTACTGTAAAATTATCATTTTTCCTCCTATCCTCACTTTATTTCTCATCATCTTTTCTCCTTTTAAAAACTCTCACATTTTCTAATTTATTTTTTTTATTATTGTTATTTTTTTTCCTTATTTTTTTTCTTTTATTATTTTCTTTTCCTTTATACTTTTATACGCAGCTTTTTTTTTTGAGATTAAACAATTTGAGGAAACCCTAACGTAGTATCACCTTGTGACATTGATTGTGTGATTAGCTGATGGTCAATATTTAATACTCATTTATTAATTCGTTCTGAGAAGTGCCTCACTGAATCAATACCAGCTGCATTCCCTGTATTGGCAAAAAGTCTTTCATAAATTTCAAAATCTCCTGCATTAGCTTCTCCATTTCAGACAGCCTGTCATTTTCCGGCATAAAGCAGGGCCTTAATGGGCTGGCTTCCTCAAACATCCTCGGCTGCTGTTGCACTCAAGTCAAGTGAATGTGGGGTTTTCGTTGCCTTTGTCTTCCAGCGAATGTATTGTACTGATGTGGAGTTAAAATTCTGTTTACTACTCTGTCCCTGTTGACCAGCTTACCCCTACCAGAGGGAAGATCTGGAAAGTCGCTGTTGTCTGCAAGTAGATCAAAACGGTTGCCACTTTCCACCATGTAAATCTCAAAAGCTTCTATTCTTGACATTTTTTAACGGTCATAATTTTATTTATTTCAGTTTCTACTTTCCACTTCGGACACTTTACTTTGTCCTTTGCCAAGTGACCCATATCACTGCAGAGTATGCACCTCATTTGACCACACTAAAAAGTCTCGACTACCATTAAAGAATAATTTAATTCTGTCCTTAACCTCAAATCTTCGAACTGACGTTACCTTGATCTTTGAAATTATATTTTCCATTATGTCTTTGTCAGACAGGTATAGCGGTACATTGCTGATCACCCCACAAGTCTCCACGAATGACATAGGAATGAAAGCACGAAGATCTCTTTTTTTCAGTTCTTTGCTTAAGACAAAATTGTTCACATCCACAATGCTAGAGAATTTGACCTTGTACATGGTTATTCCGACCGGTTTCATCGAAAGCATAAAAGTAAACTTTAAGTCTCTAATTTTTTCATGTAGGTACAGTCCATGTTTAATATTTTTGTTCCGGATAATATTCGATTTAGATGTATCAACCAAAACACAAATCTCACCTCTTGATGCCTGTTATACAACACCGTCTCATACTCCTTTTCAAGTCTTGGTTTTTTACTTTGGCTATCGACATCATCCCTCTCCGTCATACGTCCTTTAGCCTCGTACACCCTCTCACCGGCAGCACCCGTAGCCTCCCTCTCACCAGCAGCCACAGCAACACCATGAGCACCAGCATCATTCACCATTTCAACATCCTCACACACATTTCGTCCATCAACTTTAAGCCTTTGTGATTTTCTCGTGGGTGCATCACTATTTAAATGGCACACAATCAAAGACCTCGCAGGCCTATCGCCATCCTTATTTTCCAATGCAACAACCCTCGTGTTTTTCCTAGCCCAAAACACCCGGGCAACAACACACCTCCTTAGAATTTAACCAATAATTTAATTTTAATTATTGAAAAACACACACTAAAGTGTTGAAAACGCTTTAGCAACAAGAATTTAACTGTTTGTCTACTAAAAGTCACAAAAGACAGTAAACGTATTATGAAAAAACACTGAGCACTTCAAAGACGTTCAATCACGTTGAAAGTTTACACAGAAGTGAGAGATAACAATTAAACGAAATGGACACAGCACACAAAAATTACGTTATAAACAATAACAAAAAAGTGCACAGTGAAATCAGAAATAGTTGTTGTCTGGTCAAGAAATATTTGTTAGCCAAAAACACGTCTTTTTTATCAAAAATAAAACACACAAACACAATACCACAAGTAAACTAAATTACAAAAGTATTTATCTGTGGATTAGTATTGAATCTGATGCACTAAAATATCAATGGATGCAAAATAACTAATATTTATTCAATTAGAAACGGAGCACAAATCTTTTACAGGTTGTAACAGAGCAGAGTTGCCACTGAGAGAATTGATAATCTATGGAATGGACTTTAACAACATAGTGTAGCAATAAAACCCAAAAATTTGCCTGATTTTTTGCATGAAACTTAAAATTCCTGATATGCTATTCCAATGGAGCGTTTTATGTCTCTAGTGGAGAGTACGTCCAGAATATGTACAGCTATTACTCAAATTAGTAGTTTTTTTAATTTGTGCTAAATTACTGTCCAATCACTTTTCGTATTATTTGTACTTTAGATTGCATAAAACTAAAATGCAACATAAGAACCGAACAAAAACAATGTGAAATGGTCATCTTATCGTACATAATATTTTAGAAAAAATGCCGGGCAAAAAACAAAAACAAGTTGAAATATTTGCTTTATAAAGTTACGTGTGGTGAATGTGGAAAACGTGGCTACCACTGTAGATGCTTGCATTTTGAACTTAGTCTCGATAGCCAAAAGTTCCACTTACACTGGATACGAGGCTAAGTCAAAATAATTTACTATAAAATTATTTTTTAATTTTTTATACACACTCAATTACATTGTTTCTGGCAACAATGCGATCAATAATTTTTTCCATTCATTGAAAATGAAAATTTTATTTACGTTTTTGTTATCGCTGCTTAGTTATCCCAGCTTAAAGAAGAACAGCCATAATGTATAGCTCAAATGACTACTTCTGACTATGATGAGTTTTTTCTCACATGTACATACAACACACCTGTTCTACAGGAGGGAAACAACTCAAATCTAAAAATTTCCCTTTTTGTAAAGATAAAAACCTCCATTGTTTTGTCTCTCCCTTCGTAAAAACCTGTTATGTCTCTGCTGAAATGACAAGGTCGATTTGCAAATGTCAAATTCCATACAAATTTGACATTTGATTGATTTCGCATGTAGTCTGAAAATGTTATTATAGCATTAAGATGCAGAGGTAAATGAAATTCTACAAGAGAGCATTAATGAATGGATATAGCCAAATCAAATTTAACTTTACAAACTGTACATGAATGTATGAAAAATGGGTGGCCAAGTAAATCAAAGTCCAAAGCGAATTGTTACCCTTTTTCAATCGAAAGGATTCTCTTTGTATTGTGGAAGGATTTTTGATGTATGGAGAACGTATAGTAATTCAAACAGAAGTCAATATGAAAGATTTGAAGCAAATTCACCGAGGACATCAGTGCATCGACCGTATGAAAGCAATTGCGATCATATGTCTATTGGCCTGGTATAGATGAATATACTATACACAAATTCGTTAAACAATGTTATCACTGTGCATCAGCTGCCATCACCTACTATGTTTTTCCATCTTAAAATAGTAGAAATGAAATTGGACCACGAAAAGGGGATGCGCTGATCACATTATACGCTTAGCCATATCAATATAAACGAAAACATATACACGGTTAAAGAACCTTTTTATCCCCAGTTAGCAAAACGGGGATAAACGAGTGTCTATTTCAAAAATGTTTTGTGGATAATAATTAAAAGTTGAGAACATCTATCCATTGATCAAATGATTTTATACCCTACACCACTTCGTGGACTAGACTGTAACACCAAGAAATAATCGAGCTAGACTACCTTTAAGTATACGGATCGGCTTAGAATCACCAGCTGAATCCATTTAACGATAACTGCCTGTCCGTCTGCTGTCCATCTAAGCTTGTTCGCACTCTACAGGTCGCAATTGTGATCCGATTGTCATGAAATTTGGCAGAAGTTACTTTTTTGGCTAAGGACGATTGGTATTGAATTTGGAGAAAATCGGTTCAGATTTAGATAACGCCTCCATACAAATATCCCTATAATTTACACTATTACTGCTCTAGAATACACATTTTACCTTGGATCATGACCAAATTTTCAGGATCATGTTATATTTGAACTAGAAACACCCCAGGGGAAAGTGGACCACATGGGTTTATGTTTTGATATAGCCCCCATACAAATGTACCTCCGATTTACCATACTACTGCTCTAAAATGCACATTTTATATTGGATCTTGATCAAATTTACCACATAATGTTTCATTTATACTAGAAACACGTATTTTGAAAGCCAGCTATATAGGTCAATGTTTTGGTATAGCCCCCATACAAATGGGCCTCCAGTTTACACTATTATCGCTCTAGAACCCACATCTTTCACTGGATCTTCATAAAATTTTGGAGATCATGTTATATATCAATAAAGAATACCTACTTTCTATAAGGGTCCACTTTTTAACGTAGCGCCCTTACAAATGTGCCCCATTTTAATTATTACCTCTCTAAAACCCACAGTTTACATCGGAAGTTTTTCAAGTTGTTTTAGCCCCCTTTCAAATGTCGGTCCGATTCATCCTATTACTACTGTATAATTTGTATTCTTTTGCCGTAAAATTGGATCAATTATCATATTATTTACCATATTCGTACTGTATAATTTATATGAACTACATAAAATTGCTTTCATGAAACACCTGGGTTTAGTAATAAAAGCGAGGTATATACACGGGGAGTGGTGTAGGGTATTATATAGTCGGCCCCGCTCGACATTAGCCTTTCCTTACTTGTTTTAATTTAGATAAAATAGAATATTTTTGGTGTGTATGTTGTGGTGGGTAATGAAGAAAAAATAATTAATTAATTAATTTAAGACCATTAGGCATCTATAACAGGTAGTTCACACTAGCAGGGTTACTTATGTTACTTATGAAGCCCGATCGAAGCGTATATTTCATGCCGAGTGATAAAATAAGCTTCTTTGAAAAAAAAAAACCGGTAAATGTTTATTTATTTACCCATAAGCGGCACTCTGATGTAAAGTTTACGATTTAGGAGTAATTCTCAGTAATTTTCAAAATCTTTTTGTTGAGTACGTTAACAGTAAATTTTTATAAAGTGAAAGCCTCAGTCGTTTCGTCAAAACTACGTACGGAAATTACAGAATTATTCTTTTTTTTTACTCTGCGGCTAAACCTAAAATTTCTTTAAAAAATTTTGAATGTATTTTTAGAGCTTCATTTCTCGTCTTTTTTATACCCTCCCCCTTAAATATACATCGAAGACTCCATAAAGTATATATATTCTAGGTCGTGTATATCCGTCTGTCTGTATATTGAAAGCACACTAGCTTAAATTCCTAAATTTTCCCTAAAATTGAATTTTGCGTACATTCCTCTTGTAGTCTTGTATCTAGGGTCTGGGGTCCGGGAATTCCCGGGAAAATTTTTTAAATTTTCCGGGAATACGGGAAATATTAAACAATATTTTTGTTTGTTTATCTTGAGCACTAATTAAGTTCTACCATATAAATGGGAAATTGTAGATATATTTCAAATGCATATATTTAAATTACTGGCAATAATAGTGACCATTTGATACTATGGCTGACATAGTGCCATCTTGTTTAACATTAAATTTCTTGTTTTCCCAAAAAAATCGACGAAATAAAAGGTGAAAATCTTCTCAAAGACGAATTTACATTACATATGAAACCATTAAGAAATGATCTAAAAATAGGAATAAAAATAAAATTGACACCTGGAACCTTTCAAGAGAAATCTAATATGAATAGAAATATACCCTACGAAATATTTAAATTACCCTTTGTAAGAACTAATGACTGCACTACTTCAATGTTTATATTTTTTATGAATTTATTTAATTAAAATTAACATTTTTAATGTTTCTATTGCATTTATTTTCCCCCTGTTTCTGTAAAATAGATTCCTCGTTTTTAATTTGTAATATGTCAGTATTTTAACCCATTCACACTCATTCATTCATTTCTTATATTATTATTTTCCTAATAACAACTACAATACTAAAAAATATTTCGTTTTAGATTATTATTATTTTGTTTTGATCTTCTCGATCACTTGTACTATATAGTTTAATAATTATTGCATTCATATTGAAAATTATCAAAAAGTACGAAAATCTTGCAATAGTGTATATGGACGTGTACGGTGGGCGTTAATGGGTTAAAATCACACCTGTTAATAAATGTTGATATTTTAAACCATATTGAACATACATAAAATAAATTATTTTTTCCCGGGAATGAAAATTTTCATTCCCGTTTTCCCGGGAAATGAAAAAAGTCCGCCAAAACCTACTTGTAGCACCAAAAAGTAAATACAAGTAAATACACGAAAATGCAAGCAACGAAAACACAAGATAACACAAATATAACGTAAGTAAATGTCGTTTACTTACGTGATGGTTCCTTGAAATAAAAACACTGACGGTTTCGATATAAGGGAATTATTATTTATTGATTGTTGACACGGTGGTCTTTGGAAAAATCACTTGCACTTTTTGAGAAACAGAAAAGTATATCTCGAAATAAGAACACATGACTGGTGTTGATGGTAACGCCATCACTGCCATTCTTGGGTTTCTTTAGTTGTCAACTCACCTTGTACTGAAACGGATGGCAGTCCCTGCCAAATAAATAAATTATTGAAAAATGCAATTTGTTTTGATTTTTCAATTGTCTCCTCTAGACTCCGTCTAGGGGAGACCAACAGGGTCACCAAACTGGTAGGATTCTGTTCAACATCAAAAAACTCATTTTCGAGAAAATGGTTCATAGCCACTTTTGAATATAAGCCCTCGATATGTACATTTCGTTGTACATATCGTAGTTGTACATATTTTCTTAGTTGTAATTTATTTTAGTCATTGAGTCATGCTTCTCTTTCGATTTAATTCTGTTAAACCACAAAGATTCGAATTAAAATAAATATGTCGAGCCCTACACTCAGAAAAATAGCATTCCTAACTATGAGTAAAATCCATACTACAATTTAGTACAACAATTTTCAGTAAAATTTTTAGAAAATTAACTGAATATGAGTAAAGTTTCTTCCCTCTTTCAAAGTCATAGTAAATAGTTCATTTACTAGAAATAGGGTAGTAAATTTACTTAAAAACATTTCTTTGGAACTAATAAAAAATTCTTACAATTGATTAAATGCATAAATGGAAGAATATTTCCAGGGTTTTAAGTAAGAAAAAAACTCAGAAATTTTTTGTATGGAAAAAATCCATTTAGGAAATTTAAAAATTTGTTTTTTTCCTAAAATTAAGTTAATATGTTTATTGACATTTATGCCGAGTTCTTCATATATTTAAGTATTACTGAACTTATAAAAAATCACTTGAAATTGTTTAGAAAATTCTTGAATATTAATCTAAGAAGCAATTCTCGTTCGTTTCAGAGAGAGTTCGTTTCGCAGAGACATTTCTTAAATACTTCGAGTATTAATCTTCGAGAAGGCGTCATTCTTGCCTTCGCAGCAATCATCGAAAAATAGCTCAACTCTTTATAGCAGTGATATCATGAAACTTTTGGGAAATATTTCATGTTATCAATTTTTGTATCAGTTTTGCATCCTCTGAAGCAAACAATTTGTTTGATTTTTTAGTTAAATTGAACTTATTTTAAGTTCACTTTTTTCTTTGTATCAAGTAAAATTTTCCTCAGTTTAAGTAAAAACTTACTTGTTTTAAGGAAAAAATCAGACAATTTTGTCTTCAGTTTAAGTAAATATTTACTTGATTTTAGTAAAAAAATGTACTTACTTTTAAGAAAATTTTACTAAGATTTAGTAAAAATTTATTTAGTTTTAGGAAAATTTTACTTAAATTTAGTAAAAATTTACTTGGTTTTAGGAAAAATTTATTTAAATTTAAGAAAATTGCAGCAAAATTTTACTTAGATTTAGTAAAAATGTACTAGGTTTGAGGTAAAACTTACTGGAATTTTTCTCAGTTTGAGTAAATATTTACTTGGTTTGAGGAAAATTGAACAAGAATCAAGTTGAAAGCATGTACTACTTTTAAGGAAAAGTTTGAACTTAATATGCGGAAATATTGCTTTAGCGCTATACGAAGTTTAATTTCCCTAAATTTTAGTTCATTTTAACTCATTATAGGGACCACTTTTTTCTGAGTGTATTTACCAAAAAGACTTAAGCGACAAGAACAAAATTATACTGGAGAAGGTTTTTATTAATTACCTTTGCTTTATAAGAGTGTACTACTACGAAATTGGAAATTGGGTATTTTTTAGAGATTATATTTTAGTGGTCGCGAATTGTCGATTTTCTCCAAGAAAACGAAAATGAAAAAGGTGACACTTACGTCTTTTTGGCAAATAGGGCTCGATGTAAATGTATATCACTACATACTAAATTGTATTTATTTAATTTATTTGCACAGGCTGCAAGATGCTGACGATGGATTTTTTGAAAAATTCGGATCTCTTCTACGACAGAAAACAGTACTTCAAGAAGATGATCTTAAGACATCGCTAGCACCGTTTGAAGATGAGACCACAAATGATGACAAAGGTGCTGAATGTGAAGAAAATGTGGATGATTGTGAAAGTAATGAAGAATTGGATTGTTCAGCTGTGCAGTCGATGGACTTAGAACGGGATTTTAATGTGGATGACGTCAAAGAGAGAAAAGAGGAGTTCTTTGAAAAATCTGTTGGAATGAATGTAAGTTATTGTTTACTTGTAATTCTTATAAATTTTATAAATACTTATTGCGTAAAATATTCTACGTCTTGAAATAATAGTATTGCCAAAATTTCATGTACACTATAAGTTTAAGATTTGCTAAAACGTGTAATGACAAAGTATATAATATTTGTTAGAAAATATGTTCGAATTTTCCTCTTATTTACATACCTATTACGTTTGAAATAAGATATATATCTAATAATTCAACAAGCATGCTTGCTTCTATATCTATCGGCTAAACATGAAGCAGAACATGTACTGCATCCATAGGAGTAGCAGGCCATTATCTGCACCATTTTCAGCGGATCCAAATAGCACGTATTCTCAAAGGTTGTCCACCAAAACCAAGACTCCTTACAGCAGATTCGGACGAACCACCATTGTGGTTCCGAGAAGTAGAGCTTCCTGTCAAGTAAGATACCCAGATACTTTGCACTGTCTGAAAAAACAGCTCTGAGCCGCTTATGTGGGAGAGTTTATGTGAGGCATATTGTTCCTCGTAAAGAGAACCAACTCAGTTTAGGCTGGATTCACATCAAGCCCACTATTCTCTAAGGGCTGAAAGGAATTTCCCACTTACGTCCACGTACGCAACCACCTTAAATGCTAGATTCCAATACACCTCCCTGCGGGTGCCTCTGTTTACAAATCTGGTTTGTGTTGAGCAGCCGAGACTCACTCACTCCCATATTGAACAACGTATTTATTATCCCACCTGAGTGTATGTCATTAATTGCACCTTCTATATCCGGAAAGGCCACCATTCTGAATTCCTAATAATAAAGGGTGCTCACCAGTTAATGAAGCGCAGATTCAGTCGATTTGCCTTTATTGTAAGCGTGTTGGTTGTTCTAGGTGATCTCTAAGGTAGGCGTCCATTAACCTTCGCCTTATAATACCCACCCGGGTGACCACTTCACTTTTATTTCTTTATGGATAAACGATGCACATTAAAATCTTTCGTAAGACGAAGGTTACCATCTCCATTGTTTTTAGAAGAAATGAGTGAAATCCATCGAGATCGTACCCGCCTTTTATAAATACACTACATAAACTAGCATTCGTAAATCTGATTAAAATTCATAAATAATAAAAATGTCTGTAAACCATCGTACCCCCAACATCTCACCCGTCTAAGAAAAACCTCCGACCGACTCCAATAGTCAAGGTTTCTAGTTCTCCGAAGATGCTTGTATGGGGCAGTAAAAACAGGGTGGATCTGAAAAGTGGGGCAAAGTCAATGCTTCCTTAGCAGCAGCGTCTGCCCGTTCGTTACCGCAAATGCCGACGTGAGATGGTATACAAAGAATAACGATTTTCGAAATTCTCGGAGCTGAGAGTACGTTGTCAAATATCCCCTTACGGCAGTCTGCGTCCGCAGATAGTTTCATATAGATTGTCCAGTACTGTCTGACTACGGAATAGGAAGGGCTAATCCGTCAAAGAATCAAATCCGGACGAATCGTAGATATACGGAAGATATTTAAAGCAAAAAGGGTCAGTAGAGTCCTTCCTAAGTAAACTAAAACTGTCGTCGATTCTGCAGTTGTGTGGGGTCTGCATGAAATTTTGATGCCAAAATCGTACAGGGGATGCAAAATACGACCTATGGATGTTAATGGAACACTATCGCATTGATCAATGTGATGCCAAAAAATTGCGTGAAGATCATCAGACGGCAAAGTTATAGCTCTGGAGGCCAGCCCGACCGAGAACTTCTCCAACTTCAACTCAACTCTCAACACGTCAATAGGAGTGGAACGTAAAAGACTGGCCGTCCTGAAACATTTTTTAATAGATATATTCAAATAGGAAATATTAGATTTCGATGTCCAGCCGTACATGGTGATACCGTCAGAAAGCGTACCGACAACTAGGGACCTACAAATAACAGATGAGGCCCTTTAGTCCTAGAACAAATAAGTTTAATCAATTGTTAACGTTCGTGAGTCTTACCCTCAAATACTTTGTCCAAATTTCCATGATTCCATGATTTTGTTTTGTGCAGTTGATTGTAAAAACATTGGGCTACTTCATTAGATCATAAAAAATTAAATGTATTATTTTATTACAATCAAGGCGTATTTATAAATACGCCTTGATTACAATCATAGAAATTTGTGTTTGTATTACTTTCTGTGTTTTTTTTTTAACTATTCATTCTCTTGCGAACTGTTCTTTGAATAACTTGTCTAATATATTCTTAAAAAAATATTTTTTTAATATAAACCAATAAATCTATAAAAGGTTATGGGCGAACAAAAAGATAACGTTGGTATACCGCAATTTGACGGTCGCGGTTGTGATGAGTGGCAATTTCGAGTAAAATTTCATTTAGAAATTGGAGGAAGTTTTAACGGGCTTACCACCAACTGCAAATGCTGAGAAGATGGATTTTTTAAAGAAGGACCGAAAAGCAAGAGGCAAATTGGTATCGTCTGGGATACATTCGCGAAAAATTGACAGCAAAGGAAATGTGGGAAAGTCTCCAGAAAGTATTCGCGATGAAGTCCATTCTAAATCAAATTCTGAACAGGAAACAAATAATGAATCTGCGTTTGAAAGAAGGAGAATCTGTTGCAGAACATTTACGAAACATTGGTACGAAATTTGAAGATGTGTGCAGCAGAAGTAGGTGTTAGTGATGACCTCACATAGTTGTGCATGACGTTACCTGAGAAGTTCGATCTTTTTATTACAGACCTTCAACATTTGGGGGAATCCGGACTAAATTATAACATGGTAAAGGAACGACTACTATTGGAAGAAACGACATGATATATCATGGAGAAGAAGAAACACAAGTTAAGACTGCCTTCCCAGGAAAGAAGGACTTCAAGAGAAAGTTTCAAGGACGCTGCTACAAATGCAATAAACCTGAGCATAAGGTCAATGTTAAATCTATTTGTTTCTCGGTAGATTCAGAAAATTCCTGCAGCGACAATTCATGTGTGAAATTTAAATTGGATTCTGGTGCAAGTGTCCATTTGGTGAATGAGAAATTGTACTTCGAATCGATGACCAATCGATGAAATTCAGATTGCTAAAGGTAATCAATCCTTGATTGCTAATCAAACGGGAATAGAAACAAAGATGTTGACGTTGTACTCAAGGATGTGTTATATGTTCCTGAATTAAGAAGCAACCTGCTCTCAGTGAAACAGATGACTTCAGCAGGTATTGACGTTTGTTTCTGTAAGGGTAAAGCCTACATTATGAAAGCTAATGAACAAATTGCAATGGTATACTTACGTGGAAACTTGTAAAACTATTCATTCTCTTGCGAACTATTCTTTGAATAACTCGTCTAATATTTTCTTTAAATAAAATATTTTTTATATAAACCAATAAATCTATAAAATATTTTTTATAAAATTTTTTATTACCGTAAAAGAATATTTTTAGAATTAAATTAATTTGACTAAATCCACAAGGAATTGCATTTCAAAAGCATTTCTTCGCGCGTCAAAATATTTGAATTATGTCAGAAGTTAGGGAATCTATCACTCACGCCAAACTTCCCTCCCGTGTTGCAAGGAATGGCGCATGAGCACCATCTGCCCTTCTAGATAGCATTTTGTACTAATATAAAGTTCGGAATTGCGCAAAGAACCGAGGGAAATTATAATTTTTGATCCGTTCTGCTGAGAATTCCACATCTGTATATTAGTATGGGTCGCGAAAATAAATTGATGCGGTCACCAACCAAAAATGAAGATTCGATTGTTAAATTTTAGGTAAATTAACTAAATACTAAAGTTTCCTTATTAAGAAAATAGCGTAGTAAATTTACTTAAAAAACATTTCTATTGGTTTCATACAAGGATTTAAGAAAGAAAATTATGAAGAAATGCATGGGAAAAAATTCTTTTAGGATTTTTTAACTAAAAGTATTAAGAGAATGTTTCAAATTTTCTAAACAAGGCGCCTATTTTGCCATTGCAGCAATCATTCAATAGCTCAACTCTATACTAAGTTTGACATTCCGTTCGTAAAACCTTGAAATATCAACCCGAGACCCTATAAAGTATATATATTCGGTCCAAAGGGAAAACTTTTTCCCTTTTCCCCAATATTTTGAGTAAAGAGCGCTTACTTTTTGAAGATTTCTGCTTTGAATTTACTTGATACCTCTTATAGTATAAACGTGCACCGTAAAGCGATTATTGTTTGTAGGGTGAAATGGGGCAAAAAGGGATAAAAGTGTTACCTATCAAACGACAATAGCTAGAAACATGAAATTTGGTGTGGACATTCCTCACGTAAAATAAAAAGTTTTTTTCCAAATTCGTAATTTTAAAGGAGTAAAATGGGAATAAAGGGATCAAACGACTGCAGGTAGAATAATGAAATTCGCTGTATATATTCCTCTGACTGCGTAGACATGCATAATAAAATGGTTTTTCCAAATTCGTACTTTTAAGGGATAAAATGGGAACAGCGGGATAGAAATGGTGCCAATCGATCGACTATCGCTGGAATAATGATTTCTGTTTTGTACTTACTTGATATTTGATAAGTTCAATCCATTTATATCCTGAACTCACACTTTTCCATACATTTAGGTGGTGAAATGGAACAAATGTTATCAATGAAACGATCAATGCTGTCTAAATCGAGTTTTTTAAAGAATTTTATAAATAATCTAGTTGAATTTAGTATATTTATATTTAAACTGCTATGAAAATCATCTATATTGGTCCATGTTTTGGTATAGCCTCCGTACAACGGGGCCCCTAATTTACACTATTATCGCTCTAAAACGCGCATCTTACATGGGATCTTAATAAAATTTGGCAGATTATGTTATATTTCAACTAAGAATTTCTACTGTGAAAGTGATCTAAAAGGTCCTTTTAGTGTCCTTATAAATGGGCCCCAATTTTTATTATTACAGCTCTAGAACCCACATATTACATTGGATCGTGATAATATATTGCAGATTATCAAATAAGAATACCTACTTTGAAAGTGATTTATATGGGTCCACTTTTTAATGTAGCGCCCTTACAAATGGGCCCCCATTTTTTACGTTTACCACTCTAGAGCCCGTAGTTTACATCAGAAGTTTATCAAATTTTGCAGATCTTGTTATATTTCAAAGAGCAGCTGCTACTACGAAAGTCAAATATATGGGTCCATATGTTGGTATAACCCCCATATTACATTTTACACTATTACCGCTCTATAACATCGAATCTTGATCAAACTTTGCAGATCTTGATATATTTCAAGTAGGAATGCCTACCGTGAATGAGAACTTTATAGCCTCATGTTTTTGACACAAGCCCCAAGTGTTGTTTTAGGCCCCCTTTAGCGCCCTTACAAATGGGCCCCCATTTTTTACGTTTACCACTCTAGAGCCCATAGTTTACATCAGAAGTTTATCAAATTTTGCAGATCTTGTTATATTTCAAAGAGCAGCTGCTACTATGATAGTCAAATATATGGGTCCATATGTTGGTATAACCCCCATATTACATTTTACACTATTACCGCTCTATAACATCGAATCTTGATCAAACTTTGCAGATCTTGATATATTTCAAGTAGGAATGCCTACCGTGAATGAGAACTATATAGGCTCATGTTTTTTTCACAAGCCCCAAGTGTTGTTTTAGGCCCCCTTTAGCGACCTTACAAATGGTCAAATTTCCATTTGTCATATCGAGCCCTTAGCGCGGAATGATCGCAAGCGCCAAAACACACATTTTACAGGAGGTTTTTATTGATTATTTTGAAATATTTGCATAAAATGAAATATGTTTTAATGCAAAATGTTTTAATTCCGCCGTACACAACGAATTATTATTTAAAATTTATCATTTGTTTACATCATACGGTACTTTTGGCGCTTGCGATACAAATTTTGTACTTGCGGCTACAAATACTGAAAAAACTATGGCGCTTACGCTATAAGTTTTTTCGATTAATCCTCGAAATTTTAGTAAAAACACACTTTATTATAAACAAATTATTAAAACAACATAATAAAATAAAACAGTAAAGTAATTTAAACACAGTTGAATTCCTATTATTAATAGTTAAATTTCATATAAAAGTTTTTGGATAATATCGATACTGAATTTTTCTTTGAACGATTAATTAAATTAATATTCATTTCATCCACCATACTATCTGCAAAATATTATAGTTAAATTGTGAGCAAAATCCCAGTTTTTCAAAATGTGCCCATCTCAAACAATTAAATTTTATTTTAATGTTTGGCGGTAGAAATGCTGTAGAAAATGAATTCCAGTCCTTAAAATTTAAATGATTTAGTAAAATACTTTCATAACACTTCGGTATGGTGCGGGAATTTGTAATTATGGTCGGCCACTCAGAAGGGGCCAAAATTATTCTTCCTTTACAAAATGATTCAATTGTAGAGTGTATAGAATGAATAAACATGTTATGTTAACGTTCTTAACGAAAACTGAAGTTTTTATAACCTTGGAATATCGACCTGAGACCCTATAAAGTATATATATTGACCGTCATAAAATTTTAAGACGATCTGGCCATGTCCGTCCGTCCGTCTGTTGAAAGCACGCTAGCATCTAAACGAATAAAGCTAGGACGTCCAAAATTTCCATAAATACGTCTTATAGTCGTAGATCGGTTGGGATTGAAACTGGGCGAAATCGGCCCAAAGGGAAAATTTTTTCACAAGGACTAAAAATACCCTTAAAAACCGCTAATATTTTAGAGTATTGAAGCACATTCTTTCAATATGTCTGCTTGTACTTACTTGATATTGATATTGAGTCATGAAATTCGGAGAATTCATGACTTCAGCATGACTTAACGCCGTTTTTACTTGTTTACTCTTTAACTCTATAGAACTGTGGGCAACGTGCCCATTTCCATCACTATTTTAAGCTAAATATTTTGTTTCTTTGACAAATTTACCACTATTTGAATTAAATAAATGTTAACGTTTACCCACAATAATAGGGAAATGATACCAAAACCATGTATATAGTATTTGGCTTAATATACGAATATTCCAAGAAGTATTAAATTATTCGGCCCAATTACGGTTGTCGCTTCGATAGTCGATGTCGACGCTGTGTGCTTGTCGCCTCTAAAATGGTATTACGGTGTGGTATAGGAGCGACAGTTTAAAAAATAAGTTGGCAACACTCTTTTGTTATTGTCTTATAAATGACAGAAAATTGTTTTTATTTTGAAGTCCGCGCAAAACAAACGAACGTCTTTTTTAAAAAACATAAAAATTTTGTTTAATTTACGATGAACAACGCGATAAGTGCACTATTACTACTTAGTTCAAGCGAGGATGAAGAGGACAAGATATTGGTGGTGCAGCTGGTTCTACCTGCTCGATTCCATATACAAATTCAACTGTGTCAATGTCAATGTTCTCCACTTCTTCGATTCCAAGTGTATGGGTCATGGGTTAAGCAACTTTTGGAACAGCACCAAATTTGCAACGGACTCTTCCAACGGCGACAAAGTCATTTGTTTAAAAATTCCTCCCCCAGTGCTATTGGCTTCGCACTTATTGTGCACGAGTTTCTTTTTTATTTTGAATTTTAAATCCTTCCAAACCTATGAGGATTTTATAAAATTTTATAAAAAAAGATTATAAAAACTTATAAAACAAACTTATAAACTTACTCTTTGCCAGCCATCGGTGTCTCTTACCGGAGGCCCGCTTGCATTTAATTTTGTTGCAATGGCCTCCCAATCCGATTTGAAATTAGCCGGAACGTGGCTTTTGGAAAACCCTTTTGCCAAACTTGGATTTTTTTCCAGTTCGGCAACTAAAATTTCGAATTGTTTCGTGCTCGTTATTTTCATTTTATACATCTTCTAAGTACACAAGCGGGAAGTACAAAAATACAAATATGTGTAAAACATCAACGTCGCCTCAAAAATACACGGCGACAGATATTCTCAAACATCGACTCGACTTCGACTGTTGTATCGACAACGATAATCGCAATCTTTCGTCGCTATCGACAAAAAGCGACAACCATAATACAAATGTTGTCGCCTCGCTTCAATATTGCGACGACGGCGACAACCGTAATTGGGCCGATTGTATATAAGGCCCAAATCATACAAAAGGCTTTGTGTTCTCCAAAAAGACAATAATTTAGAGCTACTTTCAGTTCTTGTGGATAAACTTTTTTCTTCTGGATCGATAAAAAATACATAAAACAACTTCGAACCTCTTAGCTTAGTTCGTTCGTAACCTATCGTACTTTCAACCAACAGACGAACGCTTCATTCTATGGCCGAGGGTATAAAAATACACTTATTATTGCATCAATATATTGATAGTCCTATCTAAAACATTTATTAATATCTTACATTATCTGACGGTTTTTGCCTAAATTCATAAACTGTCGCTTACGATAAAATTGCTTTCTTTGAAAATGTGAGCTGCGACGTACGATAAAATCTTAGTCCCATTTGTTTATATAAACGTTAACAATTTTGACATTTTGACAATTTTTATTTATGTAGCAGCCCATAAAATTTTTAATTCAACTATAAAAAATATTTTCAGAAAATGTCGCTTACGATAATTCCGCGCTAAGGGCTCGATATATTTGTTATATTTACCTGCTGGAAAATTAGATCATATGGGTCCATGTTTTCAAATACAACTGTCAAATCTTATTCATTAAAATCTTCATATTACCATGGACCATATTAGTGGACGCAAATATATTGTCACCGCAAATATGCACTTATTACAGACAATCATGATGATAATAATTTTTATATCTTTCACTAGATGCAGCTACAATGAGATGGAATTTGTGTATGGGCCCATCAAATGTATGAGTAACACAATGCAAAAGATGTTCATCAATTTTACCAAATTCGTTAAATTTGACTAAAGATTAATTTATAGCATACTGTATAATTTATATGAACTACCTAAAATCGCCCCATAAACAACCTCGGTTTAGCGTTCCTTACTTGTTTTAATCAAACAAGTTTTTTGTAAATATCTAAGGCATCATCAACCCTTATGTGCACATCAAGGTACCGGGTACCTTTGGCGTTTTCAACATAATTATTTTTATCGAAGATTCTTGAGAACTCCTAACTTTTAATAAACTTTAAATTATTCCAACCTTAGATCTAAAAATTTAGTTTGAATAACCATAGCCAAATCTTAACACCCATAACTGTACAGCAAGGTACCTGGGTATCTTTGTAAGTGTTATATGAAAAGGCACTCACTATAAGCATGTTTTTGTAAACTACTAGTGACGCAGAACGAGTAAGTAAGATAAAAGTCGATAATGAAACGAAAAAAGGAATTTATTTATAAGGACGATTTATTTTATAACAATAAATTGGATGATTAGTTCAGTACAAATAGGTAAAGAGTTACGTGCTGCTCTTTGCTTCATTTGTAATTGTGAGCACACGTGACAACTTCTTACTACTGGCTTCATTACAGTAAGTCTTTTCAAAGAACGATTTTTATTGCCAATCGAGTGGATAATTGAGAAGATTTAGCTCGTTCCTCTATATTTTCTTTGCACAATTCAAAACATAGTTCATTTAGAAATTCTCTACTGAAATCCGTGAACCTTAGTTTTGTATTGTCTTCCAATACAACACGTTTGTTTTTTCGTAAAGTTCCCACAAGTGTTAAATTCCACGAGATTAAAGTTGTAGCCAGTTCCGAGGAAGTAAAAAATGTCCATTAATGTTTCTTCCTGAGTTTTATATGGAAACAAGATCTAAACTGTCCCTTCGCGTTTGTCGCTCTCCTTCTGAAGATTTACCGGTATATAGTTGTCCATGTGGAGGGTAAAAGTTAGATGTGTGCGAACTGTGCGAAACGTGTACGCCCGCGATACCCATGCTCGTCAATAGTTATGTACTCACCAGGTTTATAACTTTGCCGTAAATTGGCTTTTAGCATTATCCAAGTGCCTTTGAATGCAGCAGTTGTTTGTGTGCGATATACGAGTTTCTGCATTATCAAAATGTATATACCGTAAAGTATTCTGTTGGTGGAAATTGCTGCATCAATTTCATAGTTTTCTTCCGAGCCGGGCGAGAACTCATTAGTTTCCAGAGTCCCTGCTAATTCAGTAACAGAAGCTATTTCGTTTACTATTGGAATATATTATTCACTGTTTTCACATAACATGTTATTTATATCAGTTAACATTTCACCTAAAATGACTCCCTCACTTGGCCAGAAGTTAAGACAAACTAAAATCGATAAACACAGAAGGAATTTAAGTTCTGTATATTTTCTTCAAGGGAAACCATTTTCAAGTTTTTTCTGCATATAATTCACGTCTATTTGCTTTGGTATATGTATAGACATTTAGTAGTTATATTTCAAATCTATCTGAATTTTCTGATAAAATGTGTTGCATATGTATGTATATGCATTAACAAAACTTAACGTACTGTGCATATACATTATAATTCTGATATATTTCATTGACTTTACGATAACCGTCAATAGTTTTTCCCGTGTATATTTGATCTCTTAGGGGATAATTTGTATTTGCATCACAATGGATGGAATATATTGACTGATACGGGAACATTTGATCAATGATACGGGAACAGTTGTTCATCCACAGTCAAATTAGCCCCTTGGATGTATGATGACTCCAATTTTGCTCATCTATTGCTCAATGCTTGTCGCGCAGACCGAGTGTTACTATTGTCAAACCGTCATATTGTCACGAGCTCATAGAAATTGAAGTTCGTCATTCTGAATGGCTTTTAACTCCAGAACGCTCATTCTGTATCTTATTTTTATATTTTAATTAACAGCAGTAATTTTTAGCTGACTGCAAACTCTTCAGCAGTTTGAATGCTGATGCAAAACTGCAGATAAACTGTTGATATGGCAGAAGACCTGCTTCAATAGCAGAAAAAGTGCCTGCTGATATGTAGCAAACAATCGCTGCTGTTAATAACAGACATTTTTAGTGTAGAGTTCTTGGGTCACTCTTTAAGCGTATGTGTGAGTTAGAAAGTGGCGAAATGATTTTTTGCAAATGTACCAGAATTTCAGTGAAAAATCATCAGAATGATAATTTTTTCATTAGTTCACAAACACAAGGTAAAAAACAGTGAAAATCCATGAAAAATAGGTAATGGAAATATATGTATTTTTATATTTTTTCTGGCTGTAATTTTTCCATTTCCTATTTTTTCTTGATAGGATAATATTAATGTAGCCAATATGGTAGAATTTGTATGTTTTACATTTTTCAACATGTTTCAATTACGAAATTTTCGGCTTTCGTAAGAAGAGATGTGTAAAACTCCAAACGAAGGTAGTTTCAAATTCGCGTATTGACATACTAAAGTACCTTTCCGTGATTTTTTTTCAAATCAGTCACAGATTTGATTTTTTATTATAAGAATTTCATTGTCTATCAAATAGTAGGTTTTCTAAAATCATAAAGAAAGTAAAAATAAGTATAATGTTATCGGTTAGTTAATATTTCCAAAAAAATCAATCTTTTCAAAAAGTAGATTTAAATGCAAAATATGTGTATTTTTATATCAAAGCAATGTTAATGCAGTAAAACTTGTCAACGCACGAAAAATAAAAATGTAAGTCGTTTTAATTGATCGTTTTAAGTATTATAAAACTGCGACTTTATAGGCAAGTGAAGTTGCAATTTTCCGGCGTAACTTTTTATTTCAAATAAGACTCGTACTTACTTACTTCGCAGGCAAAGTTTTTTTTCATAACAAAATTTATGAAAATTGTCATAGACTTTATAATGAAACTTTATTATTTTTATGAAAAAATTTCATAAATATTAGTAATTTCTACTGAAGTTCCCAATATAAACCAAAAATAAAAAGGTCCGTTGCGTGAAATTGGTTTGTAACCATCATTGTGAGAACCTTTCCAATGAATATGCCTTTGACCTAATGCAGGGTACTTATTTAGATCAGAGTTAACATAGGAGAAATGAGAATTGCTGGTAGTGTAGTATTCATTCGAATAAGGTCGACACACCAATTATCTATTTGTAAGTTATGAACCGTTTCATAAATACAGCAAAATTAAAACATTTATATTTATGAAAACATTTCATTACACAAATAATATCGACCCGTGTGCGCGAAATTGTCGTATATGCCAATTTTGTTGCAATATTTACTATGGATATATTTAAGTTAGAATTAGTGTATTGCAAAAAACGTTTTATGCAGATTTCTCGAGTGCGTTAGTGTCATTCAGGAAAGTGAGAGAAAAAATCTGGCTGTTAAATCAAAGGAAGACATTAAACAGAAAGTATTGCCTAATTCATGTCTTAAGGAAATGTGCCACTACGAATGTTGTCGTCTCTCTGAGACATCTCGTGATGAACATTATTGGGGAATGTCGGTAGCAAAGAGAAGAATGTGGCTGCTTTCCTGTATAAAACATAAACAAATTCAACGAAGAAGAACTGCTGTCAAAGAAGAGATTGCAGACGAAACAAATGTGTTTAATGTTATTTTACTCGCAGTAGGATTGTTTTTGAAGTTTGTCAAAAATTGATGTTGGCAACTTTGAATATTTCTCAAATGATGTTTAGATAAGGCAAAACAATTATGCCCAGCCTAAAGCTATGGTTACCTAACAATAAAACAGATGAACAGAACATAAAGATTCTAAACAATATCCCTAAGAAACTATACTAAACATAACGTTCGCATAGCTTTATTAGACAAACAATCAGAATTAATTGAATTCATTTACGGATACTTCGAAAATTCGACTAAAAGACTATAAATAACTTTAATTTTACCTTTAAGATAAAAAAGTTGTACAATTCAGCTCTTTCCAAAAATACAATGATTTAAAAAATCTACGTTTAAAAAATACCGCCGAAATACTATAATGAGTATTTAAATTTAGAATATTCTGTACGCGAAAAAGACGTGTTAAATGAAAGCGACGAAGAAGATTAAATAACCATTTTTTTTAGTTTTTTTTTTAATGAAATCACGCTTCTGTTAAATATTGATTACATTGTTTGTTACTTTGTACCATTCTAAGTTAAAAATAATAAACAAATATATAGGGTCCGCCAAATAACTTTTTTTTTTGAAAATGGAAAATAATTTCATTCAAACGGCTCCCCACAAATAATAGACCCTATATAAAACCACAAAAATATCTTTGTTTCAATTTATCTCTAACACTGACCAATGTTATCGTAAGTGCAATTTTCTGCAGACGCATCTATGAAATGCTTTGAGCGAAAAAATACGTTTTGCTTTGGAAAATTTAAACTTTTCCACCGGAATGTGTTGTTATATTAGATAATTATCTAAGCACATGTAAATTTTGGTTTTGATATTGCAAGCGAAAGTAGAGAAAAGTAGAAAAAAACTTTGCTGTAAAATTTGGGTATTCGCGCACGGCATTGTTTCATATGTTTCAAGTTTCACTAATATAACAACACTTTGGAATTTCGTTAATCTGCATATTCAACGGCAATTTGATTGCTGAATGATTAGCAGCAATTCCAAATGAAGCTGGTACAATAAATTCCGCGAGAGAAACGAAGCCAAAATAATATTGCATTCGCAATACCAACATATTTTTTTCTATAGCGAATGTCCAGCAATTGTTTTGAAAATATTCCAGATTGACAGTTTCCTTAATTTGCATATTCATCTCAACGTGACTGCTCTTCGACAGTCATCCAAGATCGCAGCTGAAATCCCTGATGAAGCAAGGCATCATATTTTTCGAGCAAATTTTTGTCAAAATTAATATGATCAAAAATGCTTTTCCGGTTCCACTGCAAAATCTTTCATAAGAAAACAAAAAGGAATCGCCAAAAATGTCGTTCTTATCGTAAGTTCTGACAAACAGTGTATAAAATATTACGGCTTTGATGCATTTTGAACCAATTTTCTGATTTTTCTTTATTATTGCCTATTTTTTGTGTTCCGAAAAATTTCGCAGCATCATAACGAACATAATTTCGAATACCCATTGCTGGAATTGAGACTTATAACCTCGAGTTCATTCAAAAACTATAAGGAAAAAGTATTTTCATCTTAAAACTTAGTTCGGACCACCACGAACAGTTTGTAACAAAAATCAGCCAAATCGGTTCAGCCGTTCTAAACTGATGCGATTACCAACGAACATTATTTAATTTCTATTATATAGAAGATTGTTAATACATATTAAGAAAAAATCATTAAATGTATGAGAAACCTTTTATGAAATCCCTTCAAAAATATTATGTAGGAAAATTCTTTCAGTGTGAGCAAAAAAAAAAAACCCCAACAGAAATTTGCCCTATTATACACGTTACTCAAAACACACAATAGCAAATAAATAAAACAAATAAAAAACAAATATCTTTGCGTTAAACTTCGACATTTGCTTTTTCTCATTTCTTCTCGTGCGCCGCAAACTAAAGTTCTGTACATGAACTTTCGCAGTGGCATATCTTCTAATTCTATCATCTATCAACAAATCATAGACCTATTCGATTGGGCTTAATATTTGTATGAAATTAAGAGAGTACTCTTGACAATAGACTTCCTGTTATTGAATTAGAGAGCGAGTATGGTGCTGCCAGATTTCTCTATGTCAAACGGTATGGATTTTTCATCACTACCTTGATTGCATCACTACCTTCCCGTTACGATCGGACTACAAATGACGACGGAGAGTAAAAAATAAAGGGCGGTATGTAAGAAAAAATTATCTGAAATTGTGTTTGACTAATCTTCAAAATTGGTTGAATGGCAAACCAAGCTTCTTTTGGTTGGGTATCGACCGATACCGATATCACAAGTTATGGGCAATTAACTTTGGTAAAATTACGATTTTTTGAAAACGTTTTGTTCCTCGTTTTTAATACACTATACCTTGGCAATTTCAATACAAATATCAATATGATATTTTACGTTTTTGTCATTTTAATCCTTTTATTTTGATTTTAAAATATATTACATCCATTGGATGTTTTTTGAAATTTCTTCGGCATCTTTATTAGCAGCTATGTGAGTTTGGGTTCTATTTCTTTACAATTTTACCTTTTGCAAGAGCAACGAAATATTGCTGAATGTACTTAGAATGATAATTTCTTCGTTATTATAATGTGAAAATAATGTAAGAAAATCTCAATCAATTCTTCAAATTTGCATAAAATTTGGAATAATTGCTTTAATTTTTTCCCCTAAAGTCGTACCGTTTGGCATGGAATGACTCATATAAAAAGAATCAATGGATAAGGAAGCTGTCACTTATCAAGGCTCCTACAGAGCAAATGCCATCATCATTTCAGTTTATTGAATAACAGTTCAGTTTATTGAATAACTGGCATGATGCGAGTTTCTCGTCAAAAATATCTACTGCATTCAGATGGGGACATTTGTAAAAATATTTAATATATGGCAACATAGAGTTTGGTTCCATCGGGTCCACGAACCGATTAGCGGTTTTTGACATCAAGATTTTCGAATACATCGAAAAACCGACATTCTGAATACATCGGTTTTTTGGCCACTCTCGTATGCGTGTGTACACATAACACATACTCATCTACATATATTTCATAAACAAATAGAATGAAAACAGCAATTACATTAAACACTGTTGAGATATATTCTTTGAAAATATGCTAAATTTAGAATTTGTTTGCTTATACATTTACTCAATGAACTTTTTATTTACTCTTGCGCCTTTGGCGAGAGACCTTTTGGTAGTGTCCAATGCTCACTCACTGAAATAAAAACAGAATTGAACATTTTCATTCAAAATCATTAAAATCGGCTCACGGTCAACATCGCCACTTAAGAGATTCGGAATAATAAGCAACACTACCTACAGTGCCCCACGTCAATTGTGTCTTGTTCGGCGTCCTTCACTAAATATTCAATGTTTAAACATTTATATTGCAAACTTATGCTACATGTGTACATATTTTCTTATTAACTTGCCTCGTACATAAAGTTAATTTCCAAAGAAAAAGGAAATGTCTGTCATATTATATATGTATTCAGATTGAGGTTCACGTAATTTTCTAGCTGAAGAAGAAAAATATATCGATATATAACAAGTATCTAGTAAATTTATATATGCAAATATGAGATTTTTTACATTCGCACGCAAAAACCGAAGTGATAGCTTAAGAGGTTCGAATATTTCCGTGGATCAAAATGTGAAATATATGAGTTTAAATAACAGGAGTTCTTCAAGAGGAGACAAACTGTCGAATGCAGTTTCCACCTTATCTCTTCAAGTGCCACCTCGAAAAAGAATATTGAATAGAAACGGGAGCATTTCTTCACATCATTTTCGCGGCGTTCATAAACATCTGTTAGAGGAGCATGCTGAAACTGTATGCCACGCGATGACCGTAAGTAACCTATTATTCCGTAATGTTCTGATGACTGCTATGTTTGCCAAAGAGTTTATGGATTGTTGATGAACATATATAAAGATTCTATACATCTTGGTTTTATAGAAGCAGAAAGTGCAACTCGTCGAAGGAATGATTTATAAAACTAGGTTGGTTTGGCCAACATCCGTTTCATGACTTAAATTGTTTGAGCCACGTCCGTCTGGCTTTCTGGCCGATGTTGAAAGGAGTTAAGGAATTCTTTCTATATCAAATCTTTTTTAGAAAATCGCCGGTCCCCAGTAGCTGCGCTATAGCGATTATACACTGTATTAACATTTTCCCCAAACTTAATTTAAGTTCGACCCTTCTGGTAACTATATGCGAATAGTCAAAATAAGTTGCAGTTTCATATTTGAAAGTATTTTTATGTTCACTTTCAAATTACAAACTACATATATGCTTTTGCCCCGCCCTTCTAATACACCCCAAGCAAATTACCCAAATCAAGGTAGAAGTTTTTATTTAGATTTCAAATAATTTTTAGATTTGTATTGTAATGTTTTAGCACTTTTTATATTTTGCCATTTCCCGTATTGGAGACAGAATGTCCTTTACTTGAAATTCTCTATTATTTTTACAGACTTAGAACATTTAATACTGATTTATTATTGATAGGTGTGCAAATCTAACACAACTTATCTATCATTATAGCCTTACTTATCTATTATATAGCAATACAACAATAAAAAATCAAAAGCTTCCAAAGCTTGTTTGTCGGTACTTGCATGAAAGGAAATCTTATCGAATAGTAGATGATTATGTGTTTCCACAGACATAAGATAGATTTATACAAAAGCGATATGATGATACACTAATATATTCAATACACTACATTAAGAGCGATAACAAAAAAGCCTCAATAAATTTAAATTACAATTACGCCTTTTAGCATGATTTTTAGCAGTTCACTATGCTCAAAATATGATGTGCTAAAAGCAACAGCTGTCTAACCAACATTACTGCCGCACTAGGGTGTCCAAAAAACCGGTTTTTACAGAATAACGGTTTTTGGTTTAACCGAAAATTCAATTTTTTAAAAAACGGGTTTCGGACATCGTTTTATCGAAAAATCGGTTAAACCGGTTTTTTTAAATACTTACAAAAATAATGAAAAATGTGTAATGATTGTATTGCACTCTAAACCAGCGAGCAAACAATAGGCCTGTTCGATGGGGCTTACTACCCTACAATTAAGAGACTTGATAAGGTGACAAAATTTTTATCCATTGGTTTTATTTAAGTAAATCAGAGATAAAAATCACCACCTTACCAATCGAACAGGCCTGAGTAAATAGCTTGGCTTTATTTTATTGTTCTCTTTCATAATACTAAAACAGCCAATGTCAAATTTAACCCAAAACACCTTTAAAATGTAATGCAGGCCAATGAACTCACTATGAACTCATTTATAAAACTTTCTCAAAAGCCTTAGATATACTTAGCTCATTTGGCAGTCCCTTTCCCCTGATTTTTGTGAATATTTTAAAAGGCTATCATTTAACCATAAGTTCTGGTTCCACGTCCCTTCTGTCCTTTTCTAAGTTGCCTCTTTTCAGTTTCTTATCGTTAATTCAATTCAGTATATTACTTATAGAAATAATGTTTATATTTTATTCGACGGGAACGGGCTCAATTATAAGTCTTGCCACAAAGTGGCAATCATGTATTCTCCAGAAATTGTATTGTAATAGTTTGTGCAGTACGAATCAATGGGGTAAGTCCAAAGTAAGTCTGTCACTTCCAAGAGATTCTAAACCGCTTCATCCGCCTTCTGGGGCGTTATGTTCTACATAAAGGCGTCCACATAGCAAATAGTAATATGTTTGTGGTTGTCGGTTCACTCAGAGGAAACAAATTTCGCCCATGTAAAACATGAGTTTGTTCACCGAACGGCGTGGGACAGTTTTCCCTCAATATGGTTAACCGACACTAAAAACCCGGATTTCTCGGGTAACCGGAAATGGTAATTTTACAAATACCGACTGACGGTTACGGATATCAAAACCAGTTAGCCGATTAATCGGGTACGGTTTTGGACACCCTATGTTGCAGTGAGAAAAATTTCAAATTTGGTTGATTTTTTTTTGTATCTTATGGAATTTAATGAAGCATCTATATAAACATGGCGACATAGAACATACATATGTACATTAGGCTGGGTGACGGTCCATAAAAGTGGAAAAACAATTTCCAGTCACCTTACGAAAAAAAATTTTGAATTGTAAAATGATGATTTGCAAAATATGAAAAATAAAAATTATGCTTTTCCCGTGAATTTCTTGTGCTTTTTGTAATTTTTTCTGAAATAATAGACCCCTGAAAGCACTTTAAATATAAATTTTGATTCTTGTCTTAGAGTTACTTATTGGTCGAATTATTGGAAATATTATTATATTTTTTCATAGTGGCAACTGAACAATTTTTTGTATTTGGTGTTATATTTAGTAAAAAATAAATAGCGGCAGTCAATACCTTACGATTGATGCTTAAATGATGAACATCGGAATGAAATAGACGCCGCAGTGTCCATTTTTGTACAAAGAGTTTGAAAATTTTGCTCTGAAAATCCATCTCCTGTATTAAATTATTTTATGTCCGATATTCATCATTTAGGCATCATTCGAAAGGTATTTTCTTTCTATTTATTTTTTATAACATCTTTTATAAAATGCTTCCAAGAAATATGAGTTTTTAGCTGTCATTTTGAAAAAAAAAAAAACGCAGGAGCGTTTAGCTCACAGATAGCTTGACCCAGTGACGAAATATTTTGCAGATCATCATTAAACAATCCAATCTTCATTTCTGGGTGGTGACCGCCGCAATTTATTTTCGTGACCCGTCCTAATGTACATTGGTAAGAAAACACGGCTCTGTTATAACTTATATAGACAGCGGATTTTTATGCAAATTCCATTTTTAATACTCAAGTATATAAAATATGCATATTGCTATGCAAGATATACTGACATAAAATTGGTTATATCGGTTTATTAAATTATTTTATAAGTAAAATCATTTGTGTGAAGACGGCATTCAGTTATAACAATCCGTTCAAAATATGATTTTGCATAAAAATCCGCTGTCTAGTTATGACACACAATTGATCTCGAAAATGTAAAAATATTGGACAAAGAAAGGAAAGAAAAGGATACAACAAAAGATTAACGAAACAAGGCATTTTAAAGTAACAATATTAGTGTAGCTTACACTTTGCAATACAGTAAACGTTCTGTACGTAATGTTGCGTATTTTTAAATAATTCTATAAGAAAACACGTTTCTGTGTGGGCTATAAATAGCAACTGTATGTAATCCTTAAATAGACGAATTCCATCTGACGAAGTCAACAATTATTGTCAAAACATTTGAGGAAAATGCAATAAATCGGTTTTTGTTTACTAACACTATTTTTCAAATTACGATCAACTTTTGGATCAGAGCCGATGAGAACAAATCTTAACGTTATTTGAAATGCTGAATTCGAATCCGTGTTTAGTTTTCAAGATTGGTCCTAGCTTTCCAAATCTGCACTGTCATAACGACAATTGGTTGTTGGTATAGCTAGAAACATCATTTCAATTGTATGCAAAATCGTTCCATTACTGGGGCTCGAATATCTCTCAAGAGAATTTTTTTTATTCTCATCTCGATTAGTTCTGGAAATTAAGGTGATACGAGCGATGAGCAAGGAGAGCTACTAGATTTGGCGAAAATCGAAAGACGATACAATGGATTTTGGGACTTCAATGTGTCCAATGTGTGTATGTGTCAAAAATTATTTCATTCAATATCTCGAAATTTGTATTCAGAAAAGAGCATTCCTAAATCTGAGCAAAATTAACACTACAATTATTTCAACAATTTTTCTCCAGTTGTTGGCATCGCTAGAAACATTATATTAATTGTATGCAAAATCATTCCATTATTAGAGCTCGAATATCCCTCAAGATACATTATCTTTATTCTTATCTCAATTTGTTTTCTGGAAACTAAGGTGATACGAATGATAAGCAAGGAGAGCTACTAGAATTGGCGAAAATCGAAAGAAGATACGACGGATTTAGGGATTTCTATGTGTCAAATGTGTGAATGTGTCAAAAATTATTTTATTCAATATCTCGAAATCTATACTCTGAAAAGAGCATTCCTAAATCTGAGAAAAATTCACACTCCAATCATTTCAACAATTTTTCTCCAGTTGAGTTAAAATGATCTTAAGAGAAGGACAATTAATTAAGTATGACTGTAGTTTAAATATGGTAGTAAATTTGCATAAAACATTTCTCTGGATCTATTAAAAAATCTTACAATTGAGAAAATTCATGTTTGTGAAGAAGCAAAATTTCCTAGGTTTGACCAATACAGACTCTATGTATGGAAAAAATAAATTCGGGAAATTTAACTTAAAATAATACATTCCTTTAAATTAAATTAATGTGTGAACTTAAGTATATGTCAAGTTCTTCTTCAGCATTAACGAAATTATAAAAAAATATTTCAGTACAAAAATTTAAAAACAACACAGTATGTTTAAAAAATACTTGAAGTGTAGTCTAAGAAGCAATTATCGTTTATTTACCGAGACTTTCTTCTTAAGTACTTCAAATATTATTTTAAACAACATTGCCTTTGCTGTAGTCATGGACTCAACTCCTTATTTCAGAAGTAGCATGAAATGTTTGTAATTTTGTATATGAGTTTTACATATTATTTGATTATAGATTAATATTTTCCTCATATTTACTTAAATTGAAGTTATTCTAAGCAAACCTTTTCCTTATAAAAATTTTAAAAATTTACTTGGTTTGAGTAAAATTTCAGCATAATTTGCATTATGTTTAATAAAAAGGAAGGTTAAAAAGGAAGGTTTCCGCAGATTGAGTAAATTTTACTTGCTTTGAGAAACATTTGAACTAGAATCATGATCAAAGAATGTCCTACTCTCAAAGAAAAGTTTTTACTCGATATGAGTAATAATATTGCTTTAGCGCACAACGATGTTAAATTTTGCTCAGTTTTTATGAGTGTACGGAGTGCATATATGAATTCAGTGCCTTAGAAATTACATTTAATTGCTCTTATCCAAAAGTGTGTATACTTACGTAATTAATCTTAGGTCCTAGTAGCTTAAATACGACAAATAAATAAAACCTATAATATCTATCGGGGGTCTTTCGTACATTAATTATATTTTTTGGGGCCGTTACTATTCCCGTAGGCGTTGTGGTGAAATTGTCGACAATTTTCACCACGTTTAATTTTTAAACCCCTTCATTTTCTAAAACGCAATCTAAATTTTGGCATTTAAAACGCAAGCGTTCACTTGAGTGATTTTCGTTTTTCTTTTTATTTTATACTATTCGATTTATGCAAACTATCGAATTATCGTTATTTCTAAAAAATAATAATTCGAGACGAACATACTAAATGCCAATTGATTTAAATAATACCACTTGTACGATCGCGTTTGTACTTTTTCGAGTTAGTTACGTCAATTTGAAATTGCTCATTTTCGAAATTATTCATAGGAAAAAATATTTAAATTTAGGTGAACAGAAATGAATGCTTGACAATAATATATTTTAATTACATTACATGTAATAACTTTCTTTCTAAAGGTATTGTTAATATATTCAATTATTTCAATTGGGTTAATGTGTGCAGAATAGCCCCATTTAATTGTTTATATATAGAGAATCTTTTCGAAGATAATCATAATAATATGATAGGTTAGAATACATACGAAATATGATAGATATTTCTGAAAAAAATATTATTATAATCGTTAATATTGTATACAACTTATATTTTGCAAAAAAATTTAGAATTTTTTAGTGTTACATAATTTGTAGTATATGTACAATAAGTCTTAAAATGTTAACTCTTTTAAGAGTTATTTGAATGGGTATTTTTGTTAAATACTGATACGACAATCATGTTTGGAATTTTTAATTAAAAATAAACAACAATTTTAAAAATAAGATTTTTTCTTTGTATTTATATGTCATACTGTTCCATACATATGCTCAAATTTTCTTTTCAAGATATGAGTATAATTTTGTTCCGACTGTTTTTCAGAGGTCTTTTTGCTTTCTTTTACTAACAAATTCTTTTGAGTGTAGTATTTCGCACTTAAAATTTTGTAGTCCCAATTCTTCGTTTGATTTTCTCCATTAGGACTACAAAATCTGAAAGCGAACATTAAGTTTCATTTGTTTTTGTTTTTTATTGTTTGTAATCAGTTAATGATTATTTTTTCGCGGAACTTTGAAGAGTAGAATAGAGTAGTCGAGACTAGAGTATTTCAAAATAAAAATATTATTTTGGTACAAGTGTTTATTCCAAATAAATCAAAATCACCTTATAAACATATTGCTATATTTTATAGCCCCCGCTAAGGTCTTTGTGCTATTGAGCGAAATCAAACCAAAATTCCAAATTATTATCAAAATGATGTACCACTTATTAAGTGGACTTAATTGTGAATATAATTGAAATGTCTGCTTCGATTCTACGAAAATGGCTCATTTCATTCATTTATAATAGAACGGAAAGATTATTAGATTTACTCCCATTTTCACCAAGTCTGGTTAATCCACAGTTAGAGCTAACCAACAGTTATAGCTGTTACTTTGTGTGAAGTTTGTCATATATAACTGTTGGTTATTCCTAATCAGATATGGTGAAAATGATGGTTAAAATTCATAGAGTGTAAACTTCCGTAGTTGGACATTACCATAATATACCAGAAATATGTGTCATGGTTATTGGATCAACTATTTGCTGTTGCATAGCCTAATTTTCTATATCGAGGGCTTATATTCATAAGTGGCTATGAACCATTTTCCCGAAAATGAGTTTTTGAAGCCAAACTATTCTCAGATTTGGATGTCATCTGTCATATAAATTTGGAAAAGATTTTTTTCTAAAGCCATTTTTGTAAATTTTTCTGATTTGGTTATCAACTCACACGTTATTTTGTGACTGCATAAGTGGCAATGAACATAAAAATAATAGAAATAAAATAGTTAAAAAATGGAGCAACATATAACCGAAGGTTGTAATTCACTATAACGATTTTGTTTAAAAAATTTTTCAGAATTTTTATAGATTTATGATACATCGTACTATCAAATTCCATAATTTCGCCGTTTAATAGCATTTTGTTTCCCAAGTTATTAGGCTAAAATAAGATAAATGGTGGCTGTAAAGTCAAAAATTGTGAAATGTATATTTAGATAAACCCGCGTAACTTTTTATTATATTGAGAATACCAAAATATTTCTTTGGCATCTGATTGCTGACTTCATGGGGAATATTTGTGTCAGAAAAGTTTAAGAATCCTGGATGAAGAAATTTAAAATATAAGCAATTGCAACCGCGAATTTTGGATTTTTCAACAATTGCAGCGATTTTCACGACTGGCTACATATATTTTACAAGCGACATTAGTTCTTAATACACAAACAACAATTCAGTCGGATCCGTTGGCTAGATCGCTAGAAAATTATGAAACAAAAGTGTCATGTGTGAAAATCATTTTAGCCATATTTGCCGCGAAAATGAAAATTTTCCAAAATATCCAATTTGTATTTTTTTGTTTGCCGTGCCCTACCGCAATATCCACTTTTTGTAAAAAAATTGAAAAAGGGATAAAAATGGTATCAATCTGATGGATGTAGCTGGAATCTTTAAATTCGCTGTGTACATCGCAGTAAATGCGTTTTCTACACAACATTGTCAACATTTCATAAAAACGTTATCGAGTTTACAATAAGTCTTATTTATATATTTGAGCATTAATGGCTATGTGCTTATTTCAAAATTCATAGTGCTCAATTTTAAACGTGCAAAAAAGGCTATGAACCATAAAACCGCGAATAATAGGAAATTTCGAAAACTTTGTAATCTCCTGAAAAGTTGTGTTTTTGTTCATAGCCACTCGTTTTTGTTATTAATAACACAAATTATACCGCTTAAACACTAAGTGGCCCACTTAAGTGGAACAAAATTTTTCATATAATTTAAAATTTTCAAAATTAATAGTTCGCTCTTATTTGGAATCAAAAACACTTCTTATAAATTCTAAAATACTGACAATATTTCGAACAATGCAGTTAATCGGGAAAATCATATTGAATTGTGTTAATATTGAGTTGGATTATTATTTCAAATGACAGCTATTAGATAATTCAATGACAGATAGAAATTAGATAATTCAATGACTCTATCTTCGAAAATATAGGTCGATATAGAATTTGAATGGTTTAAAATTCAATATTCCCGATTTAACGAACAATTGATTGTCAGCCATGTTCGTTAAATATCGAGTAGTGAGTATTTATTAGTATCATTATTTATGCAAGTTCAGAAAGAATAATTCAGTTCAAATCTCATTATAAAATCAATACACATTCTACGAATGGGCTGCGCAGAAGCATAATTCGTACGCTGAATATCAATATGAAGAAACTGATAGTATCTAGTTGGTCTAAATGGCACGTTAAACTTAATCCTAGAATTAAGATATTCAGATGAGACATCACCATTCATAACCTTAAATACAATCACGGTGTTCAGCATAATTCGTCTACTTTTTAAGGAGGGCAAGTCAATCAACTTCAATCTACTAGAATAGGGGGGAAGAACAAAATCACTATTCCAATGTAAGTGCCTCAATGAAAACAATAAAAATTGCTTCTGAACTGACTCAATTCTGTCAATATAGATGCCATACTGAGGGTCCCATACTACAGAACCATATTCCAAAATAGGCCCAACGAGCGAAGTAAATAACTGTTTCGTCACATAGGGATCAGAAAATTCTTTAGCCCAACGTTTAATAAAGCCAAGAACACCATACGCCCTGTTAACCATGGCCATAATATGATTGTTGAAATCAAGTTTCGAATCCATCAGAATACCAAGATCTACAAAAGAATCAACTGTCTCCAACTCAGCTCCAATAAGATCATATCTGACAAATTTCGGATTCGATCTAAAGAAACGCATATGCTTGCATTTCCGTAAATTAAGTTCCATGCAGTTTATGTCACACCCACATCCAAAATTATCTAAGTCGTCCTGCAAATAATGAGAATATTCTAGCTGTTTATAAGACAAAAATATTTTCACATCATCCGCATACATCAAAATCCTAGAGTTTATAATAGACTCCGGGAGATCATTTATGAATAATAAAAATAGTATAGGCCCAAGATGACTACTTTTGGGAACTCCCGATGAAACCAGAATTGGCTTAGAACAAGAATTTCCGAATTTGACAATCTGCGAACGATTATTCAGATAAGAAGATATCCATTTCAAAAAATTGCAGCTAAAACCAATTCTATCTAATTTATATAACAAAAGCTCGTTATTGACTTTATCAAACGCCTTGCTAAAATCCGTGTAAACGACGTCAGTCTGATTACCCAGAACAAACCCATCAATAACGTCTGAGGTAAACTGAGTCAAATTCGTCGTGGTCGATAAGCCTTTACGAAACCCATGTTGGCTGGGACTCAAAATAGAAGAAACGCTGTGAGACACAACATTAGTCACCAGTTTCTCAAAAAGCTTAGGGATAGCACTATAATTCGAAACGTCAATTAGACTGCCAGATTTATGGAGGGGGTCAATGAACGACTGCCTCCAAGCCGAAGGGAAATATCCAAATCTCAACGAAGTATTAAACAATAACGTCAGAGGAATAGCCAAACCACTAGCACAGAATTTTAAAACCCCGATGGGGTGCCAAGTATAATTCAAAGAAATATCTTATTCAAATCACTATCTATAAGATATTTTACAGCATAATTTGCAGATGCTACATGGCTGCTGCTTTAACGGGAATTCGCGGAACCCTCTATATATGTCAATATGTGTGTGTGTGTTGTCGAACGGCTTAATTGTCTTTTCTTTGGGCCAATAGGAACATTGGTCATATGAGAATTTATCCTCAATGGTCATCGTGTTCACATAGAGTGGATTACACCATACCGTTGGCTCTGTTTGACAAGAACTATAGCATACAAGTACCACCTAGAAACGACTGGGTGGGTCGTATTCCTGGTAGAAGTTGTTATCTCAAGTTTTACACAGACGGTTACAAACTTGACGGTGGAATTTCAACTGTCTACGTTGATTTCAGTATTGACGGGACTGTACGTAGTAGGTACTCATGTCCAGAGGCTGGGCATCGAGCCAAAATTATATAGGATCTGTGGACGAGAAAGAGATTGAGAGCTACTTGGGTAGTGTAGGAAGATACGGTGAGTCGCACAGGTTGGTTCCGATGAGGGGAGTAAAAGGTAACACAATAGAATTCTCTTCTGGTGCAGAAGCTTACTTTCTGACTGCCACCACAACCTAACACGACCTTTGATGTCTAACCTTGTAAGCATGTCGTTAGCGATGTCTGTCACCAAGTGCGAGAGTAACTTGTAAGATCGTTCCTATTTTGGAAATTTTTGGATATTTCAATGTCATGTCACCAAATAACTCGAAAGTTTGACTTAGCTCTATAAAATTTACCACAGACAAAATATTTTTGGGATTACCTGCAGATTTTTCGCCATAATCCTCATTAGGCTTTAAGCTGCAGGGCCCCGAAGTTAGTAACATCGTGTGTCATAAGGTGCCATAGGGCACTACTTGACAGGAAATTTAGTGGGTGTAGAAGTGATAATTTGCGATGTGAATCCAAAAAAGTTAGATTGACAAGATCTATTCTACTCTTATGAAATAAACACAAACAAGTAAAAAAGCAGTAAATTAAGCCATGCCGATACTCAAATATAATAATAAAAAGTTCGTTATCATCCCACGATGGCGAAGACCATTCACAGTAAATGCCTGACCGGCCTCATTTTGGAAAAAATACGGCCCGATGATGCCGCCAGCCCATAAAGCGCACCAAACAGTCATTCGCCCAAATGCGGCAATTCTGCTGAGGTGAAAATGAAAAAATCACGAAGTGCACGATATGCATTTTGATTTGAACGCCCATTTTCATAACAAGCCTGAATAACTTTAACGCGTTGCTCGATTGTGTATCTTTCCATGGTTCAAATTGAGTTAGTTTGAAATTGAGAAATGTCAAATGAAATGCAGAAAAAAACTTGACGTTTAGGTATGGTTCATATTCAACATCGGCCCTTACAATTTAACCGCCCTTTATATATATTAGAGTGGCTTCAAAATAAAAGTAGTGGATGTTCCCGACTAAATATTGTTTTGTTTTATGTGTTCTCCCAAAATATTTCGCTTTTATCATTGTCCGTTCGTGAGCTGGACGCGTTCAAAATAACCTCTATAAATCAGGTTTTTCTTAAATAAAATTCACAGTGAGAACGGTCCGAGCCTTATCAAACCATATCAAACACTTTTAAATATTTTAAGATTTTTTGTGCAATTTTTGTTGCATTTTTTATAAAAACCACAATAACTTCCACTTGATTTGTGTTTTTTTTTGTTGGATCGTTGAAGAGGTATTGATCACCAATTAAAATTTTTAGAACTTCCTAACCCATTAAGGGCCGACAATTTTTTTCTTACTCTTGGTTCTCAGTGGGTTAAATGTGATGCAAAAACTGAAATATGGGGTTATTTGCATCGTAAACACAATCTAGTCTTACAAAAAGCTAATTTTTGAAAAAAAATCTGAAATTATGGTATTTCAAAGGATAAATTGGCAGGAAAACTTCACATAAGATGTTACAATAAAACCGTGCGGCATGATTTCCCTCAGTTTTTTATTTCGTGGTTGTTTGTCTCTTTTACAGGACTTTTAATTTCCAAAGGATGTAAATGTTTCAATAATTTAGTTTCGTACTTTTGCGTCTCATACAATGGCGATATGGGTATCAAATGAAAGAGAAGAACATCTGCTAAATATACTTTTACTTTCATGCGTCTATCTATATATATAATTTAACATTAACAACCATTTCAATTTTCCCCTTTAATAAGTTTATGTAGATTATGCATGTTTTAATTCTTAAGGGGGAAATTTGAAATGGTTGGGTTTCTTGCCAAAAATTAGCTTTATATAAGACTAGAATGTGTTTACGATGCAAATAACCCCATATTTCAGTTTTTACTTCACATTTAACTCACTGAGTATTAACAGTAACAAAATTGCGGCCCTTAATGAGTATTAACAGTAACAAAATTGCGGCCCTTAATGGGTTAATAGGTTTGATAAGGGTCGGATTTTAATTTCTACTGGTTTTTTCACAATACCAATCTCATCGTGAATTTTATTCAAGAAAAACTTGATTTATAGTGGTTATTTTGAACGCGCCCAGCTCAGCAACGGACAATGATAAAATCGAAATACTTCGGGAGAACACATAAAACATTTCATCTTTCATTTTAGTCGGGAACATCAACAACATTTTTTTTCTTCCTCACAAAAGAAGCCACTCTAATATATATATTTGTTTGCTGTGCGAAATAAAATAACTTATTTGAATAAAGTTCGATTGTTTTATTCAAAAAAAAAAGAAAAATAACTTTCTATAAGTTTAGAAATATATTTGTATAAAATAGAAGTTCTTATAGATGTACACAAAGTTCAGCGTTTTTTGAGAATTTTTTTCTATATAGGTCAAAGGATAACTTTTGTTCGTAGATTTGTGAATACGAGAATTAGATTCTTTTAATCAGGTACATCACGAATACAGTCGCGGCAATTTTTTTCCAAGTGTATAAAATACCGTAATGAAATTGATTAGAACACTTCAACTTTAATGGGCATAAAGTAGAACAAGTTAACTCTAGTTACATAATAGTATTGGAAATAATAGGGCTGTTTTTCTTTAAGCCGGAGAGATAACAAGCTGCGATAATAAAAATTTAATTTTTAGCTCAAAATAAAAAATTATTTGTTCACATTGTGACCAACTACAATATAAATATGTATTTGAAAGTAGCAATTTTCTCATGAAATATGATATGAAACCATTGTATTATAAAAATTTAGACATTTTTTTATAATTATACACAATAAAATACGATGATTATCAAAAATTTATTTTTCGGCCCTGGTTACATTCGGAAGGGAATTAAAATGGTTGTTAATGCTCAACTAATACTGATACCACCATGAAATTTGATTTAAGAGATATTCTCCTCGGTATCGTAGGGTGCGAATATGTATTTAAAACATATTATTGAAAAATGATATCCTTTGAAACATTGTAGTCCAGGATGAGGAGATAAAAAAACTTAAAAAACCAATTAACTCCATATTTGCTATAGTTTCAGACGTATGTCATCCGGTTGAAGTATAATATGGATTGTCGGACGGTGTACCGAATCTAAAGCCAGACTGTCATTAGATAGATGCTGACCCTGAATTCAAGAACATCAAAAGACTGTCGGACATATCTTCAAGAGGTAGACACGTGCTGAATAGCGTAGATAGTCTAGCCAAAGTATGATAATGGAGATGTTGAACTACCTTTTTCAACTTGAAATATTTCATTTCTCTGCCGCAAAAATGCATTTATTATTAACTTCTAAAATTATATGCAGAACTATACGTAGGCGTACAAACCCAATACAATTTATATTCGTCCTTGCGCGCATGTGTGTTTTCAAGTAAAAATTAATACACATATGTATTTATATTGTTTGTATCGTCTGTCTGAAACCGATTGTATCATTTTGAGTATTGGCGTAGCAATTTACATTCTTGCAATCGGCTTAAAAAATCTTAGTTTTTATTTCTAGAAATAAATTGAATAAATTTCTATGGCTTCAAAACGTATAACTTATACTTTCATTCCAGGCTCTGTGGGCATAGATATGTTTATTGTCATTACCTTCTATATCATCTTCTGTTACAGTAAAAAAAATAAACTTTGTTTTTGTATTTCTTTACAGATAGAGGATTTGTATGAGGAAATACTTTTTGAAATTACGAACAACATTGGATGTGAGGCGAATGACGTCTGCAAAGAATCTCTAATCGAATTCGCCCAAGAAGCGTTCAAGATACCAAATACGAAGCATGAGGAGATACTTGAAATATCGCAAAGAAAGGAGCCTCCAAACATTCGGTTGAATGTTGAAATAATTAAGGCTGAGAATCTTTTGCCAAAGGATTCAAACGGATTTTCTGATCCATTTGTCACAATATACCTAGAATCGAAAGGTTCTCACCGATATAATTCATCTGTTAAGACCGAGACCTTAAATCCAATTTGGGAAGAACATTTCTCTCTGTAAGTAAGCTCTCTGTTCAATGTAAGCTAAAAATTATGGTGTTTTAGTTTCTAACACAAATTTACCTTTTACTGGTCACAATTTAAAACTGAAATATACATATGTACACGTAATATAAATGGTAAACTTCTGTACATCACAAAAAATAACATGTTTCGGCCAATGGATTCTGGTAGGATGGACAAAAATATATGTGCATCGGCATTTTAAAAGTTTCCGTCTGAAACTATGTAAATTTAAATTTTGTTTGATTTTGATTAACTTTTGTTTTTGAATGTAGTACTTTCTAATGGCAGCTACTTTGATTAAGTTTTTATTTTCACGAATGAAAGTTTGTGTTTGGTAGTGGAAAGGAGGAGAACCACACTCAAAAATACACACTACAGTCATATACGTGTTTCATATCCCCATCGGTAACGTTATGCATAGAGTGCTTGTATTCAGTGTTGTCATGATTTGTATATATTTACATTTTTACAAATTTAATATGAGCATCTCCCAGTGGACCGGGCGCGACCTTCGCACGCTTTAAACTACGACAAAAACAGAAAAAGCCGATCAGCATTTTAAAAATATATTGTCTGGATTTAGTACAACATTATAAAAAATTATAGAATGAAACGGACGCTACCCAAACAGAAGTACTTTTGAAGCTCTTATAGAAATATAAAAAGTTCAGTGATTCTTTGAGAACTTTGTTTTTTCCATATATATATCAGAAAACTTTACAACAAAGCGTTTTGAGGAATGTTTTCGATCTACCTAAAACCTTTCTCATTGTCATTGTCTGGGTTTCAGCACGATACAGCTTCCTCTCCATGAACATATTAGACAACCACCCACAACAACAATAAGTGGTGAAATTCTTGAAGTTGAGTTATTTATTGAACTTTCTGTTACATCTTCTATTACAACTCTGTATTATCATCTCTATTATTATTAATCTTAATATTGTTATTATCGACTACAATGTAATTACAACTTATCTAAGATATCACTTCCGTTTATGTATTCATTGATCTTGAATAAAGTATTAGAAATACACTTAACAGGGACGTACTCAATCCATCGGCTACAACATCTTCCATGTGTCTTTTTATTCATCATATGTTTGTGATCACGTCCTGGTGCGATGCTCAGAATGCGTTGCACGGACACTGGGCAGACGTTATGCGCCCGCACTAGGACACATACCAAAAAATATATACCCCCTAGTGTGTATAGCTGACTGTGGTTCTCCTGTCTTCCATAATAAGAAGAAGAACATAATCGAAATAGTTGATATTCGAATCTAGTATTACATTCAAAAACACAAAAAAGTCAATCAAAATCTATTACTAATCAAACAACATAAACTATCATAAATTAAAAAATAACTTTTTTCCTTTATAACAGTTTCCAATATCATGTTACGTTATCCAATTCTAACAAAAAGTTGTTGATGTTCTTACAACAAAATTTTACGTGAAAACATATTTAGTTCTCAAGTAAAATTTTTTATATATTTTCTCATTGTATTCCACTTTTAAAGTAGAATAACTTTGAACGATTGGTAATTAAGGTATGGCAATTGAAAGTACATGCCAATTAATGTTGAATATAAAATATTTTTTTTTCTAGAATTAAAAAATGACGAACATAAAAATTAATGTATTTTTTAGACTCAATCATTTAAATCATGAACATAGTACTCATTACATAATATAAAAACAATCCGTATTATGCCTCATTCGAGCAAAGTCTGATTTATTAAACGTTGACCGTGCTGTTTTTGACAATAAATTTTGATTGGACTAGAAGACAGTTGTTTTACATAATAAGTATATAAGTATAATTTACAAATAGTTTTATGGCAAAATTAATAAAAACGTACCATTTTTTAGAAAAGTAAATATCAAAATTAAAGTATGTATATATATATCTCCTATTCTAGGCCAATAATTGATAATCCAAGGAATGAAGTTCTTATAATTGAAATTTGGTAAGTAACACTAAACATACATATATCATTGGCATATTCATATGACATTTTGCTACATTTGAACTATGATTTTCTTGTTTAATCAGTTTAAGTTTACTCAGTGGTTTTAAACATATCACCTATTTATTCCAATTTTTTACTATTGAAAATAAATTTTATTTTGACCCAGATATATTTTGGGTATTGTTTTAAAGTTTATCGCAGGAACAATTTACTTGTTGTAAATAAACGCATTTAAATGAAACAATCAAAAAAGCATTTATTTTTTTTAACATACCCAATCCGATTCGAAAGAAATTTCTTTGGTGGTTCTGTGTCATATTCAAAACGGTGCCTTAAGGCGCTACTTGACGCTCTCTTGAGAGCGGCCATGTAAACCAGCATACATATGTATATTAAAGTGACTTCAAAATAAAAGTTGTCGATGTTCCCGGCTAAAATGATTAAAATTGGTTTGTTTTATGTGTTCTCTCAAACAATTTCGATTTATCATTGTCCGTTCGTGAGTTTTATCAATCGAAAGACCAAAATTTAAGAATTTTTCCAATAATTAGCTTTGCAAATTACTAGAATGTGCATGAAATGTGCGGTCCTCATTGGATTAAGAAGTTAAAAAAATACAATTGGAGATCAATACTTTACAAAGAGCCCCTGAACACGCAAATCGAACCAAAAATGTGGAAGTTATTGCCGATTTAAAAAAAATCTGCACTTTATACTGGGCCCTTGCAAGTCAATAACATTCTTTTCGAATTAATTCTTTTCGAGAAAAAACTTGTTGCTTGAACTCGTCCAGCTCACGAACGGACAATGATAAAAGGATAATATTTGGGGAGAACACATAAAACAAAACAATTCATTTTAGTCGGGAACATCGATAACATTTTTTTCTTCCTCACAAGTAAAGCCTACGGCGAATTTGAATTCATAAGCATAATCATAATATTCCAAAAGCCGGGATACAATACTTTCAAAGAAACTATACGGTACCTGATAACTTCCCTGTTCGATAAACGCGAAGGATTGTATAGAAATCAATCTCTTACATTCATTCTCAATTCTACACCGTACCAGATGAACTTGACAGTACTCGTAAATCGCCATATAATCCATAACATTTCTTTGTCGTTTTTCACAAAATTATATAATTCCCCAAAATGTTTCCTGGTTCAAATAATGTTTTTCTGTTTTACAGAAAATTTTATAAATCACAGCTTGCCGACACGCCTGTTATTTGTTATCTAAAGAACGTGCATGGCACAACAATCTACAACAACCGTGTCGACAAGCTACTTATAGCAGTATTGTGACAAAATACTCTGAGGCAGGATTTTCCTCAGTTCTCTTAAGCAAAGTATTTCTCAATCTTACAATATATAATCTACAAAACGGAATCTTGAGCGTTAAGAAGCTGAATGGGAGGAACTATACATAAATATGAACCACTTTCACCATAAATGTTTATATTTGAAATATAATCGGACAATAACTACAGTGTACTTAGATTATAAGAAAATCAAGAATTGATTCTAAGTCGATAAACATGGGGTCTATTTCGCTTCCTTTTGGGCGAGATTTAATGATGATATACTAAATCAAACGAAAATATTGAAATCCGGTTTAATATTTTTTCTTCTGATCAGTAATATATGTATCAATTATATTAAAGGTTTTACTACGCAGTTTTATTAGTTTAATTACGCCCCATCCGCCCACAATGCAAAGTTTTTAAAATATATAGCTTTTAGATCCTCCTTCCCGTGCCACTATCTGTGTGGAATCCCAAAAAGATGTTATAATATTAATATGGATAAATGTTTACTTTATGTGGTAGGTTCCACGCCCAATTTTCCATTACCGGCCATTGCCATACAACGAAAGATATTTTTAGGGGTGGCGCCAAGCCCACCCCTATAACGCCGCCCACTTGTGACTTGTCTAAGCTGGTTAAAACTTAATGAACTCGCACAACATTTTATGACTCTTGGTGTAATGTAAGCGAATATATTCTAAAACAGGTTTTAATTTCGTATGGGAGGTGCCACGCCTACTTTTTGCCTACCTTTGCACAAGTACGTGAGAACCTTCGGTGTCATACAGTTAATATTAGATTTTAATTTCGATTGGGAAGTGCCACGCCTACTTCTCCAATACCGCCCATGTTTGTAGTAATACTCACATCAATATCGGATGGATTAACACTAAATTTCAGCACTGTGGGTGCCATATAAGAGAATACATTTGATAATAGGATTTAATTTGTATAACATACTCCAGGGAACGACATGCTTATCCTTATTAATTATGTTATAGATAAACTGTTTAATATGTGTGTATGTTAATCATTAAAGGGATTTCGATGCAGCTGAAACTGTCAAGGAAAAGGTCAATAAATTAATGGATGTGAAAGGCATAAAGGGGCTACGTAAATTGATGAAGGAAATCGCTGTAACAGCTTCAACTGGCAAACATGACAACGAATTAATTGGAAGAACCGCTATCACGTTGAAAGTATACTTAATAACAAAACCAGAAATGTATTCCAGTGTAAATAATATTACCCTTTTAATAATTTCAGTCCATTCCCGCATCCGGAACAACAGTTTGGTACAATTTGGAAAAAGGTAATAAGACAAAAAGTCGTGGTTCCATTTTAGTAAATTTAGCGCTCAGTGCTGAAAAGAATAAGCACGTTGCTGTGCAGGAACATAGGCATCTGCTAAAATTATTACTGATGCATGAATTGGAATCATCGCAAGTGGCCAACTATTGGTGGTGTGGCAAATTTAGTGCAAATGCTGAAACGATTAGATTGCAGCATGCAGTTCAGTCGGGTTTATCCAACTTTGATTGTGCTCTGAGCCAATGGTCCGTTTATGCGACAATGCATGAAGAACATCCTCTTAGCTTTGCGCTATTCAATTCCATATTGGATACTGTGATTCCAGTTCTCAAATGCCATCTCAATGAATCCGAAGACATGAAGACTTTTTGGGATGGAGTTAAACGCATCTTACCGTCCGCGTTTGCAGTTCTACGAAAGTTGCGCGCCAAAAATGTTAGCGACAAGCAAATTCTCAAAAATTTATGCGAGGTACTGGACATTATAGCCAAAATAAAGACTCTCGAATTCCCCAAAACTGTCGAATTATTCTCACCCAACGTATATGGTTGGATATCCCGAAAGGTGGACGTCGAATACAGCATCGACAATGTTATTATCGATGCCATACACTCAGGTACTAAGGAATGGCTCGAACACATTATTGAAGCAAATCGACAAAATAGCGATCAAATTTCGGACGATGATAACCTCCAATATTTAATAAAGCTTATTCAAATGATACGATCAGATCTACAAAGAGCAATGGAGTACTTTGACAAACATTTCTACCAGTAAGTAGCTGATAGTTCATTATACAACAAATCTTAATAACTTTTTTACAGGAAAATAAGAATAAGTTTCTCCACGGTACTATACAAATTTTATGATGAGAAAATCGTCGAGATAGCTAAATCGATTGTCGATGATGTTTGCAGCCATATCAAGCGAATCGAAGTACCAGATGATAATTTCGAAGAACTACCAAATATTGACAATGTCAATATGGGAACTACTTTGTTTGAATTATATTTGGTGTTAAAACGCTATCACCTGATGGGTGAGTACGCAAAATAGCAAATGCTAGATTTACCTATGCTGTATTGTATTGTTGTATTTTTATTATTATTATTATTGTGGTTTTGATTATCTTATTTGAAAACTATTTTATTTTATGTTAAAATAGTTAAAGATGAATTATGTAATTTGATTAAGAATATTTGGATTTGTACAAGAATTATTTGATTTGATAAATGCAAGAAAAAATGAAAGATGTGCGCGGTTCGTCTTTGCGTCATAACGTCGTCACGGATAGACTGAAACTTTGTGTTTTGTTGCTTGTTGCATCGAACTTCATTCTCTCGCTCCTTCTGTTCCCACAATTCGGCCATTCTGCGGGAAATTCGTCTCGAATTCGTTATCGTCATCCTCGAAGTCTGTGCACCAGGGCTTCATGTATTCAGCACATGTTGTTGTATTCTTCGAGCCCTCCGTTACACCACATTTTGAAACATTGTACGTATCATTTGCCTTCACCTTCACTACATCGTACAGTCCTAAATATTTCGGGTTTAATTTAAGACCAGGGCCAAATGGAGTCCGTTTGATGGCGACAAACGGATAGTAGCCTAGTATTTAGTAGCCTTTTTGCATCTGAGATTGAATGATTTGCAATTCTCGGCCTGAACCTTCGAAATTTGATCTTTGGCACACTGTCTCGTTAAGTCTCATCTCTTCAATCAACTTTATTATTTCTGACTGCTCAGAAGTATGCATTTTAACACCAAACAGCAACTCAAAGGGTGTTGTGTTAATACTTCGGGACAAAGTTGAATTGATGACCTGTTGAACATTTGCGACATGCTTATACCATTTAGAAGGGTCGTCTACACTCAGTTTGGATAAAACAGCGATGATGGTTGAATTCAGCCTTTCTATTTGTCCGTAAGCCCGTGGCAAACCAGTTGTTATGAGAAAATGTCTAATATTCTCAGATTCACAATAACTTTTAAAATCCTCCGAGGTAAATGCAGTTCCCCTATCAGAGATAATTTGGATGGGATTTCCGAATACTGTGCTATGTGACTTCAATTTTGCTATGACCTCACTTGTAGACGTAGACATCGTCGGATATGGCCAGCAGAACTTTGTGAACGCGTCGATTACCGCAAAAATATGTTTATACATTTTACTTGTGGGTTCCAAGGGTCCTAGATGGTCGACGTGGTAGGTATGTAATGGCTGATGTTCTTTTGGAAGTGGGTGCAGCTCACCTTCCTGTTTTCCGCGTTTTCTGTTGTTGATAATGCAGGGCACACAATTGGACAAATGATATTTTATTTTTTCTTCAAGATTGGGAATGTAATATTTACGTCGAATAATCTCTCTAACTTTCCCAATAGAGAGATGTCCCTTCTCGTGTATTTTCCGTATTATCTCCCTCTACATTCCCTTAGGAACCACCAATACCTCGTAGTCATCAACATATCTGTATAGAACATTACCTTTCAAGAAATAATTGTCATGAACATCCTTTTCCTGATGAATATTTATTATAACCAGCAATGCATCGTCCTGTTGCTGCGCTTTTCCCAATCTAATCAAAATGCTGTCATCTCTTATCGTCATTATTGGGTATCTGCTCAGAGAGTCGACATGCCTCATTCTGGTTCCAGCGCGATGCTCCACTTCGTAATCATATTCTTGCAGAAGTAGAACCCATCTCGTACACAAGTCCTTTTTTCCATCGTCTTAGCGAAAGCATTACAATCTGATATTATTTTGAAATGAAGGCCAAGCAGGTATACGCGGAACTTTTTCAGAGCCTCAACTACGGCTCATAACTCGAATACTTTCTCTCGGCATCCGTCGTTTTTTACTCATATAGTAAACTGGATGTAGATTTTCGTCGTCAGGTGATTTTTGAAATAAGATTGCGCCATATCCGTCCATCGATGCGTCGGTGTGGACCTCAGTCTCATATTGTGGGTTGTATATGTGTAGAACGGGTTCGTCAGTCAGTACCTTATTCAATGTGTTCAAAGCATGGATTTGTTCAGTGTTCATTTCAAACTTTACGCCAGACTTGGTCAAATCACTCAAAGGCTTCGCGATCAACGAGAATTGTGGAATAAATTTCCTAAAATAACTGGCGAGCCCTAAGAAACTTTGTAATTGTTTCACATCAGCTGGGATTGGAAAATTCAACACGGCGGTAACTTTTGACTTAGACGGAAAAACTTGACGGTTATCTATGATATGGCCGAGGAACTCTATCTGCTTCTTCAGGAACTTAAATTTTTTCAAATTCAACTCAAGGCCATAGTCTTTGCAAACGTTTACAACTTCCTCCAAATGTCTGATAGCCTCCTCTTCATCCTTGCCGGGTATGATTACATCGTTGACTTACGGAAGTGCGATGCCTCTACGAGTTAAGTCACTAAATATGGTGTTTATAAACCTTTGGAACACAGCAGGCGAGTTCGATAGTCCAAACGGCACTTTACAAAATTGATACTGCCCATTGTGAGTAACGAATGACGTATATTTGCGGCTTACTGCTGATACTTCTACATAAAAGAAACCGTTCTTTAAATCGATCGTGCTGAACACCTTGGCGTCTTGGAGTCTGTCTAATTGGTCCTCAATTAGTGGAAGGGGGTAACGATCCTTTACAATGATTTTGTTTATTCTTCTATAATCGACGCATAGTCTAAACGAACCATCGCGTTTTTTCGCCATTACCACTGGACTGTTGAATTCCGATACAGAGTTCTCGATAATGCCCTCTTCCATCCACTTATCAACCTGTTCGTCAACTGCTTTATTTTCAATCATTGGCAATCTACGCGGTCTTGAGAATACAGGTGTTTCCTCACTCAAAACTATGTTCATCTCAATATTCGTGGACTTACATTTTTTTGGTTCATAGTTTTTAAGCAAGTCTAGTATTCTTTGTTTTGCATCATGACTTGCGGTTAGATCCATATCCACCTCGCTTTCCGTATCATCAAAAACATTTATCTGCATCATCTTGTGCACTTCAGTGTCCGGGACGTTTTTGATCTTCTCAAACTTTAAATTATTTGCCATTATTTCAACTCGGACGTGTGAGCAAAACTCATTTCCCAGTATGATATATACGTCAACAGAAGTGCATGGTACCACATGAAACGTAAGATCATATTCCTCGTCGTCGATTTCAATATTATAAACGAAATTGCCAATCGGTTTTATTCTGTTCTCGTTCGACTTATTACCGAATCCGACTAGATAAAAATTCGATCTTTCCAATCTGGGTCTGTTCAAGGAATTATAAATCTTCTCGCTTACCACGTTAAACTTGCTACCGGTGTCGAACAATGCTGGCCAAGAGTTTCCAGAGAATCTCACTATCTTTTTCATTATATCATTGGCAACTAAATGTCGAACGTTGGCTTTTTCCGTTTTACGGGGACACTGTCTTGAGATGTGACCAAACTCATTGCAACTAAAACACTTTGCGCCCTTTTCCTTGTCGTCACAATTCTTGGAGGTGTGACCCTTTTCGCCACAGTTAAAACACAACTCCTTCTTATCGTTTCAGACATTTGTCTTGTTTGTTTGAAATCAGCTTTCGGCTTAAACTTCTCCTGCATAGTCCCATAGCACTTTGGTCTTTGAAATCCTTCAAATTTTTCGCGCCGTACAATATCGACTTGTTAGTGGTAAGGTCATTTATACCATCTATGATGAATTGCTTCAAAGCATCACCCCCTTTCGTCGTTCTTAATGTATGCGTAGTTAATACACACCGTCACTGAACATACTCACACGTCTTCAGAGTATGCTCCGTCGTATTGGTATCTCTCACGCAGCGCAGTCCTCGTTTGCTAATCTCTTCTTTTAGTGTCTCTCTCACGCCGCGCAGTCGTCGTTTGCTAATCTCTTTTACACTCGCGTTAACACTAACACACTCAAAGGGGTTTTACTTTTTTACTACTTTGACCAGGACTGCATATTTACTATTCAATTCGCTTTTTTGCTGGGTTTACCTCTGTTAGGAGAAATTATTGTCTTAGCGCCTCTCGTCCACTAAATTCCAAAATGTCTCGGAGAGCCTTTTTTATTTTCCCTGCTGGCATGCCCAACATATACATCCGCTACTTCTTCTGCTACTAGCATCTATAGATATCGAGAGCTTATATGTATTCAGTAATGCCTATCTACGAAAAACACTTTTGGGACAAACTCGAACAAAAATAATTAATGCTAGATCTAGACGTAGAACAAGTTCTGTGGCAGTACAAGTTGTTCACCAACCGGTTCTTTGCTATCGAAAATTTTGCGGGGATGTTTCTGCTTGACATATAACGTTGGTTAGAATATGTAGTTTCTAGAGCGGAAAAAATCAAATCAGGAGTAAAATTTGCATGGGAGCTATTCATAAATCTGAACCGATATAACTCATTTACATTGTAGATGTTTCTACAGCGAATCTAAATCTGAAACGATTTGCTTCAAATTTGCTTCACTTGTGCCAATTTTTGTTACGATCGGACAATAAGTGCGACCAGAGAACGGAAAAATTATATGAGTTTTGCATTCATAATATTCATAACTAAATATCTTTGTAGATAGGCAAATGATAAATAATGTAGTACTAAAAATGTGTTTTTGCAACTGAATTTTTAGAGTAGGTACAGATGGGACAGATGATGAATTTGGCATAACAAAAATAGTCAAAATATATATAGCATTAATCAGGCGTTTTCCTAAATCTAAGTAAATTTTTCCTAAAACCAAGTAATTTTTTATTAAATTTAAGCAAAATTTTCCTAAAACTAAGTAAATTTTTACAAAGTCTTAGTAAAATTTTGCTGAAAATTTCCTAAAACTAAGTAAATGTTTACTCAAATCAAGTAAATATTTACTCAAATTGAGGAAAATTTTGCTAATTTTTTTCCTCAAAACGAGTAAATTGTTACTTAAACTGAGGAAAATTTATTTTATACAAGGAAAAAAGGTGAAATTAAAATAAGTTCAATTTAACTAAAAAAATCAAACAAATTGTTTTGCTTCAGAGTATGCAAAACTGATACAAAAAATGACAACATGAAATATTTCTCAAAAGTTTCATGATACCTCTGCCATAAGGAGTTGAGCTATTACTCCATGATTGTTGCGAAGGCAAGATAGGCGCCTTCGCAGTGGTTGTTTAGAATAATTCATAAATTATTCAAGAAATAAGTCTCTGCAAACGAACGAGAATTGCTTCTTAGATTAATTTATTTAAACAATTTCAAATGTTTTTTGTAAGTTCATTAATTTCCTAAATGGAATTTTTTCCATACAAAAACTTTAGTTTTTTTGTTTTTAAGTAAATCTATCTTTTTAAGTAATCTACTACACTTTTCCTAGTAAATTAACTATTTACTATGGCTTTGAAAGAAGGAAACTTTACTCATACTTAGTTAATTTTCTAACTTTTTAGGAAATCTTTACTGAACTCGAGTAAAATTGTTGAACTAAATTGTAGTATGAATTTTACTCAGATTTAGGAATGCTATTTTTCTGAGTGTACTTTTACAAAAAATAAAGCAGGTGATTCTGTTAACTATTTTAGTAAATTTACAATTAATGTTCAATTTTTCTCGTTAAGTCTAGTCAGTCTATGGCGCAATGATGAATGACGTTAATTTGATTATGTGTGATTACGTGAGCGTTTGTAAACCACTCATATTTTATTGCCAGGATCTTCGAGAAATATTTTGATACATTCGTCCGACAGACATTGTCGGCAAAATTGCATTTCAGTAATCCATCTATCAGTACACTCAAAGGAATATGTCAGTAAAAGAAAGCAGAAAGTCTACTGAAAGAGCAGATTCTCTGCTGTTAAAAAAGAGACAGCAGATTTATATCTGCTGAGATGGTAAACAGCTGTTTGCTGTTTTTAGCAATATATGTGATACGCATATTGTCCCAAGCTAATATAAAAAGAAAATTCGAGCGTTCATAAGCGAGTTTGAACGCTTATCTATTTTTATATTTTAATTAACTACAGCCAATTTTAGCATCCTGCAAACTCTTTAACAGTGTGAATGGTGATGTAAGATTGCAGAAAACTGCTGTTATGCCAAAAAACAGCTGTAATAGCAGAAAAGTGTCTGCTGATAGGCAGCATAATAATTCTGAATCTTTTCATACACATACAATATTCCCCATGAAGTCAGCAATCACATGTCAAAGAAATATTTTGGTATTCTCAATATGATCAAAAGTTACGCGGGTTTTTCTAAAGATACTTTTC